>JAKSZT010054052.1:731900-832908 GCA_026826555.1 Tolypeutes matacus
CCCCCGCATGCTTCCAAATGGCCTCATGTTGGGACAATGAGCAGTGATTCTGAAGACAGTGGAGCAGCACAGGTTGAAGTTATGTGACTCAGGAGAGATTAAAAAACCAAAAGGGGAGCAGGTGTAGCTCAGTTGTTGAGTGCCTGTTTCCCATGTAGGAGGTCCTGGGTTAAATTCCCAGTACCTCCTTTAAAAAAACAAAAAGAGAGAGAGTGGAATTACAACTATACCTAGAAATAAAAGACAGAAAGGAAAATTACCAAAATGTTATTAATTGCTATATTGGCATGACAGAATTGGGTGATTTTTTTTTCTTCTTTCTGATTTGTGTTTTTCCCCCTAATTTTTTTAAAAGAAGCATGCATTACAGTAAAACAATCTTTTAACCAGCCTTCACTAAACTAACTCACCATTTTCCTTTTTTTTTCAGGTGGTACTGGGGATTGAACCTAGGACCCCACACATGGGAAGCAGTGGGGAGAACCACTGAGCCACATCCACTCCCCTAATTTTTGAAAGAAGTATGCATTCCAGTAGAACGATCTTTTAACCAGCCTCCACTAAACTAACTCACGAGATTAGCCAATGCTCTCCACTCTGGAAACGTCGTAGACCAACGCCTCCAGCCTGCTAAGCGCTGGTGGCAAGGAAGGGTTCCTGAGGATACCTGCACGCATCTGCTCCCTCCTGCAGGCTAATCCTGTGTTTACCAAGAGTGTTTTAATGCCAGGTGCACTTTCTACTATGACTTTGCAATTTATTATAATGTAAACCATGAGTGTGAAAAGAAACACAGTTGTTTCTGTGAAGGCAAAGTTCAATGATTTGGAAAGATTTGATAAAGGTGAGTGACTCAAAAACAAACAATGGGGTGTAGTTTAGACCAAGAAGACTGTGAGGGATGGATCACAAAACACAAATTCCGCATTTAGACCTCTGTACGTGTCTAAGTTCTCATTCCCCTTTAAAGAAGCTGAAACTAGAAATCATAAATGGTGCATTTTAGGTATGGTTTGTGTAAAAAGAGATGATGTGAAGCTTCAAACAGGGGTCCCACATTCAAAGAAAAGACTGGTCATACATGAAAAAAAAAAAAAAAAGATCAAGGAATGTGCATGTCTGAATTTTCAGCTGAAATAAAATGGTTCCAGTGTGCAAGTAGGTTGCCTTCATTATTCTGAGCTTTAATGAACTGTTTTGATTAGTTACTTGAACTTCTACTCTACTTGTGCCAATGTAATTAAATATTTCCTTTAGTAATATTACCTTCAGTGTGGAGAGCCCTGGCTCCCTATCTCCAAGGGTGACTGCCCTGGGTAGCTGGGGACCCGCTGGGCAGGACCCCCCCCCAGCTGTGAAAGCCCGAATGGTTCTCACTGCCTTCAACTGTGTCCTTCTCAGCTCCTCAAGCAGCACCCATCACATGCCAGGCATCACTGTGTGTCTCATGTATAAAAAGGTGTGTTGGCGGTGAGTGATTCTCTTGGCTCTTGGCTTTCTGTTCTGGTGACAATGGAAACGCACAGGGTGGAAAAGAAAGCTTACCCCTCGGAAAAAAAAGTAGACGCCCCCTGATACAGACAAAATCTCTCCAGTGACTCGGAAATAGTCTCCAGCGGTATGCTTCAGTCTATAGGGAGGCTGCAAGAAGCAGAGAAGTTGGTGATTCCATTCCCTCATTCTTTCATTCAACAAATATTTATCAGGTGCCAAGCCCTGAGATTCAGACCCAGCCCTGGCCCTGAGCTCAGCCTCCATCATGAGAGAGAGACATGCACAAATACAATGTATTGTGTTATGAGGACACCTGCAAAGAGGCCACAGGGGACCTGATTCCCCAGCTGGCACCACGTGGAGCAGCCTTACAATGCTAAGCTGTCTCTGGTGACCGGGGGAGGACGATGGGAGAGGTAGGTGTGCTCCTACAGATCCAGCATCCTGTGAATCCTGCTGTCCACAGCCGTACAGCCCACAGGAAGACCTGGTCTCCCAGGAATGTCCATTTTCCCACAGATGGAGACGGCGAGCCAATCCCTCACACACCTGTGTGTGTCATCCCTGTGACTGCAGCCACTGTTTTCAGGAGCAGGTTTCCTTTCAGCTTACCATTGCTATTTCATAAGCACTAGTTCCCTGGTCCATCTTATTGGCACGTTTCTCTTTTTTCTTAAAATGAAACCATTAAATGGCCTTAACAGGTGGGTAGAAATCAAGCTTTCACTAATTATGAAGTTGAGCTTTGGAACCAAATTTACAAGTAAGGCACCCTGGAAATGAAGGCAGCAAACGAAGTCCCCTGTGTGTTGAATGGAAAGGACTCAATTCAGAAACCCGATGGAGTCCCTGGCTCCCGGCTGAGGACAAGTCTGGTCTCAAGCTGATTTGAAGGATGGCCCAGGGCCTGGCACAGAAGAGCTCAAAAACACAGGCCTAAGAAATGACTGATGAGTGAGTGAAAGAGGGAGTGAACAAAAGAGGGTGGGTGAGCAGCAAAAGTCTTGGGACTCCTACTATCCCAGACTTGCTCCCCGAGCCCCCATTCCTCCATCTTGTCTAACCTAACACCCCCTGTGCAGCCGGGGGCCTCAGGACCACCACTCAGCCTTGAAGAACCACAAGGCTGAAGGACAACACTGAGAAAGGAAAACCTGAGAGTGGAAAGACCATGCACACTCCAGAGGCTCCTTCCACCTCACTGGAGGGAGTCTAAGGCAGGAACTGGCTCTGCGGGTCTCCCCCTTTCTGAGGCCAGAGCCTCGGACCATACCAGACCATCTACAGGCCTGTAGTAGGCGGCGGTGGTGAAGATGATCATATATAGGCAATAGACGAAGAAGTTGAAGTAGAAGATATGTTTGACAAATCTGTCCCACTTGTCCTGCAGGAGTCGGTTCAGCGGTTCCACCAGGAGCATGTCATGGCGATTCTGAGGGGAGCAAAGAGGCAAGGCTCACTCCCCTCACCAGCAACCACCTCCCACAGCCAGCATCAGCCAGCAGCCCATGGAGCTCCTCAAGCCCACATCTCCAGGCATAGCCAGGCCCTGGCCCTGGCACAGAGTGAGTCATGGGAACTGTGAACCAGTGGGCAGCCAGAGTCTAGGGGATGGTCCCAGCTCTGCCATGGCTCTCTGTATGACCCGTCCTCTCAGACTTCAGTTGCCCCATGAGTACAGTGAAGGAGAATTGAACAGGCCCTACATGCCCTTGACATTTAAGAGGTCCCAAATGTTACCTGACATTCTATACCCATATCTCTAATAACTCACTCCCCAGAGCCCCCTTCCTTATTTTTCACACAATAACGGGAAGAGGCTGGCTCAGGCAGAGCTTGCATGAGGGCAGACAGGAAGGGGCCTCTGAATTCCTTTTTTCTCACATTTCCAGACCCGGGTCAGGCCAGCTCTCCAGGCAGGGTGGCAATTCCCATGCATGAGATATGAAGGGAACCAGGAAGCCTTTCCTGCAGTGGGTGGGCACAGAGCCTGGGAGACCACTATTACAAGCATGCTTTGGGGCATAAGTCTCATATCCAAGAGATCCTTCTTAAAGTTCAACTATCCCTAGGATGGATGAGCTGAAATCAGATAAGTCCATGTTCTCTCAAACCATCAAGTGCAACTGCCATCCCAAGCTTGAGCTCCCTCAACTAGATCCCTACTCAGTATTTTCTTGAATATCTTTGGGGATGGGAAGCCCCTACTGCCTCAAGAAGCCTATAGAGAAATGCTAACTGTGGGGAATAGTAACTATTGTATGGAGTAATGTTGGTCTTCTCCAAGTCTGCACTCCTGGCCCTTAAGAGCCATCAGAGGCCTGAAGCTGCCAGCAAAGGCACCAAGTCAAATATCTTGGTCCTTTTTGAGGTCGGTTCCTATCAGGCCACCCTTCCAGGAGCTCTGAGTCAGAGGTCAACTCAGGGCAGACAGGGGCAGAGCCAAGCAGGCCAGGCCTCTGCCTTGTTTCAGACTGTCTGCCCCTGTAAATGCAGCCTCTGAATCTGAGAGACATCGTGGCATCCCCTCATTGCCAACAGCATACACTCCTGCCCCCAAGCCTGCCTCAGAGGCTCAGAGAGTCACCTTGGAAAGAGGGGACAAGGAGGTGGCCTTTCAAAGTAGTGGTGGCAAGATGGACTATTCAATAAGTGCCACTGGGGCATTCATTTGGAGATAAAAGAATTTAGTTAGAGGTCTACCTCATACTTATACAAAAACCAACTCTAGATAAATTAAAGAGCTAATCATAAAATAGCTATGAAGGAGTTAAAGGAAAATATTGAAGGATAGGTGTGTAAACCTGAAGTGGAAAAGGGCTTCCTAAGTAAGACACAAATCTTGGAAACTCTATAAGAAAAAAAAATTAATCAATTGACTCTATCAAAGTGAAAAACTTTTATAAATATATGATGCCATAAACAAAGTTAAAAGAAGAAACAGAGGGGAGTATAGCTTAGGTATAGCTAAGTGGTTTGAGCACCTGCTTCCCATGTACAAGGTCCCGGGTTCAATCCCCAGTACCGTCTTAAATAAATAAGTAAACAAATAACGACTACTTCTAAAAAGAGAGAGAGAGAAAGACTGGGAGAAAAAAAAATATTTGCAACATAAACAATAGATAAAGGATAAATTCATTATATAAAAAGAGAATCTACAAATCAAGAAGGATGGGCCAGTCCATTCTAAGAGTGGGAAATGGATAATAAAAAGGAAATCCATGGAAGAAGCATAAATGGTCAATAAATAAATGGAAAAATGTTCAGCCTCCTAGTAACCAGGCAAATGAGAAATAAGACATCAGTGAAATACCATTTTTGCCTCCATTAACTTACAACAGTTAAGTTTTTGGGATGGACAACTCCCATCCCCAAAAACAAAGAGTATCTGCAACTGCAATCAAAACAGCTCCTTCCATCTGCCCCATAAGATCTAAGCCCCCTCCCAATCTGAAGCAGAGTGGGCTCAGCATCCCAACAACCTTAAAACTGAGGAATGAACAAAGACAAGGGGGGATGCAACCATGGACCAAAGTAGACTTATTATTATTGTACTAACAGAAGAACTTTCAACATTGATATAAAGAGAGTAATTACCATAGGTTCTGAGGGGAGAGGGAAGGAAGAATAGGTGGAACATAAGACATTTTTAGGGCATTGGAATTGTCCTGCATGATACTGCAATGGCAGATACAGGCCATTATACATTTTGACAAAACCTATAAAACTGTACAGGGCAAAGTGTAAAACATAATGTAAACTGTAGACCTTGGCTAGTAGCAATGTTTCAATATTGGTTCATCAATTTTAACAAATGTACCATACTAAGGTAAGATGTTATTAGTAGGGGGAAATGTGGGAAGGGGAGGGGGTGGGTTATATGGGAATCCTCTATACTTTCAATGTAACTTTTTGGTAATCTAAAGCTTCTCTAAAAATAAAATTATATATATGTGACTGATATGTCCAGGTTGGCAAAGGTATGGGTAAATGTGTACCAGTAGGCATATATATTGACACAGACTTTTTGGAGGACAATTTGGTAATGGCTATTAAAATATTAAAATGTTCATACTTTTTGACTTAGCAATTCCTATTCCAGGTACCCATTGTAGAAAAATACTCAAACACATACAAAGTGGCAAGCAGCATTGAGGTAGTCAAAAACTGGAAATAACTCAAATGTCCTCCAATGGACATTTTCCTCCCCACCCAACTATGGAATGCTATGCAGCAATTTTAAAATGAAGCAGACCCATATGTACTGATATAAAACTATCTATAAGACATGCTATTAAGTGAAAAAACTGGCTGTTCTACATTATGTTGAGTATGATCTCATTTATGTAAACAAAACGAAACTACTCATTTTTATTTGGTAAAAAGGGGACTCTTCTCTCTATGTACTTCTGAAATATTTACAGTTTTACAGGAATATAATCATATATGGTTTGTATAATTAAGGAACGCATCCAATGGGGTTGAATGGAGAGGTGTGGCACCAGGGTCCAGTTGGTTTTGATGGATGAAGGGCAGGCGTAGCTGGCCCAGGGGCTGGGAGTGGGGGAATGAGGTGCAGTGAGGTCCGAAGCCCTCCAGGGCCCACTCACGGGGGTATCGCTGCTGCTGTAGGCGATCACCTCCAGCACCGAGTTCTTCTCACAAGTGTCAATGCAGGACAAGTCGTAGAGAGAGGAGTGGACGGGACCGTAGGCCCACTCGGTGAACTTCCTCGACAGGTGCCTGCACTCGGGCTCCTGGATTTCCCTCTGGAGAATATAGGCCAAGACCTGCCCCCGGATACAAGCACCTGTTAGAGGCCCAGTAGCAGGCTGAGAACCCCTGGGACCACCAGCTCTGCCTCACACCCAGTCAGAGTCCCTGCTCGAGCCCCAAGAGAGGCCCGACTTCTACCCAGCTGCCTCCTGACCACCATCACAATTAGCCTGTCCACTCTCCAACCCCCAAATGCAGCCCCATCAGGCCGATTCCTGATCACATTCAGCCCCCTAGCTCTACCATCTCACAGTGAGGACTGCCAGTGGCTCCATTCTAGAAAATCTCAAGGAACGCCAGAAGTGAAAGAAAGAAAGAAATTCGAGAAATGAAATGAAGATCATCAAGCCAGGCTCCTCACCCTAAGAGACTCAGTATGAGCAGGAATGTGCTTCTAGAATGCCCTGGTACTGAGAAACCCTCTCCCCTTCCAATTCCCAACAGCCCCAACCCACCATCATCCTCATGACCTGACAACATCCACAGGCTCCTGTTTTGGCTCAGGCCTGCCCTACCCAAACTGTCCTCTTAGGACCCCCCTGATCACCTACAATTCCTGCCTGCCATGGAAAACCACCAAGAGCTCCCTTTTCTATTTCACATTTGGCTCAACCTGTCCCATCCTCAGGCCCCAGCACCACCACACCCCCATCCCATGTCTTGTTGGTGATGTTCAGAGTTGGAAATCTGAAATGACCACATCTCCATGCTGAATTCCACCCAGCTCCTCACATTTTCTGGCTTATCCCAACAGCCCACTGCCCTTGCCCTACAAGCTGGCAGTATGGAATCAGAGCTCCCTTGGCCTTCAGGCTGGTGTTACAGAATCAGAGCTCCACCTCCCCTACAGGCTGGTATTACAGAATCAGAGCTCCCCTGGTCTACAGGCTGGTGTTACAGAATCAAAGCTCCGCCCCCCCCCCCCCCCCGCCACAGGCTGGTGTTACAGAATTAGAGCTCCCCTGGCCTACAGGCTGGTGTTATAGAGTCAGAGCTCCACCCAGCCATGATGCCAGGCACACGCAGAGAGCAGGTAGCCCCCAGATCAGGGCCAGAAGCCCCTTCCCCTACCCCGATCTTCCCGCTCCGGGCAGCCAGAGCCAGTGGTGTCAGCCCCTTCTTGTTGGTGAGCTCCTCCAGCTTCAATGTAGGGTGGAGTTTGGCCCCCAGGATCAGAATCTCATTGTACATGCTTGTCACAAACTTGGTGTTATCGGCCGTATTGTCAGCCACCTCCACCAGGGCGTGCAGCACCGTGTTGCCCACCGAATCCCTGGCGCTGATGTCTGCCGGCTGCCAGGAGTTCTGCAGCAGGAACTTCACGATGCCCAGCTGGTTGGTACATGCGGCCAGGGAGAGGGGCAGCTCACCTGCAGCCAACACAGGGCACAGAGCTAGGCCCACGGCATAGGCCTGGCCTCGCCAATGACACACGGTCCCTGAACCGTGGGGCCTCTAACTCCCTCTGTATCTGCTCTAAACCTCCCCTTCACAATCGCTTAAAAGCTACATAGTCTCCCTACCAAAGTAGAAGCCAGGCCGCCCTTTGTTTTTCTTAAAGAAGTCCCCATTGGCAGCAGCCTGGACATCTGCTCCGTTCTCCACCAGGAGGGTCACCAGGGCCATGTTCCGCCTCTCGATGGCAATGTGCAGCGCTGTCTGGCCTGTGGAGGATGCACGCTGTTGGCTTTGTGCTCATAGCCCTGTGGGAGGGCCCAGACACGTGCTGGGGAAGGCCCCTGGGCAGGCAGCAGCCACCACAGTGGGGCCTGGATGGAAAGTGCCTGGACAATGCCCCACTGGAGGAGGCCAGGCCAGGATCCCAAAGGGGCCCCCTGGGAACAGGGGTACCAGATAGGGAGCTGGAGGAGGCAAAAGTGCTGAAGAGCAAGGAACAGTATTAGAGGAGCGATGACTTCCATGGGTGGGGAGCCCTAAGTCAGCAGGGGGAAGCAGGGACCCCCAGGCCCAAGAGTCCCCAACTCAGTGGCTGGGATGGGGAAGAAGTCCAGAGGCTTGGTTACAGGTGCTGGTGGGCAGAGCCCGGCGGGACCCCGCCCATCTTCTCACCCCTGTAGTAGCTGTCTGTGTAGCTGGCGTTGACAAACTCCTTCAGGCTGTCCGTCTGCCGGGCAATCCCCAGGAGCAGGGGGATGGTGTCGTTTTGCCCACCGTGCAGGTTGAGCATGGCTTTCAGCAGACAGGTCTTTCCTGTCTCCGGGTCTGCAAGACAAAGTGAGGGTCAGCTCAGGGCGCTGCGGCCAGGGCCCCTCCCGGGAACCAGGCCCTCTTGCGGGCCACCTTTGAATTCGCTGTCTGTGAGGTGCTTCTGGCTCCTCTGCAGGAAGAACAGAAGGCTCTCCAGCTCCTCGCAGTTATTCTGAGCAACGGCTTCAAAGATCTTCCAACGATCATAGAGCCTGAGGGGCTTCTCGGCCTCTGAAGCTAGGAAGTCCTGGGACAACAGCCTGTGGGCCAGAAGATACCCTTGTCTCCAGTGCCTGTCTTCCCTCAGCCCAGAGCCAGCAAAGATTATCAAGGGAATGCAACTAAAGCCCGAGGCCAACCAAAAAGGGAAATGCCTGACACAAAACCCACTCCTCAGTCTAGGTGGCTGTCCAAGAAATCGATGCAGGCTGGGAACCGTGGGGCACACGTGCCCCCATTCCGGTCTGTGGGCACCACCTGGAAAGTCTCCACCAACACCTCCCCAACACCCAGGCCTCTCGTTTCTCTGCCTCCTGGGAGCTGGGACTCAGGAGGCAGCAGTAGCCTGAAGGTGACTGAAGGTAGGGGTTTGATCAACCCTGCTAAGTGAATAAGGAGCCCTTACACCTCCCCAGAACTCAGCAGTCTGTGAGCCCTCCCCGCCCTGACTTGGGGGAGGCAAGAGGGCTGGTGGTTTCTTCATTACAGCTGTTTGGTACTTTCTGCTTAAAAGCACCCTGGCCTTGAGCTTTCAGACTTCAAGTCCAAGTGTTTGGAGCTGATGGGCATTCTAGACCTGGAGACCTAGAGATAAGCTGGCAGCCAGGAGCAGCCTGTCCATTTGTCTCAGAAGGTGTAATGAGTGCAGACCTGGACCAGATGACCTCTGAAGGCTCCCCAGACTTACCTGGCACAGGCGGGGTCATCCCCAGACCTCTGGGCACTGACCGCAGGGCTGACTGTGATGGCCGGGCAGGAGGCAGGCTTGCCTTCCTCGTGAGAGCAATCCATAGAGGTGGCCTCCTCCGAGTCACCCCTCCCAAAGAGCCGGGTGCGGCTCTTGGCTGTGGAGAAAATGTGGGGCTTGGCTGGAGGTGGCTTGGAGTTAGGGTCGCCATCCCAGGAGTCCTCTTGCGGCATGTCTTCAGGCTCCCCCGAGTCCGAGCTTCCCCATTTCTTCATCCTTGCCAGATCCTCTGTGGCCCAGGAGGCAGCCTGCGGGCAGCCACCAAGATCAGGTTTGTTCCCAGCTTGAGGACAGAACGACCCAAACGATCCCCCCACCCTCCTAGCAAAGGCCCCTGTGAGGCAGGGCACTCCAAAGGTCCAACAGGCCTCTGCCCCAGCCTCCCAGGGCTGAAGCGTTCAGGGGTGGTAAATGAACTGTACTGTACCTCCCACCCCAGAGGCCCCAGGGGTGAGGAGATACTCCAGCATCCACTGACAATCAACATGCGGGAGCGCACAGGCCCCCAACCTTGGAGCCATCAGGGAAGGACTAGGATGGATCCCCCCTCTTCTCTGGGCCTCAGCTGTCTCATTTGCAGAATGGGGATAAAAAACGAGTGCTCTGCTCTGCCTCCCTCCCAAGGTCAGAATCAAGGGAAATCATGGGGGTAGCCATCCTTGGCTGTGCATTCAGAAAGTAATTAGGAAATGAGGATGGCTCAACCCCAAAGAGCCAGAACAGTCTGTGTCCCCAGGAACAGGATGGGCAGGGCCCTGAATGACGGCAGAGTCTGACACCCTCACGTCCTGTGCTATGGGGGCCCTCGTGGTCCCTGAGGTACCGAGTCATCAGCCATATGTGCTGCCACCTTTGCTCTTCAACCTGGCTGCTGCAACCACGGAGTTTATAGGGGGGTTTTTGTACTTTTTGTCATTTTCGTGGAAGTAATATGTTTCATGCATCCTGGCCCTGAACTTTTCAACTTGAAGTGGTTTGGGGCTGGTGGGCCTTCTAGGCCTGAACCCCTGAGACAGGCTGGCAGCGAGGGTCAGCACATAGAGCTGTAAGCGTGTGTCGATACCGTTTTCCACCCCCAGTCCTAACTCCATCTCTGCTCATCCCCTCCATCCATCTGGGCATCCCCACCAAACCAAACCACTCCCTGAAGCCCAGAGCTGTCCCACACGTGCCATCGTTCATCTCAAGGGCCTTTGCTCCCACAGGCCCTCCACCTAGAGTGTTTTTTCCTCCTCCCCCCCTTGCCCAAATCCTACCATCTCTCAAATGCCACCTCCCTCGGGGTCCAGCACCAATGGTGCCTCCTCCATGAAGCCCTCTAATCCCTGCACTGGTCATGTCCCTCTATCTCCAAGGTGCCCCAGCTCATTGTCCATCCATCTCTCATAGCCCTCTGAGCCTAGACCTGTGGTCTAACAGTTTTTGTCTGTTACTGTTTTATCTCCCCCCATGCCACATGACCTCATCTTGGGCAAGGCCCTTGCCTGACACATTGCTTTATGGGGAAAAAAAGCTGTGCTGGTCCCATGGGGGAAATGGGAGTGATTAAAAACTGATTCTTCTAATTCCCATTTCCACGGGAAGTTAGAAAGATGAATATTCCAGCAATGGCTGGATTTTGGAAAAGAGCCACTTAAGTGGGAGGCATCTCAAGCCCTGAGTTTCCAGGTGAAAGTTCAGGCAGTAGAAACCCAGAGCCCACGGCTGGGCCATGGCAATAAAACAGCATCTCCTGATGCCCAGATCTGTGGGAAAACAAAACAAGGCCTCTCTGCTTGGCCTCCTATGAACATAACAACTGACTGCCAGCCCATGTCCCCTCCTGTCCTGTTCTGCTTTCAAGAGGGCCTGGTCTTTCTCTTATTTATCCATCAGGCTGAAACCCTGTAGCAGGAAATGCACCCGGCCACAGGAAGCCCCACTTCCCAATCATTCACCCATTCAGTCACCCAGTTGCTCAACTGAGTCATGCTCTCACTGCCAAGCCTGGGGTATACCCAGCATGGGAGCCCCACAGGCCTGGGCTGAGCACAGAGATGAGTCAGACTCCATCTGAGACAGAAACAAGGTGCTGGCCAGGGTGGGGGAACCACAGGAAGAGTAGGGGTGCTGATGGAGGCTTCATGGAGGAGGTATCAGATGGGCTGGACCTTGAAGGGGCAGCAGAGTTGGGCATGGGGAAGAGGAGAGGGCAGGGCATACTGGAGTAGCTGATGAAGAGGAAAACAGTGGGGTTAGAACCAGGTGGCCACTGAGTCCAGGAACAGAATGTGGACTTTATTGCAGAGATGGGAGGAAGCCATGGGAAGCTTCAGAAGTATGGAGACCCAGGAGCTAGTCTGTGCTTTCAGAAGATAACCTCTTGTCAAGAACCACTCATAGTATTAGGAGCTTGTTAGCACTTACAAAGCAGAGCAAGCTAAGAAGAATAAAAATAATTGATGTTTTTGAGCTTTTGCTATGCACAAGGCACTGTTCTGAGCACTTTATTTGTATTCATTCATTTAATTCTTACAATGTCTCTAAGAGATTTTTTACAGGCACAGAGAAGTTGAGTCACTTGCCAAAGGTCAAGAGGCAGGGCCTGGATTTGATCCCAGGCAGTCTGGCTCTAGAACATCTCCAGTATTGCACCCCCTCTCTGAACATTCGTTCTCTTCCTCAGCCCCAAATCCTACATCAGGGCCTGTGGGTTGATCAGACCAGGCACTTCAACCCCTGGGGCTGGGCAGGTAGGGACAACGCCCTTCCAACTAGGAGCACCCTCTTGCTCACGCAAGCATCCCAGAAAGTTCAAAGACCAAAAACAGAATACAAATGAGACCCAGGCCATATCCCATGTCTCTGGCTCAAGCAGAAATGTCTGTGGTCTCTGCTTGTATAAGGCTGACTACAAAACCAAGAACAAAATCACCCCCTGACTAGCAGCTCTTAGCCCAAGAAGAGAGCACCTATCAGGGGGACCCTCCATGACACCTTCACTTCTGGTCTTTTTTCAGTGACTGCCTCTTCCCCTGACCAGTCCAAATCTAACAAACCCAGTAAATGTGAGCTGCCCACATGGTGCTGTTGTCCATTGAGTTGACACACACTGCATCTGCACTGCGCACCCTTCATCTGATTTCCTGCTGGAAACCAAGCTTCTCTCTAAGGCAAAGGGCAGGGCAGGGGCTGAGAAACCATTTGCTCTGGGCCAGGAAGGAGACAGGGTCAGGACAGGCTGTCACTGACAAGCCTTGGGTGTGCCCCACAGTTATGCATCCTTCACAGCAGAACCTTCTACAGCGACTGGGGAAATTTCCAACCATGATTTAGGCAGACCTGTGCTGGTGGTCTGATGGAGGCAGGGGTTCTGGTTTACACAAGATTCACAAACTCATCAGTTTGGACTAAAGGAAGTTCCTGAAAAACAATGACCCTGCCCGGCGAAGGCCTGATTTGATCTGAGTCTTTCTCAACTCCAGAGCAGGAGAGGCACTGCCTGCCACCTGGGAGAAGGCTCCCTTCTCCTCTCCCCAGTCCAGGTGAGACATCCTGCAGCATGGCTCTCCTGCTCTCCTTTCTGCCCCAAGCACCCATTTGCTTCCAGCCCCACGCAGCCTCCTGGAAGCCCCTCCCTCTCAGTGTCTATAAGTTTCTGAGATGCTGGGACAATGCCAATCCAGGATCCAACCCTGATCATTTCCATCCCATCATCCCCCCTAAACATCTCCTAAAGAGGCGGGGGAGAGCTATGGTCTTCCCAACCCAAGGATGAAGACCCAGAGGGACTCTGCCAAGAACAAAGAGAGAATGGAGCCTAGACAAGGCCTGCTCCCAGCTCAACACTCCTTCACTCCACAGAGAGGGCAATGCATGAATATGTCAGCCACAAACCACCAGCACCAGCAGCAACTGCACCCCCCTCACCCCATCCCGACTGGTGTGGGAGCAAATAATGAATAGTGATAATAGCAACCAGCACTACCGTTTACTGAGTGCTTACAACTAGCCAAGCTCCATGCACTGCAACTACAACTTCATCTAAGCCTCCCCAAGACGGAGGCAACCACTCTTCTTACTCCCAGCTTCCGGATGGCGTAACTGAGGTTCCAAGAGGGTAGATGAACAGCTCGTAATCACACAGCTAGAAGCCAGGCAGCCCAGCCAGGAGGCCCACCTTTGACTACTCACTAAGCCATCCTAAAATTTCACATCTGTGCAGGCCATCAAACAACAAACGGGACTCACCAGTTGGACGCAGGCACCCCCCACACCAAGCGAGCACTGTTGAAGTTGAGGGTAGTGGCAACGTGCAGGGAGAATTGGCCAGTTTGCAGAGAGGAGTTGCCCTCTCTGCCAGTGAGGGTCCTCGGCCCCTCCCTGGCCGCGGGCTGCTCTGCTCTGAAGGGATGGGCTGTGGGCGCAGTCTGGGTACACAAGGAAAACGTTTCCAGCAATGGCAGCAGCTGCTGTTGCCGCGGCTCCGATTCCCAGAGGATCCCGAAGCTTTTCCCATCATTTTTGCCCTTTTTCAGAAACCACTTAGCCACTGCCCCTCCTCCAACCATGCCAAGGCCACGGTGCACTTATCCACACAGCGCAGACCAAGCCAGACCTCAGCTCTCAGGGAAGGAGGGCGTCACTGGAGCCTCCCAAACCCACTGCTCCTGCAAATGGGGGTCTGCAAACAGCTTGACAGAGACACTTTCAAAACTGGAGCTGCGCCTGTGGCTGCTTTTTTTTTCTTTCTTTTTTTTTTTTAGGAGGTACCAGGGATTGAACCCAGGACCTCACACATGGGAAGCAGGCACTCAACCACTGAGCTACATCTGCTCCCCAGTGAGAATTAGGTTTTTTTCATTTGTTTGGTTGGGGGGTTTTTGTTTGTTTTTAGGAAGTACTGGGGATTGAACCTGGGACCTTATACATGGGAAACCAGGCACTCAACTTGAGCTACATCCGCTCCCCTGACTGCTCTATTTTAAAATGTGAAAGAAACAGGAACGACCAGGTCACCCATCACGAGGTCCTGGCCTAGCATTTAGGGACCTGGCTTTGAATGCTGGCTTTGCCATCAACTCTGTTTGACCTTGAACCACCTCCTGCCTCTCCTGGGCCCCTGGTTCCTTATGTGCCCCAACCTGGGGCAGGGGCTATGGGGGAGTTTCTGGATCTGCCAGGACTCCCCATGTCTCAACTGAAGCTCCTTATCTGAACCACAGAACACAGAAAATTATCTGAGGATCTGTGTTCTCAGTTCTTCTAGTACCATCCTTAATGCACAGGGGAGAAGTGACTCCATCACGTACAATGGATGAATAGGGCCGTAGGGCTTAAGTGTCTCCTGGCACCTGGAACCTGGCTCCTCCTGGAACCTGGCTGAGCAAAGCTGCAAGGTCTTTCTGGGTGTGAATACAGGCTATAGCCCCAAATTCCCTGCAGAACCATCCTAGCAGTCACATAATGCCAGGACTCCAGTAAGCCTGAAATGAGCAGCCTCATACCAGAAAGGCCTGGCACAATCTTGCCCAGAGTTGCTCATAAGCTCTGACCCTTGATTCAGGGCATTAAAGTGCAGACACCCCCTCAATTCTGCATGACATTTTAAAGTTTATGAAGGGGAAGCGGCTGTGGCTCAATCAGTAGGGCTCCCGTTTACCATATGGGAGGCCCCGGGTTCGGTTCCCAGGGCCTCCTGGTGAAGGCAGGCCCGCCCGCACGGCGTGGTTGGCTGACCCAGCGAGCACAAGCAGCAAGGGGGAGATAAATGAATAAATAAATAAAATCTTTAAAAAATAAAAAAAAATAAAAAAAATAAATAAATAAAGTTTATGAAGAGTTTACACAATCCCACTCTCCTAGGCCAAACCACAACCCTGGAGCCAGGCAGAGACTGTCATACCCATTTCACAGATGAAAAAACTATGACATAGAGCAATTAGACAATTGCCCAGGTCACACTACTGGTCTGGACTCAGAAGCTGAGCCGATTCCATCCTGCCTTATGCCCGTACTTAGGCAGTTTTTTATGTAATATAAATTCAATTAACTTGAACCTTAGAATTTTTTTTTTTTTTTTTTTTTTTTTTTGGTACCGGGGCCAGGGATTGTACCCAGGACCTTGTACTTGGGAAGCCAGCACTCAACCACTGAGTCACACCAGCTCCCCCAAATTGGTTCACCTGCTTGCTTGCTTGTTATTTGTTTTTTCCTAGGAGGCACAGGGAACCAAACCCCAGGCCTCCCATGTGGGAAGGAGGTGCTCAACTGCTTGAGCCACATCCACTCCTCAGAATTTATTCTTAATCATTATATGACAATCTGAACTATGTAAAAGACTTGCCAGCAGTGACCCCTCAACCCACAAGTCCTCTGGGTTCACCGTTCCTTCTAACCACGAGGTACCCCCAGGATAACTTTCTGATAGCCTTGGAAATGGAACTCTGTGACCTGCTGACACTGTGTCAGGGACAGACCCCTCACTCACCTCTGGTCTCTGCTGTGGCCAGCCTGTGGTCATGGGTGGGTGGCGTTCTGAGAAAGGTGTGGAGAGAACCCAGCCCAGGCCCAGCATGCAGGACGGGGAGGGCCTTGCTTCTCCTCCAGAGCCATCTCCTTTGCTTCCAGGAAATGCCTACCTCCAGGGAGGACAACACACATTGTCCATTGTGCCCCTCTGTCAACAGAGCCAGTGGGTGCTAACAGCATCTCCCAAGGCCTTCTTGGTACAAGCAGGCTCTGATGGCTGCACCCACGGGGTAAATCTGCCCCTTCCCCTCCCTAACAGCTCCTTCTTTGTCTCCTTGGTGGCCTCACCTCACCATGCCTTCCCACACACACACACAGTGTTCCCCGGGACCCTGTCTTCAGTTTCCATCTCAATGTCCTCCCTTAACACCCTCCCCCACCCCAAGGAGCCATCTACATTTCCAAGCCAGCAACTCCTTCACCCAGGCCTCCAGCCCACCCTCTGCTCTGAGCTCCATCCCTACCTCCTTTGCATCTCCAAGCAGAAGGCCACAACCCCCCTCTCCTCAACACATCCCAAGATGACCTCCTCTCCCCTCTACATCCAGCTCCCCTTTAGCATCTCCTGCCTCCAAAGGCACCAGCTTTCTTCCAGTCACCAAGTGTGATGTACTTTGTCATCCCCGACCTAGCATTCTCTGCCCTCACTGCCGGGACTATGTTTCTGTGGCCCACACCCATCCCTTTCTTCCTAGCCAGCGGCTATTACCTCACGAAGGCCCCTTCTTCTCACCTGAAGGACCAGAAGTGCCTCCCTCCCCCGGGCCAGCCTCCTTATTCCCACCTCCCAATTAGCTTCTCAAAATAGTCCCCAGTCCCGGCACCCTGAGCCCAGAGGCCCTGTCTCCTCCCCCACTGTGACCCACCCTCTCCCAACACCTATGCACACCCCCTCCCAGGCAAGCTCCCTGAGCCTGCCTCCCTCTTTTCCCCTTCTGCCTACCATGCTCACACTATCCATCCCATTTAATTCCTCTCAAGGCCCAGGCGGCAGGTGAGACCCCTGGGTGCTGAGATTCTATCCTTCAAATCCCACATTGGCTAAGAAGCCTCCCCCCTCCCCAGAAAGAGACAGACTAAAGTGTTCCACGAAGCTCCTATGGAAACTTCAACCTATTGAAATCATATGGCGATTGATTGCATTTGAAGATAATGGTGACAGTAGTAGCAGTGAATATTTATTGAGCGCTTACAATGTGCCAGCTTCCAGACTAAGTACTTCCATTCAGATCCTCACCAGGATTCATGAGGTCAGTATGATTTGTCCCCACTTTACAGATAAGGAAATGAAGAGCAGGCAGGCTATGCAACCTGCCCAAGGACAGGGACAATTGTACAAATCTGGTCTGGAGCTTCCTAAATCGTTTTATTTTATTTATTTATTTTTTAAAAAGATTTATTTATTTACTTTATCCATTTTATTTTATTTTATTATTTTTTTTTTTTTTTAAGATTTATTTATTTATTTATTCATTTATCCCCTCCCTGCTGCTTGTGCTCTCTGGGTCATCTAACCACGCCGTGCGGGCGGGCTTGCCTTCACCAGTTCCCGGGGCCTCCCATACGGTAAACGGGAGCCCTACTGATTGAGCCACAACCGCTTCCCTACTTTATCCATTTTAAACCTCCTCTTCCCCATTTGCTGTTTTGTGTCCATTCACTGGGCAGTTCTCTGTGTCTGTTTCCTGCCATCTCTTCTCATCCTCCTCCTCCAGTCTTCACCAGGATTCAATCCTGGAGACCTCTGATGTAGGAGAGAAGTGTTCTGCCACCTGTGCCACCTCAATTCCTGGTTTTCAGAGCTTTTGGAGCATCTCGTCTTGTCTCTCCCCTGCGTCTCTCTTCTGTTATGTCATCATCTTGCTGCATGACTCCCGGGGCCTGGTGGCTCACCGGAACACAGAGCCTGGCAGTCCATGCACCTTCTATATATATATATATATATATTTTTTTTTTTTTTTATTTTTTTTTATTTTTTACCGGGAGGTCCCGGGGGTCGAACCCAGGTCCCCCAATGGGGAGAAAAGCCCCCCCCCATTTGAGCCCCACCCCCCCCCCCCCCACTAAATCTTTTTATCAAGATTTAACTTTCCTGATTTCTGTGCCTTGCTTAGCAGATTGTAAATGCCTTCAGGGCAAGACTGGGCTCTCAAGCCCTCCATTTCCCTTCTCTAAACCTAGTGCCAGGTCTTGCCCAGAGCAGCCCTTGGGAAACATTGATTGGTTTGGCTTTCTCTAAACAGCACGTGCCCTGAGTAGTTCTACTGAAACCCGTACAGTGGTGGCTGGGACAAGACCTCGGTGGTTGAGTGTCACCATCATGGCTGTGATTTCCCGAGCCATAATTTTTTTGAAACGTGGTGTTCTCAGATCTGTGTAATGATGTAGGCATTAAAACTCTTTGTAACTAGAGAAGCTTTGATGATGACTTACAGGAGGAAGCGCTTCTCTATGCTTGGGTGTGGCAGGACCAGAGGCAGGTCAGGCAGGACAGGGTAAGAAGAAGCTGCACGGGCAGGTGAGTGGGCCAGCTCTGGTGTGACAGACACAGCCCTATCTTCATCCTTTTACCACCTGGGGGCACATTCACTTAAACTGAGCCCTTGACCTTGGCAACAAGAGCCAAATTTGTTTCCTTCATCCACCTGTGTTCCTCTCTGATTTGAGGCCAACCTGGCACCTCCGGCAGGAACCAGGTGGGAACTAGGTAGTCCAGCCCCAGGCAAAGTGGTGAAGGCACAGCTGTGGGCTGAGGTCCCCAATCCAGATGGCAAATGGCAAACCTGGAAGAAAACCACTTTCCTTCCACGTTTGCTCTGGGAATTAGTGTCACCAGGTACCCTCACAGGTCTAAAAGACCAGCTCCTATGGAGCGCAGAAGCCTGCAAGGAGGGTCAGAATCCTCCAGAAGTGGCTGGAGCAGGAAGGTGAGCCTGGGAGGAGCCAGGCATCCACTCTGCCCAGAAGGCCTGTGACTCAGGCAGGAACTGGGAACAAGAGGACAAAGACAGGTAGAGGCTCTGTTGTGCCAGCAGAGAACAGAGCCGCAAGTCAACAGGCCTGCCGTGCCAGATGTTGGCTGTATGGACTTGAGCTGATGGCTGAATCTCTGGGTCTGCTTCTTCATCCACAAAACAGGCAAGAGCACCTGCCCTGCCCACTTTATAGGGATGTTCTGGGGATTAATAAGGATTCGGGTATGAATGGGCTCCATGAGCCAGTAAAGCCCCAGAATAATCATAATTATTTCAGCATGAGAACCATGTCTGCTGACTGCTGAGCTATATCCGGCCATTAGCTTGAGGTTGTGACTAATTGTTTTTTAATGAAAAAGAAACAAGATTTGCTTAAT
The DNA here is from genome assembly GCA_026826555.1 of Tolypeutes matacus. Taxonomy (NCBI): domain Eukaryota; kingdom Metazoa; phylum Chordata; class Mammalia; order Cingulata; family Chlamyphoridae; genus Tolypeutes; species Tolypeutes matacus. The sequence continues at coordinate 751,208 of JAKSZT010054052.1, forward strand.
GCTTCATGAGTCACGCAAGCAAGCATCTCTCTCTTAAAAGCATCTCACTTTCAAAGACTTGACCCTTCCAGATTACTGGGGCTGAGAGAAGTGGTCAGATGCAAGCCTCTTGGCTGAGGGCCCACTGTGCTTTGCAAATCCCACAGCAGCGCAATGAGAAAGATGGTTTCTGCGGACAAGAAGCCATCATTGAGAAGGGCAGAAGATGTACCGGCTCTCTGACACTAGCCAGGTAAAAGACACAAACCAGGGAGGTTGCAGGGCCAACAGGCCTTGCCAACAGCAAGCACTGAGTAGAGTTCTGGATGACAGCTGCAGTTGTAGTCCAATGACAAGTACACTTCCAACGAGACTGTGCAGCAGGTGGAGGGCATTTGAGCTGGACCTTGGACAAAGAGTAGAAGTCTGCCCTTTGAGAAGGACATGCTGAACATGGGCATCAGCCCACATCCAGGTGCAGCAGAAGAGCAGGGAAGACCTTCAAAGAGCTTTCAGTCCACTTGGAAAGAAAAGAAAAACAAAGAACATGAAGCCTCATGAACAATAAGTGGGTCTAGTCAAGAGCTGAAGCAAAGGTGTGTGATGGGAGGCAGGAAGGAAGGAGAGCGAGCCAGCTGGGGTGGAGTTAAGGGGAAGATTTCACTCCTCTGTCCCCATGCTGGTCCAGGTCCCACCATCTCTCACCAGGCCTCCTCTAATCTGGGTCCTGCCTCTTCTAACTTCCATCCTCTCCTCCAATCCACCATCCACACCACCAGCTATCCTCATAAAGCTTGGGAAGCCCCAGTCCTCCAAACTCCACTGCTTCCAGGACAAAGTCCAACCCTGCAGCCTGGCACCCAAGACCCTTCCCGGTCTGGCCAACATATCCAGCACAGCTCCCATGGCACTCTTTCATCTGTCCTCTGACCAAGTTACACTAGACAATTCATCATAACCTGGACACGCCAAGCACTTTAAGGCAAATACATTTTCCTTGCCTGACTCCTCTACCTAGAAAGCTAAAGAGAGCACGCTCTGGGGTTTGAATCCTAGTCTTGTGATTACTTTGTGTCTCATTCTCTTCATCTATGAAATGAGAATAGCAATAGTACCCAACCTCTAAGACAATTATGAAGATCAAATGAATTCCACAAGTAGAGTTTAGATTAGTTCCTAGTACATAGCAAGTACTCAGAAAATGTTAGCTATTCTTAGTATCAATGGACTGAAACTCTGCAAAGTTTAGTTCAATATCACTTGCATGAAGAATAAATCACTCTTCCCTCTGGCACGTGGGTACCTCTGTCATAGTGTTTGTTTCATTGCCTGGTGATGAAAATTCAACAACATGTAGCAGTACCTGACAGTGCACCCAGCTCCTAGTGGATGCTCAATAAATAAGACTAATCTGGGTCTGCGCTGGGTGCAATGGAGATATCTTAGGAAGTGTCTGTACCAGCTATACTGGTCAGGATGAGCTAAATTATGCTGTGGTAATAAACAACCCCCAAATTTCAGTGGCTTCAAGCATCAAAAATTTACTTCTCAGTCACACTACATGTCTCTTCCTGATTGGTGAAGGCTCTATACCACATCGTCCTCACTCGGGGACCCAGGCTGACAGATCCTCCACCATTTGGAACACTACCGGCCACTTGTGGCAAAAGGGAGTTTGGTAAATCTCACACTGGATCTCAAAGGCTTCTGCCCAGAAGTTAGGCACTTCTGTTCACATTTCATAGGCCTAAGCAAATCACATGGAAAAGCACCACCATACCATGCACACCTAAGATCAGGATATTGGTGAAGAGCCCTAAATCAGCAAGTAGCCCAGTCCATCGTTTGAGAATCACGCTGGTCTCAAACACTGAATGGTACCCCCAGGGAATGAACATAGAAACAGTGAGTGGATTTTGAGTTCAGGATGGAGAAATGAGGCCCTGGCAGCTGTTCTAAACTCCCAGCAGAGTCTCTGGGCACCCCAAGCCATATGCAATGTAAGTAGCAGCAGGTGATTTGACAAACAGGAACTCTTCAAGGCTTAGCCCTCAGAGGTGGAGTGTACACATGGTCTGGAAAGGAGACACAGAATTCTGGAACCACGCTGGACACTGGGCTGGGCTACCTGGGCTTGCAGGACACCCATGCAGTTCTTGATCTCCTATATGCAAGCTTCAACCACAGCACCCTGAGACTGCAGAACAGGCTGCCTCCAGTAAGTCACAGAGGCCCAGTTCCTCCTCCCTCATGACAGGGCTACCTGAGGTAACTTCTTTCTCATAAGGCCTTTCTCAGGGACTCCAAACTGATGGCTTCTTAATTCATTCTGGCTGAGAAAACTATATGAATTTCCTGAGTGATTTTCAGTTATTCATCTCGATAGGAAATTGTGGCAGGGCTTTCCTCTAGGAAAGCTGATTCCTTAGAGCTGTATTCAACCTCCCAAACTGAGCTTTGAGGCTGTCCCGTAAACTTATGGTCATCCCAAATCAGAGAGGTGTGTATGTTTTATTAAAGAAACAAGGTTCTAGAAGAATGAACTTTATTAATATTTGAAATTCAATCAACATGACCAGGAAAACTAATCTAGTAACTTCAGACAATTATGTAATTTATAAAATGACATTCGCAAAGAGACCTCGTGCCTGCTTCCCAAATTTATGGTTGCCCAGTTGCTCCAGAGTCAGGCCTGCCTGAGCCTGGAATCACCTTTTGGAACTCTGGAAGTAAACAGTGATGGTGACCATCATCCCTACCAAACATGGAAAGTTTAAAATGCTCTAGGATATCCCTGCAGGGATGTCAGCTCAAGTTGGATGTTTCTGCTGAGCCAGGAGCACATGATGGAGAAGAGCTGGGTCCTGTAAGAGATGGGGTTTTCTCTAATTAAGGTGACAAACCTTCCCAGGGAAGGGTCCCTGAGGATATGCAAGTGCAAAAATACACTGTTGCACATACACACTTCTGGATAATGGTCCTGTGAAACTCTTAGGGACAATGTGTCTAAAGGGTGGTGGCCACTTAGCCTCTGGTCCCCTTGCTGGGCTGTGCCATCTGCCTTTCCTTCCATTCCATGCCTTCCAGACTGCCGCTCTGTGAGAATCTATGGTGTCTAGTGTAGCAGACTCCCTGAGGGGAAAGAGAAGGCCAGCATGGACCTCTGCAACTTCATCTGAGCCACCAGCTTCACCAGCCTTGGTCACCTCCTGCCCCAGCTAACCAGAGAAGGAGTTTGGGAAAAGGGTCTCAGGGTCAGACAATACAAACCAAAGTCCCCTGAGCACTGATCCCTTCCACAATGGCCCTTGGCAGAGAAGCTTCCTTTAGAAGGGAATGTGGGCAGAAAAGACTGAATAATTGAGATATCTGGTACAAGCTTGTGGAGAAGGACTTTTCCAATAGTGAATGTGACCCAAGTCTGTGTTTAATGTCTCTGAAACAATCAATCCAAAAGCTGGACATGGAGCAGATCTTTACTTACTTGGAGCCCAGAGCCACCAAACTTTTTGGTGTTTGAAGTCTACATTTCTCCTTCCTTCATCTACAAATGAATCACAGAGGAGCCTGGGGGACCAGAGAGGTTTCTTTCTTTCTCTTTCTTCCTTTTATCCACATTGCATTTGCAACCAGCTCCCAGCTGGATCTCTTTCAGAGGTCTCTGATTGGGATCTGATTGATGATTCCTAACTGCATTATTAGAGTGTTCCCCAAAGGTAAATTCCTTGTCAAGATGGTGCCCCACAAGCATTGCTTAAAAGCTGCCCACAGAGCTGTCTGGGAAAAAGATGGCCCCAAAATCATGTCAGGAATGTTAATTAGATAAAATTCACAGCAGTCCTTTGGCCAGAGTTTGTTGACTAAGACCCCTTCTGGTTGAGGTTTCTCTGGAGCATGACCAGAGCTGCCCCGACAGCTGCATCCACATCCTGCCCAAAGGACACAGGGAGAGGGAAAGCCCTCTGCACCTCCTGCTTCAGCACTTCATTCCTGGACAGTGCACTCCCACTCCCGATCACTCGTTCCACGCCCCACTCTTTGAGCTGCTGAAATGGAAGCATGGCGTGCAGGTTCTGGACAATGCCTCGGCACAGGGCACGGGTCACATGGCCCAGAGAAAGATCAGAGGATGAGATCCCAGTCACCGAGGCCAGTTGGTCCGGAAGGTGCCTCTCACCCAACACTGTTGGGGTGATGGTGAGACAGGTGTCTTTCTGCTGTGCAGCTGCCTGGATCATGTGAGAATACACAGTGGACTCTTCAACCTCCAGGCCTGCCAGGAACAGAGAAGATCTAGGTGAGCTCATGCACCCCTTTGCTGCAAGCTACTTGCTGGTCCTTCTCACACCATGGCTGGCTGCTTCCCAGCTCAGTAACCCAGAGAGGCTGACTAGCTATTTCTGCCCCAGATCCCAGCCAGGTATCTCTCTGCAGACCCCAGCCCAGGCTTCAGCGAGGCATCTTGTAAGTGTTGCTGTGAGCACTAAATCTCAAGCCAGCTATGGGGGCCTTGGTCCCATGAGGGCCAAATGTAGACATTGATCAATAAGTATCATCACTGCTGCTGCTACTCATGGGCAGTGTCATGTGTCTACCCCACACCCCCATTATACACTTGGGGTACCTGAGGTCCAGAGAGACCATCCCATAGTTTGTTGTTGCCAGGCCAGATTCCCAGTCAGATTTTCCTCCCCTACACTAAATTAGCTCTACATTCTAAAGAAAGTGGGTCTTTGGGTTTAGTAGACTTTGACCATAGAATCACTTTTGGTCTCTAACTTGCCATTAACTGAAGGAGAGTAAACCTGGCCTTCAATAGAGAAAAATTTATAGAGACTGAGCACTCTCCAATATTGATGCACTTTGAAATCAGGAGGGATTCCCACTCCCAGAAACTCTGGTTTTATTGGTCTGGGCTGCAGCCTGAGCACTGAAATTTTTAAACACTCCTCTGGTGATTCTAATATGCAGCTTTGGTTGAGAATCAATTTAGACTAGTGCTTCTCAAACTCGAATGTACAGATGAGTCATCTGGGGATCTTATTAAAATGCAGCTTCTGATTCAGTAGGCCTGGGGTGGGGCCTGAGATTCTGCATTTGTAAAAATCTCCCAGAGGACGCTAATGCTGCTGGGCTGTGGACCACACTTTTAAGAAATAAGGCTCTAGAGCAGTAATCTACACTCATAGGCTTCAAAATCACCTGAGGAACTTGTACAAAATGCCATGCTCAGGCTCCACCCCAGGCCAAAAAAAGCCAGCATTTCTAGAAGTAGGGCTAGGATGTCAGATATTTCCAGTGTGCAGCCAGAGTTGAGAACCACAAAACGGAGTGTCACAACGGAGTCACATCATACAAATTCAACCACACACACTCAGGAATAAAAGAGAGAGTGAAACAATTCAAATACCACATGCAATTAGTCAAAATTTGATCAGCAGGACTCCTGGGTAAATGTGACAGAATGCCTATAAGTATCTATTTTCTCACTCTAGAAATTCCACTGAAATATCAGCAAATTTAGGAAAGAGATGAGAGAAATTCACAGATTAAAAAGAACAGGAGTGGAAACAAGGAATGAGAGCTTTTGACACCTTTTTGGAAGGCAGGAAGCAGATACAGTGAAAATCGACTTTTCAGAGCCGAGAAGAAGCTACACGTGGGGAGTCTGCAGAGGAAGATGCTAATGAGAAGGGAACCAGTTCATCCCCAAAAGGTCAAGCCTTAGAGGCCCGAGATACTTCAGAAGGTGGAGGTGATTACCAGAGACTTCAGGATGAAACCTCAGAATGAAAAGTAGCCGTTGTCAGTTACATATATGTTACTAAAGTAAAAATTGGAAAAAAAAAAAAAAACTTAAAAAAAAAAAAAAAAAAAGCAGTTATTGGGAGCAGATGTGGCTCAAGTGGTTGAGTGCCGCCTTCCCACATACAAGGTCCTGGTTCAATCCCCAGCCCCGGTACCTCAAAAAAAAAAAAAAAAAAAAAAAAAAAAAGCAGTTATTGTCTGCCCAGCCCTGCACCCTGACTCCTGCATCCTGAGCAGGTACTCAGAGCAAGCACAAGGAGGAAGGCTTTGAAGCTCTGGCTCCTTCAGCTTCAATTCCCTTGTGCCCTTCATGGTGTCAGCATTTTGCTACACAGTATGATTCTGGTGTGAATTTACATATTTTTCCTACAACACAGTCCCTAGATACAAGCCAACTAGCTAAATATTTCTTAATTCAGCTAAAGAAATAGCAATTGTTCCAATTCTGGGCAAGAAAACTTAGGAACCTTCCAGAGGGAGTGTAGCACAGTGTCCAAGGCACAGTGCTGGAGCCAGACCTCCTGGAGTGAAGCCAGGCCCTGCCGCCCCTGGCAGGGTTACCGGCGCAGGTTAGTTAACCTCTTAGTTTCTCATAAAATAGGGATAATAACAGTGCCTATCTTCTAGGGTCACTGTGATGATTAAATTAGTTAGTTTGCATAATTTAATCAGCACAGTGCCTGGTACATGGGGATCACTCAATAGAAGTTACTATTATCATCATTCAAGGGTCTTCAGCACTCATCTTGACTTTACCATTTTGCTTTATATGCTGACTTAGATCTAACCACTACATTCGATAAATGATCTATGGGAAGAACAAGAGATGAGCCAATCCCAGTAAAAGCTCTCACAGCTTCCTGGAGAGGCCCACGTCCACTGACTCACCTTCCCCAACTCAGCCCTCACAAGTTGGAGCAACTCTGGGAAAAGGGTGAGCCTATGAGCCCTCCTGAACCCAATCAGCCAGTACAGCCCAGCTATTTCCCCTTGAAAAGACTTCATGCCAGAAAATTCTTCTCAGCTGGCTCCAGATGCTCTGCAGACTCTGCAGGCCTTGCCACTTCCTACTTGCTCTAAGAAGGGATGTGCACAGGGCCCAGTGGATGACTCCAAGGACACAGCCAGATGTCACAGCCCTCAGCCCGATGCCCCTGGGCTACAACAACTAATGCCCCCTAAAACTGGCCAGGATGAAAACATGCTGAGGGACAAACTGCCACACACTGCTCCAGTTAAAATCTGGCCTCCAAACCAGAGAAAAGACTCAATTTTTTAAAATGCATATACAATAGCTGCAAGACCTTATGGTGACTGCCTGTTAGAAATAGGACAAGGGTGAAAGGGATGGGAGAGGGACTGCTGCTCTAGAAATCCTTCTGTATTAATGGATTTTTTAAAAATCATGTGCTTGTATTCCTTTAATACAAATTTTTTAATTTTTTTAAGGAAACATTAACACATACTCAAAGTCTTCTTGCTAGAAAACCCTTGGGCCATGACCCAGGCCTTCAGGGTACCTGAGAGGAAGGTGTCTAGCCAGCTGGAAGTCCAAGAGGCCTGGCTTCTAGCCCTGACCCGCGTCCTTTGGCTCATCCTAGTCTACTAATGGGGATTAGCAGAGGCGGAAACTGCTAAGAGTTGCCACAGGCTTAGAACCACAGAACACCAGAGCTGGGGAAACAGAAGAGAAGGGACTTGCCAAGAGCACATAATGACTCAGGGACACAGCTGTGCTAGGAGCCAAGGTTCCACCCATCACCCTATGCTGATTAACAAACACACATCACACTATGGGCCAGGCACTGATCTAAGTGCTGCACAATACTAACTCATTTAAGCCTCACAATCCTTTGACCCATTTTCAGATGAGAGAAATGAAGCTCAGAGAGATTGAATAACCTGCCCAAAGGCACACAGGTAGTCAGTGGCGCAGCTGGGGTTGAAACCCTGGCTGTAGGCTCCAGAGTCCCAGCTCTTAACCACTACACAAGGGTGGAGCTCCCTGTTTGCTGACCTCTGGAGGATGATGCAGATCTATGGCCTTCTGAACAGTGAGAGCTCTATTTTTTTATTTTATGCTTTATTATTTCTATTTCGGTTAATAAATGCCATGTACAAGGTCCCAGGTTCAGTCCCCAGTACCCCTAAAAAAATTTTTAAATAAATAAATAAATGCGATGTCTTTTATCTGGGTAAATTTTGTTGTATTAGCCTCTATTTTTTTTTTTTTTTTTTTTTTGCAGTTAAATGGCATAATTGTAGGAACTTCATAAAAGGTTAAGTTACATTATATATACATATATATATATACAAGCTTCAAGCTCCTGCTGTTTAACCAAAATAACAGCCACGAAACCACAAAAACTTTTCTAAAGCATCTTACAGAGAAATGAAATGTTACCACCTCTTTCAGGGGTAAGAAAAACAATTACTTCCGTAGCAAGAGGAATATGGCCAACTCAGTAGACAATGGAAAGGCCCAATCCAGTTAAACCAGTATCTTGATAAAGGGTTTGCTTGAAGGTTCTGCTGACTGGTTCTACCTTTTCTGATGCAATGCAAAACAAAATCAAAGTCTGGTTCTATAAATAAAGCACTCCTGAGGGCACTCCAGCCAAGGGGGCAGAATTCCCCTGGCAGTCCTGGTGTCCCTGGCCAGCCTGACAGGACTGACATCAGTCAGCCACACTTGCCTATGCCACCAGCACGAGCTTCTCGTGTGCCCTCTCCTGCCCGCATGCCCCTCTATGACTGTGTTGAACATCTCCTGGAATTACCTGTTGGAGCTCCTACAGGTAACCAAGGCATCTCATGAACATGCTTTCCCTAGACTTGGAGAGCTGACCAGAAATTTCATTTCTACCTTAAGTGCTTGAAAAGGGAAATTCTCCTGGAAGAAGGTTACATGTTTCGTTGTAACAGAAGAGCAGAGGAGGGCTTGACTCACTTTACCCTGGGAATAAAAGAAGAGACCAAGAGGCCATCAGAACTTCCAGGGACCATTCCAAGAAAGCAGTCAGAAACTACTCACCAGGAATAAATGCCATGAAGATTTTATCATTTTGTAAAATAGCAGGAGTCTTTTACTCACTCATGTTTGATCATTTTCTTTTCAGCTGTCACTAATCATCAAAAAGAAAATCCTTAAATGTAAGGGACCAGTAAGTAGAAGAAGAAAGTTAAGACAGTAGGGCATGACCCAGCTGGGGAGACTCCAAAGTCAAAGTTAGGGGAAAGGGGTCTCCCAAAAAAAGAGAGTAGATGATGGCATCTCAGAAGATGAGAGGAAAAGCAGCTGCAAGCCCAGGTTCTGAGGGAAGGAACAAAATGCCAGAACCTGGCTGGGCCTAAAATGGAAATCTGGAAGCTTAGACAGCATGTTAAGTTCCAAGACATTGCCACATAGAAAGGACAAGCAGAGAATACAACAGTGTGTGGGCCACATTTTACCTAGATCTGCCATCCACTGAACCAGCATGTGGACAAACGTAGCCAGCACATTGCCCCCGTTGAGTGACGCTGCCACCCCCAGGTAGGACCTGTCGAAGTATGGGAAGTAGGCGACTGGAGCCGAAGGGTCTGGAGTCTGCGCCGGCTGGAACCCCGAAGGCATGGAGGCTGCCAATTGAACCGAGGTGCTGATGTTGAGAACTGGAGGTCCAGAGAACAGAGGTTAGGCCTGCCAAGCAAATTCGACTTGTGGAAAGCACAAGTCACAATGGGGCAGTGGGAAAATGGTGGTTTTAAAAATATGTGCACAATGGGAAGCAGCTGTGGCTCAATCAGTAGGGCTCCCGTTTACCATATGGGAGGCCCTGGCTTCAGTTCCCGGGGCCTCCTAGTGAAGGCAAGCCCGCCCGCACGGTGTGGTTAGCTGACCCAGCGAGCACAAGCAGCAAGGGGGGATAAATGAATAAATAAATATAAAATCTTTAAAAAAAAAAGATAATCAGATTTAAAAAAAAAAAAAAAAATATGTGCACAAATTCTCTGAGACTCATCCTTTCAAGAGGTAGAACCTAATTTCCTTCCCTGGAGTGTGGTCTGAACTCAGTGTCTCCATTCTAATGAACAGAATGGAGTAGAAGTGATGATGTGAGACTTCTGCGACAGGCCATAAAAGGCACTGCAGCTCTGTCTTGGCTGTTTTCCCTCTTTGGCCACATGCTCTGGGGCATCCAGCTGCCTTGCCATGTGCGGCCCCACAGAACACGCATGGTGGGAACTGAGGCCTCCTGTCAACAGCCACAGGAATGAGCTTAGAAGCAGATCCTCCAGCCTCAGGCAAGCCTAGAGAGAACCGCAGCCCTAGTCTATGAAGTGACTGCAACCTTAGGACAGACCTTGAGCCAGGACCACCAGCCACTCCCAGATTCCTGACCCTCTGAAACTGGAAGAGATGATAAATGCTTTTTGTGTTGAGCTGCTAAGTACTGGGGTGATTTGTTAGGCAGCAATAGATAAAACTATGACAAAGTAAGACCCCACACCAAGCGTTTTATTCTCTGGGGTGAGTTCATTCATTTGTGGCAAGTACCATCTCATTCTCATTTCCAGGGACATTTCCAAGATATGCTTCTCCTGCCTCCCTCCACCAACAAGGGGATATCTCCTAGATCCAGCACTGAAAGGATGAAGGATGAAGTTCACCCCGCGGGGGCCAAAATAAATGAGGTCAGCATTCAATTTTCCCACTTCCTGGAGGTGGGGAAAGCAAGAACACAAACAAGTCTTGGAAAGCCACTAGCTTGACTGCATGTTATATCAAGCCTTTAACCTGTAGCATCATGCCCTCCACCTGCCCCCTGGGGTGACGGTGTCGGCAACAGGGAGCTGACCAACTGTGCCCATCCACACAGCACAAGTGAGCATAGGCCAGCAGTTCCCACCTGGAGCCAGAGAATGCCCCCAGCTTATTTCAGGGGTGACCTAATTCATATCTTCTTCCCATCTGGCAAGCACATTTACATTTACATGCAGGCACAGAGCAGCCCTCTGCTGAGGGAAGAGCCTAAGATTTGAAAAGTACCAGGTAAGAGGAAAGGCATGACCGTGCATCGATGCCTTCCCCAGGTGCGCCTACAGGCACCTACTCAGCAATCACAACCACCCCAGGAGCAAGGCATCATTAACGACCTCCTTTTGAATGAGGACTATGGCTCAGGGAGGAGAAGCAGCCTGCCTAAGACCACACAGGGAAGTAGAGAGACTGCAATTCTAAGCCAGGCCTGTGGGCTTCATGCCGAAGCCCACACAAGCTCCCTGATACCCATGCCTTGGGTTGAAAGAATAGAAGGCAAGAGTAGGGGTACTGGGAAAATTAAAAATTATAGGAAAAACTTAGCACATTTTTAAGACATTGGTTTTTGGTGAAAATTTGGGAGAAAAAGAAGGCTTTAAACTTAGTTGATCTTAAAAGCTTTTATCATATGTACATATCTAACAATATAGGTAGAATTTTGCCTCTCCCTATCAGCTAATCTTATATTTTTTCACCCACTGACTATACTGATATGAATCCCTTGCCTCAAAATGTTTGCATCATTTTCTCAGTGTGTTCAATGAGGTTTTTAAAAAAATGGTAGGCCCCGCAAGTCACGCAGCAAGATGATGACATAACAGGAGAGTGACACAAGGGAGAGCCAAGATGAGACGTGCCGAAAAACCAGGTACTAAGGTGGCGCAGGTGGTAGGATGCCTCTCTCCCACATCAGAGGTTCCAAGGATCGAATCCCAGTGAAGACAGGAGGAAAAGGATAAGAAGAAAGGGCAGGAAATGGAAACAGAGAGTTGCCCAGTGAATGGACACAAAAACAGCAAAAACAGCAGGGGCAGGTAAAAATGGATAAAAGTAAATAAATAAATCCTTAGGAAAAAAAAAAGTATAGAGGAGTAAGATACGGACTATAGTTAGTAGTGACACTTTGACAATGCTCTTTCATAATTTGTTAACAAATGTTCATAACAATGCAAAGTATTTGTGGTGGGGTGATGTGTGGAAGCCCTGTGTGATGTTATACATGTTTGTTTTGTAAGTTCACAATGTTTACTGAACACTTATTGTTTATGTAGGTTCATGTATGAATGATATATTTCAATAAATTATTTTTTTTAAAGGGTAACTTTTGTTTCAAAAAGGAAATTACTACCAAACAGCAAACAAGCAAACAAAATTTTGTCTTTTAAGAATGTAATGGAGGAAAGCGGATGTGGCTCAAGCAACTGAGCTCCTGCCTACTACATGAGAGGTCCATGGTTCGGTTCCTGGTGCCTCCTAAAGAAGACAGCGAACTGGTGCAATGGGCAGATGCAGCAAGCTGACACAACAAGATGATGCAACAAGAGACATGGGGAGACAAAACATAATGACAGACACAACAAAGCAGGGAGTGAAGATGGCTCAAAAGAGATTAAGTGCCTCCCTCCCGCATCAGAGGTCTTGGTTTTGGCTCCCAGTGCCTCCTAAAGAAACAAGGAAGACAAACAGACACAGCAAGTGCAGACAACAAGGGGAAGGGGAGAAATAAAATAAATCTTTAAAAAAATAGATTAAAAAAAAAAAAAAAAGAATGGAATGGAATGGGAATGAAACACTACACAGAGGACAGTGCTGCTTAGAATTTTTAAACTCAGGGTTGAATTGTAGTTATTTCTAAATGATGGTGGAGGCAAAGATGTCATGACAGGGAAAAACCAGAAGAAGATGAATGAATTCTTTGTCCTCTCAATAACAAGGAGAGGCACCCACAGTGGACCTGCTCAGCCAGGCTGCTGTAAGGATGGAATGCAATGCAAGTGCTCAGGTGGCAGTGGGTGTCATCCTGCAACCACCCTGCTCAGGTGGGCAGGGCCAGGCTTTTACCCTAGACCAAGGATTAGCAACCTATGGTCCACAGGCCATATCAAGTCTGCCACCTGTTATTGTATGGTCTGTAAGCTAAGAATGGTTATTATACTTTTTAAACAATAACTTTATTGGGATGTAATTCATATAAAATTCACCCTTTTAAAGTGTACAATTCACTGACTTTCAGTATATTCACAGAGTTGTACAACTGCTACACTATCTAATTTTAGAACATTTTCATCACACCTATTAGCAATCACTCTCCATTTCTACTTTCCCCCAGCCCCTGGCAATCATTAATCTTCATTCTGTCTCTATGAATTTCTCTTTGGGCATTCCTTGTAAGTGGAATTCTACAATATAAGGCCTTTTGTGACTGAATTATTTAGAATAATGCTTTCAGGATTCATCCATGCTGTCAAATGTATTAGTACTTCGTTCCTTTTTTATGGATGAATAATATTCCATTGTATGGATATACCACATTTTGCATATCCATTCATCTGTTGATAGACAAATATAGTCACTTTTTGGCCTTTATGACTGCTGCTATGTAAAATTTTTTGTGTGGACATGTTTTCCATTCTCTTGGATATTTATCCAGGAGTGGAATTGCTGGATCATATGGTCACTCTATATTTAACATTTTGAGGAACTTTCAGCCTATTTTCCAAAGCAGCTGTACCAGTTTATAATACCACCAGCATATTTTTATATTCTTAAATGGCTGAAAAGAAATCAAAAGAAGAATAGCATTTTGTGACATGTGAAAACTATATGAAATTCAAATTTCAATGTCCATAAATAAAGTTTTATTGGAACATAGCCATGACGGTTCATTTGTGCATCACATCACTGCGATGTCTCTTATCCTGAATACAGAAAAGATCCTGCACTTCAAATCAGATCTGACGTACTTTCATCGATAAACACACAATAACAAAATACCCTAACCTATTCATGTATTTTCTGAGTCATGGAGTCAGTCAACTGGAGATAGCCATTTTCAATCAGTCAACTGGAGAGAGCCATTTTCCCTCACCCCTGCCCTCGAGGGATTAGCACAGATTTGTGTCCATTTGTCAGTGCTTAGAGAGGGCAATTGCCCTGCTGGACCATAAACTCCCCTGAGCAGAGACTACTGAAGCTGCTAAGTTAGGTGTGTCCTTCGGAACCTAGCACAGAGCTGCTTAGGAGGCACCAGTGTAGGTCTGAGGATCAAACAAAGGAATCTTTACCTGCATCTGTCCTTTGGGCCATGCAGGAATAGACTGAGCACTGCAAATCGCCCATGGCCACTCCTACCTCCGTGCCTTTTGGGATTTCAAACCATGCATGGGAAGTTCTGCCTGCCACACTGCCAGGCTCAGCAATGTCTGGGAGCAGGTGAACAGGAAAGCTCGAGGCCCTCAGTCTGTAAAAAAAAAAATGGACACCTGTATTTACCTGGTGTCTGCTTTTCTGGGTTTTTGTTGTTTCCAGTAAACTCATCAAGGGAAAGAGGGATAGGATACACATAGGAGAAGGGAGGGTAGAATCCAGTGCTTCACAGGCAGTCTCTTTGGCTTTTTGTAATCAGGAGCCATATGATTAGGTTTTTTTAAATTTGTGAACACTGACTTTCAAAATCTTGGGATTTACCTTCCTAGGGAAGAAAACAGCCAGCATAAGCAGCAGTATCAGGGAGAATTCGCTAAGAGCCAGGTATCATCAGAATTCCCACCTCCTATGTTTGAAGGGAATACAAACACTCTGCAACAGGAGGCAGTTGGAGTTTCAGAGCAAGGTGATAGTAGGTTAGCAAGGTCCAAACCAAAATCACACCCTTTGGTCTCCTGGATATCAAATGTAGCATTCCGGGTTAGTGGGTATGAGGCTGTCAACTTTATAAAACATGCTAGAAAGGCCTTTACCTGAACTACCAAGTGCTTTTATTTTCCAGAGCTCAGAATTTGAGCCCTGAAGGAAGCAACCTTATAAGGCACTGGATTTCTGTACCTGAAAAGGCAAATGATGGTTTAAAAGGGACTTAGAAGGCATCCGTCATGCCTGTTCTTTCCATTTCTTAATCTTATTTTTTAAATATGTTTAAAAAGTGAAAGTTTTTCTTTAAGATCTGCAGGCTGAGCCCGGGACAAAGAGAACTGGGGCGCCCACCCCGGGTCTGGGCAAGTGTGGATGAAGAACAGCACAGCATGGTGCATGGGCAGAGCACGAGACTGCACACCCCACGGCTTTTATGACAGTTAGGCCCGTGGCAAATGATTAAAACAGGCTGAGGGCCTTCGGAACCTGATTCTAGCCCTTCCCAAATGGGGAAACCCCACTGAAGCTCACACTCCAGAGATGCACTTCAGACTGAAGCCAGCCTGCCGAGGTTATACCCACATCTCCAAGTTCCAGCGCTGGTTCTGTGTGTTGAAATATCCCCAGCTGACGGCATTCTGGTCCGACATGAGGGGTCTCCGCAAGCCACACAACATGGCCACCACATAGTCGTGGATGGTGCCGGCTGCATCATAGCACTTCAGGAACTCTGGGCTGTGTTTCACACCAAAACAATTCACTAGAGTCTAATATTGTCTTAAAGGAATTGGTTGCACCTAGCTATGGGCAGTAGGGACTAGACACCACATAAGCAGCTAGAACTCCACGTGCTGTGGCCAATGGTTCAAGCACAGGTGGACCTCCCAAGGTGAGGGCCTCCCAGGGTGAGGGCCTCCCAGCCACCCCAAGCAGCACTGGCAGAAGTCAGCCTTAGAGAAGGGGACACATGGGAGAACATGCCATGCCTGGGAAGGTAGGGCAGAGGTGCTTCTCAGCAGCCCTGTAGCTCTGACCCACCATGAACTCACCATGTGACCTTTGGCAAATCACTTGCCCTCTCTGGCTCCTTCTTCCCCCCTCTGGGTTAGAATTGGGCAACCATTAGAAAGCCCATTAAGAAATGAAGCCATTCTAAACAAAGGATAGATCTTGGGACCGCAACCTGTGCCAGACCACACTCACTGAGGCACAATCTAGCAGGTAGACTGATGCTGACTGGCTGGAGTTGCAACCTCCTGCCCATTGATAATCCCCTGGAAATCCAGGACCCAAATCAAAGAACAGTTGTCCATACCTATTTTTCAAAAGCCAGAAGATGGTTGCACAGCCAAACCCTGTGGCCACACTAAGATGGGACTCTGGTTGGGGCAGAGAAGCCAGGAACCCACTGCTGCACCGACCATCCTGCCAGGTGACCAACTGGCTCACGGCTCTGGGCTCGAACACAGAGGGGCCCCCTCTTTCTGTCCATTCACAGCCTGGAATGAAGGAGATCACACACACACACAAAAAAAAAACCAAACCAGAGAAAAGAAAAACTGGTCAGGTGCCAGCATGTCCTGGAGAAAACTCTGCTAATGAGGTTCCAATATACACATTTATCGCCCTATGATAAACTATGCTCACACACGCAGATTCAGGTATCTGAGTGCCTGGGTTTAGTATCTGGCTCCACCACACAGCAGCTGGGTGACCCTGGGCAAGCCACTTACTCTCTCATTTGTCCCACCTCTTCTATGTTTCATTTTACTCATTTTTTTAAGTTGATATATCTTACCCTCTTCCTCCAATAAAATAAGAAATTTAGCACACCCTCAAATTCTCTGGTCTCCATCCTTCCAACCCTCATCATATTATTTAGACATGCTATTATTTAGACAATTCTGGATGATTATGAATATATTACCCCTTTTTCTTTGGTCTTAGCGAATTGATTTGTAAGCATCAAAACTTCAGTAAATACACACCAATGTTCATATCAGCATTATTCACAATAACCAAAAGGTGGAAGCAATCCAAGTGTCCATCAATAGACGAACGGATAAACAAAATATATATATACAAAATATGTATATACATACAATGGAATATGACTCAGCAGTGAAAAGAAATGAAGTTCTGATACAAGTGACCATATGGATGAACCTTGAAGATATGTTGAGTGAAATAAGCCAGATACAAAAGGACAAATAGTGTATGACTCACTGATATGAAATAACTAGAATATACAAAATTTAGAAAGACAGAAAGTAGACTACAAGTTACCAGGGGTGGGAGAGGAAGACGTTCACAGGTATAGAGTTTCTGTTGGGAGTGATAGAAAAGTTTTGGTAATAGATGGCAATGGCAGCACAACATTGTTAAAATAATTAATACCACTGAATTGTATACTTGAAAGTGGTCAAAATGGAAGCCACAATTTTTTTAAAAAAATTTAAGTTTAAAAAAAATCTTTGTTAACATATTTGGCCAGCTTTACTTTATATATCTCTTGGAACATCTTCTGGAATTGTTCTCTGTTCTAATTTAAATCATCCAAAATTGTTCCTGGTTTAGGTCCTTCTGTGACAAAGCTTCTGCTATATGCCTACATGCATCAGACTATTTTTATCAAGTTCTCATATGAAAGTTTGATCAGTTATAACTTTACAAGTTCTAAGTTCCTTTTCTTCACAACACTATTTTTTGAAAAAATCAAATAGAAAAACTTATTTGTGGTAGATTTTAAATGGCCACAAATTCTATGCTACTTTTCCACTGAGAGGTGGAGTCTAAATCCTCTTTCCTTGAATCTGTGCTGGTCTTAGTGACTTGCATGACCAATAGCATGTAATGGAAGTGATGTCATTGGACCACCAAGGCTAGATCATAAGAACACTTGCAGCTCCTGCCCAAGCTTCTTGGAACACTCACTCTGGGAAAGTCAGCCACCATGTAAGAAGTTCCAACTAGCCCGAGACCACCGTGCTAGAAAGACTATATAGAGTGGCCACATAGAGATGTTTTGGCCAACTGTACCCACCCTTCCCCACTAAGGCACCAGGTACAGTATGAAATCATCTGGGACCCTCCAAACCAATCACCAGATAAATAATACTGAGCAACCTCCATCAACTCCATTAAGAATAGAGGAATCACCTAGCTAATCCCTGTGCAATTCCTGACTGACAAAATCATGAGATATAATAAAATGGTTGTTGTTTTAAGCCACTAAGACTGGAGGTAGTTTGATATGCAGCAATAGATAACCAAAATACAATTCCATTGCCCTCTTACAAAGAGCATTACCCTAAAGTCACTCTACTTCTTATGCCTTTATCTGTTTCTCTTGTGAAACAGTTGTGCTCTTTAAATGTCTCGTTATTCTGGCCTGTGAGCTCATTTTCCCCTGGGGGTTTTGGCTACTCTGTCAGGCAAAGTAAACAGGCCAGGCTACAGTCTCTGTCAGTCACAATGAACTGGAGGGACAGGATGGGTGGGGAAGAGGAGAGGAATGAGTCCTGGGGTGGATCCACAGCTAGTTCCACAGCTAATCACACCCCATCCCACAAAACATCTCCTCAGGTGAGGGCTACCTCTCTGCCCTCCAGAGAGAAACAATATTATGAGGACTCTTTTATTGTAGGTCACCAGCCCTAGGGTTTGGGGGAACACCTGCACTTCTCTGCTGCCTTGGTTTTATTCCTGAAGACACCTGGACCAGAGGTCTGAGTTGCTGCAGGTGTGGGAGGCAGGCACTGCCTGTCCAAAGACATCGTAAGGGAGAAAACGGCAGAATCACTGCATGTTTTCAGCAGTTCCCTTCTTGGTTTATCCTCCCACAGGCAAGATTGGTTGCCTCTTGCCACAGACACAAACCATCAATCCATACACTCCAGCTTAAAATAGCCTCATCACCCAGGGTTTCTCACAGTGTTCTCCCCTTTCCTTGGTGGTTTTCTCTTAAGATTTCTCTGAAACTGAGTTCAGGGGAAAAAGCCAGCAGTCATTTTGGCATCTTGGAGATAACTATATCTGGAAGTCCAGAGGTAGGAAGCATTTATAACTGTTTCCCTGGATCCTGGTGGCTCTGTCTGCCTCTGTGTGTTGACTTTATTCTTGGGCTGGCATCAAGGGTAAGGGTCAGAGTTAGGATTAGTGATAGAGAAAAGAGGGTCAGATCTCGACTTAGCCTCTCTGTGCCTCAGTGTCCTAATCTGTAAAGTGGGAATAATAGAATACTTATCTTAGGGTAGTTGCGAGGATTAAATTAATAAATAAATGTAAAACACTTAGAACAGCACCTGGCATATAGTGAGTGCTCTATGATAGTGATGATGATGATGATGAACCTTTACCTTTTAAACCCTGTCCATAGTCCCAAGACTTTCCCAGCAGCCTTTGAGGAGAAGAATATATCTCCTTACACATCATTTGTTCTCGTTTCTCCTCAAACAAGGGATGTTTCCTACATCTTCATGCAATACAAATACAATCACTGCAGCAGAATGGGAAAAGAACACTGACATTAAGGGCCATTCCAGGAAAATTAACAGTAATTAACCCAGACCCAAAGGATGAAAATGAGAACCCGGCCTCCACTGCAGAATGGTACCTGCCACGAAGCAAAGCAGGGCATAGCACCACATAAAGCTGCCTCAAGGCTGTGTCTTGATCTCAGACCCCAGATTTGGGAGACAGGTCATTACATTTTCCTACAAATTTTCTCACTGAGAACCAAAGAAAGAGACTTAAGTCATCTCCCCCTGCCCTTAGTCCTACACTGTTAAATATCCATTAATTCATGCATGAATGCATGATATATTTATTGTCTAATTTGTATTAGACACTGGTCCTAGGCCCTCAGGATGCAGCTCTGGGGACCATGCACCTGAAGAATTTGTCTGGGGTCACAGTAAATTTCATCTGGGCCTGGAGGTTTTCTCCTGGCTAGAGAGATGTCTTCCTTGGAGTAGTCCCCACAAGTACATTCCCACCTAAACCTAAAGCTGGAATTCTCACCCCAGACCTAAAGTTTGATTTCTGTAGCTTTTTTAACTTCTTGATCTGCTTTCAAAACTCTTTTGATCCGATTTCTTTTTTTTAAACATTTAATTTTTTATTCCATTTTTATTAAAAACCAAATATACAGTGTTTACCATGTACAAGGTACTATTCAAAGCACTTTAAATGGGATTGGTTTGTTAAGTTCTTTTATTTCTTGTAGGCAGAGGCAACACTCACATCATTAGATAGAACAACTAGACAGAAGATCAACAAGGAATCAGAAAATTTAAACAATATGATCAACAATCTAGACATAACAGACATACACAGAATGTTGCATCCCATGTCAGTGGGTTATACATTCTTCTTAAGTGCTCCAGGATAGACTACATGTTAGGTCACAAAGCAGGTCTCAAAAAATACAAAAATATTGAAATTATGAAACCACCTTCTCAGATCATAATGGAATGAAACTGGAAATCAATAATAGATGGGAAAGGGGGAGATTTGCAAATGTATAGAGGCTAAACAACACACTCCAAAACAATCAGTGGGTCAAAAAAGAAACTGTAAGTGAACTTAGTAAATATATTCAGACAAATGAAAATGAGAACACAACTTATCAAAATTTATGGGAAACAGCAAAGGCAGTGCTAAGAGGGAAATTTATAGTCCTAATAACCTGCCTATATTAAAAAGATGAAAGAGCTAAAATCAAAGATCTAACTGAACAACAGGAGAAACTAGAAAAAGAACAGCAAACCAATCCCAAAACAAGTAGAAGGAAAGAAATAATAAAGATTAGAACAGAAATAAATAAAATTGAGGACAAAAAAAAAAAATCACAAAATCAAAATCTGGTTCTTTGAGAAGATCAATAAAATTGACAAGCCCTTAGCTAGACTAACAAAGAAAAAAAGAAATAAGATGCAAATAAATAAAATCAAAAATGAAAGGGGGGAATTTACAACTGACCCCACAGAAATAAAAAGAATCATAAGAGGATATTATGAGAAACTGAATGCCAACACTCTAGACAACCTAGATGAAATAGACAAATTCCTAGAAATGCACAACCTACCTACACTGATTCTACAAGAAATACAAGAACTTAAAACCAATCACATTTAAAGAGATTGAAACAGTCATCAAAAATCTCCCAGCAAAGAAAACTACAGGACCAGAAGGCGTCACAGATGAATTCTACCAAGCATTTTGAGAAGAATTAATATTGACCCTATTTGAACTCTTCCAAAAAATTGAAAAGGAGGGAAAATTACCCAACTTATTTTATGAAGCCAACATTACCCTAATACCAAAGCCAGATAAAAATACTACAAGAAAAGAAAACTACAGACCAATCTCCAATGAACATAGATGCAAAAATTTACAAGATACTTGCAAATGGAATCCAACAGCATATCAAAAGAATGACCAAGTGGGATTTATTCCTGGTATGCAAGGGTGGTTCAACACAGGAAAATCAATTAATGTAATACACCATTTTAACAAGGATGTTGGATTAACAAACTGAAGAGGAAAAAATCACATGATCATCTTGATCAATGCAGAAAAGGCATTCAACAAAATCTAGCATCCTTTCTTAATAAAAACATTTTGAAAGATAGGATATAAGGGAAATTTCTCAATATGACAAAGGGCATGTATGAAAAACCCACAGCCAACATCATACTCAATGGGTAAAGGTTGAAAGCTTTCCCTCTAAGATTGGGCACAAGACAAGGATGCCCACTGTCACCATTCAACATTGTGCTAGAAGTTCTAACTAGAGCAATTAGACAAGAAAATAATAATAAAAAGCACCCAAATAGGAAAAGAGGAAGTAAAACTCTCACTATTTGCAGGTGACATGATCCTATATTTAGAAAATTCTGAAATGTCTACAACATTGCTACTTGAGATAATAAACAAGTTCAGCAAAGTGGCAATATACAAGATCAACACACAAAAATCAGTAATATTTCTGTACACTGGTATTGAACAATCTGAGGAGGAAATCAGGGGGAAAATTCCATTTACAATACCAACAAGAAGACACAAATACTTAGGAATCAATTAACCGAAGAAGTACAGGACCTATATTTAGAAAACTACAAAACAATGCTAAAAGAAATCAATGAAGGCCTAAACAAATAGAAAGACATTCCATGTTCGTGGGTTGGAAGATTAAATATTGTAATGACGTCAATCCTACCCAAACTGATTTATAGGTTCAATGCAATACCAATCAAAATCCCAACAGCCTACTATACAGAAATAGAAAAGGCAATTAACAAATTTATTTGGAAGGGAAAGTGCTCCCGAATAGCCAAGAGCATTCTAAAAATGAAGAGTGATGTGGGAGGACTTTTACTACTTGACCTTGAAGCATACTACAAAAGCTACAGTGCTCAAAACAGCATGGAATTGGCATAAAGATACGCACACTGATCAGTAGAACAGAAATTAAGAATCCAGAAATGAGCCTCCACCTCTATGGCCAACTTTTTTTGTTTTTTTTTTTGTTTTTTTTTTTCACAAACCTACCAAGTCCATATTAACAGGACAAAACAGTCTCTTCAACAAATGGTTCTGGAGAACTGGACATCCATAACCAAAAGAATGAAAGATGACCCCCATCTCAATCCTTATACAGGAATGAACTCAAAATGGATCAAAGACCTAATTATAAAAGCCAGGACCATAAAACTACTAGAAGAAAATGTAAGGAAACATCTTCAAGATCTGGTGGTAGGTGGTAGTTTCTTGGATCTTACACCCAAAGCACGTGCAACAAAAGAAAAAAACAGATAAATGGGACTTCCTCAAAATTAAACACTTTAGCACCTCAAAAGATTCTGTCAAAAGGGTGAAAATGCGGACTTGGCAGTGAGGACAGCCATGGTGCTGATAGCCATGAGATCCCTGCGGCTGTTGAGAACCCCTTTCCTGTGTGGCCTGCTCTGGGTCTTTTTTGCCCCAGGTGCCAGGGCTGAGGAGCCCAGGGCCAGCGTCTCACATCCTAGGCAGTGTGGGCCTGGATAAGAACACCGTTCACGACCAAGAGCATACCATGGAGCATCTAGAAGGTACCATCAACAAACCAGAGGTAGAGATTCCCACAAGAACTGCAGCTCCATTATTTCAAAATGCACGATTATGGTGGCAATAATTTGCTTGACGGCTTTCAGAACTTTCCACAGCCATCGTTTATATCCATAAGGAGGAAGGGCACAAACAGCCACCACCAATGAATGAAGGTGAACCGATTAACTTAATAGATGGAGTTTGGAGAGATGATAACAAGAACAATGATGTATACATTAACTATGCTGAATTTGCAAAATCACTGCAGTAGAGGTTATTTAGCTTTCTCGTGGTTATTTGCAAATGTGATACATTATAATGTGAACACTTTTGGAAATACAAAATAATTTATTTCCAACTATTGCTGCAGCATTTTGGTAAAATCCTGTAACAACTTGTTACACTGGGGTGAGAAACAGAAATCAGGAGATATAAAGGAGAAGAGGAATGGGACACATCGTAATTCCTAAGTACTGTTAAACTTCTTATTGGACAAGAGTCTGATTAAAGAAACCTTTTAAGAATATTGGATAATTGGAGCTGAGTACTCAGGAATTTGAATTTGACTGTAGAATACTTCTAATCTCTTGTTTTTAATTCATGCTACCTGAAAGGTAAGACAACAAGTTTTGCCAAGTAGACCCACTATTCACTAACAGAGAAGGAAGGTAATGAATGCCAAATTTCCCCTTGTTACCTCTGGTAGATGTGGTCAGTATTCTGTAAGGTCCCTGGCCTAAAGGATTACTTGCTCTGGGCAAGTGGATATCTATAAGGCTGTTTCAAAGCCACAGCATAAGAATGTCAAGTGTTGAGTGTAGTATGCCACAAGTCGAAGATTCTGGATCCTCTGACATTTTGAAAATGATACACCACTGACCTAAGTGATCAATCTTTTTTCAGTTTTTCAGTATTTTATAAAACTACTGCCACATCCTTATATTTTATTTCTTTTATGTCTCTTCAACCTGGGAGAGACTTGGAATAAAAGTGTTCTCTATTCTAACCAATTGAAATAATATTGCATAATAAAACTGTTTTTCTTTGAAACTGAACAAATGTTAATGTTACAAGATGTTACTATCAGGCAAAAAAAAAAAAATTATGTTAAGTGAAAGAAATCAAACACAAAGTACTATATATTGTATGATTCCATTTATATAAAATGTAAATATAAATCAATTTATAAAGATGGAATTAGATTGGTGGTTATATAGGGCTGGGGAAGGATAGAGGGATTGAGAGGTGAATGCTAAAGGGTGTGGGGTTTTTCTTTTTGGAGTAATGAAATTGTTCTAAAATTTTTTGTGGTGATGAATGCACAACACTGTGATTATACTAAAAGCCCTTGTACACTTTGGATAGATTTATGGTATGTGAATATATCTCAATAAAACTGCTTCCAAAAAAACTAAAAAAAAAATAACTCAGGGGAAAGGGCAGTGTCTGTTTGTAAAAATAAAAATAAAGAAAAATATTAACTCACAATCTACATAATAATCTTATAAGGTAGGTATGATCATTATCTCCATCTTACAAAAAAGAAAAATGAAGCACAGAGAAGTTTTTTTTTTTTAATTGTCCTAGGATTCAAATCCAGACAGTGTCCTCCAGAATCTAGGCTGATACATATATAACTTATTCGCTTCATATTTGTACAAATATACATTTTTTTTCTTTTTTTCTTTTTTTTTTTTTTGAGGTACTGGGGCCAGGGATTGAACCCAAGGACCTCGTAAGGGGAAAGCTGTCACTCAACCACTGAACCACATTGGCTCGCCTGAGTTGGTTTTTACGTTTGTTTGTTTGTTGTTTGTTTTTGTTTTTAAGAGGCACCAGGAACCAAACCACGGACCTTCCATGTAGGAAGTCAGCCTCAACAGCTTGAGCCACATCTGTTCCTGCATTCTTTTTGTCTTTTGGCAAAGAGTTAGTATATTCTTTAACTTTAAAAGTGATAAGTGGAAGATGGCGGACTAGTAAGACACGGGAATCTCTTCTCCAGAAAAATAGCTAGAGGACAAGCTGAAACAGCCCGAAAAAGATCTTCTAGGGTTTAGGACAGCAGGTGAAGGCTGCACACCACCCAGAGGAGAGAGGGACAGAAGAGGGAAATCGAGACTACAGAACTGTGAGTTGCAAGTAGCAGCTTCTGCTGCTGCTGACACCCTCCCCCACACTCTTCAGAATTCTCAGGCCCCTGGGCCTGCGACCACAGACAAAGGGGGCTTCACAGATCTGCCACTCCCGGAAAGGGGAGAGAGAGGGACACAGCCTTAGGCTGTCTCAGGTTCTGACCTGAAATATGGGCTGCAGAGCCCCACGGACCCTTCCACACAGCGGTTTGCCCTGGGAGCCTGGAAAGGACAGGAGAAATCCCATCCTCGCAACCTCCCTCTCTTCTAGCCTGGACTAATTGTTGAGGACACCACGGGAGAGGGGAGAGAGAGCCTGGGGCTGACCCTGCTTTGGACTCCCAGGTTTGGTCTGTCCTGTCCCGAGAGCCATTCCAGGCTGGGTGGGGCTGCGCCATTGTTTGCCTTGGAGCCTGCAAGGGGCTAAAGATATACAAACCTCCCAATCTCCTCCTCTACTAACAGGGACTGATTGTTGAGGATTCAGAAGGGAGTGGAAATATTTCCTAGCTGGGAAAAGGGGGGCGCTACGAGAGAAATCTGGAGAACGGTCTCAGAAAGTTTGACTCACAGGGCTCCTAGGCCCCAGACAGGAAGCTCTATCACATTGATCTGGTCTGTGTCACAACAAATACTCTCCGACCAGGCATTGACTTGAGAGCTGCCAACAAGCACCATCTCCTGGCAGACCAAGGAAGTGCACATAAGAAAATTAATAAGTAAGAGAGGCTTTTCCTGGCCTCGATAGCCTCCCTGCCCAAGGCCCTAGGAAACGACTCTACAGCCAATTACTGGGTCCAGTGCCCAGTTCTGAGCAACCAGCAGAACAATCCTAACAATCAAGTTTGAGCCAAAAATCAAAGAGCTGTGGTAACTCACAGCCTCCTGCCACTAAAACCCATAAAAGAGAAAGAGATAGAGCATCTAAGTAAAATACAAACTAACCAGATGCCTAAGCACCAGCAAAAAATTACGGGCCATACTAAGAAAATAGAAGAATGGCCCAAGAAAAGGAATACAGCAAAGTCCCAGAAGAGATGCAGAATTTGAGAGAACTAATCAGTGAGATGAGCACACATTTCCAAAATCAAACTAATGAGATGAAAGAGAATATAGTTAAAGAGATCAATGACATCAAGAAGTCATTGCGCGAACGTAAAGAAGAATTTGAAATCATGAACAGAAAAGTAACGGAGTTCATGGGAATGAAAGACACAATAGGTGAAGTAAAAAATATATTTGAAGCATACAACAGCAGACTCGAAATGATAGAAGAAAGAATAAGTGATACTGAAGACAGAGCAGCTAAAATTGAAAAGAGAGAAGAACAGAAAGAGAAAAGAATGGAAAAAATTGAGCAGGGGCTCAGAGAGTTGAATGACAACACTAAACGAAAGAACATACGTGTCATGGGAGTTCCAGAAGGAGAAGAGAAAGGAAAAGGGGCAGAAAGAGTATTTGAGGAAATAATAGCTGAAAATTTCCCAACTCTCACGAAAGAAATGAACTTACATGTCCAAGAAGCACACCGTACCCCAATAAGAATAAATCCAAATAGACCTATGCCAAGACACATATTATTCAGAATGTCAAATGTAAAAGATAAAGAGAAAATTCTCAGAGCAGCAAGAGAGAAGCAAACGATCACGTACAAAGGACGTCCAGTAAGACTTTGTGCAGATTTCTCTTCAGAAACCATGGAGGCGAGAAGACAGTGGTATGATACAATTAGGAAACTGAAAGAGAAAAACTGCCAACCGAGAATTCTTTATCCAGCAAAACTGTCCTTCAAATATGAAGGTGAATATAAGGTTCACAAACAAACAGAAACTAAGAGAGTTTGCAAAAAAGAATCCATCTTTGCAGGAAATATTAAAGGAAGCCTTAGAACCTGAAAGAAAAAGATAGGAGAGAGAGGCTTGGAGGAGAGTATAGAAGAAAGAAAAGCAGAAAGGATAACCAAAAGAGTAAAAAGAGAGACAAAAATAAGATGACATATGAAAACCAAAGAATAAAATGGAGGAAATAAATAGTGCATTTTCAGTAATATCATTGAATGTGAATGGATTAAATTCCCCAATCAAAAGATACAGGCTGACAGAATGGATAAAAAAACATGAGCCATCCATATGCTGCTTACAAGAAACTCACCTCAGACCCAAAGATACTAGCCGGCTGAAAGTAAAAGGTTGGAAAAAGATACTCCACGCGAATAGTAAACAGAAAAGAGCAGGGGTAGCTATACTAATATCAGACAAAACAGACTTCAAATGCAAAAAAGTGATAAGAGATGCGGAAGGCCATTATATATTAATAAAAGGGACAATCCTCCAGGAAGATATAACAGTCATAAATATCTATGCACCTAACCAGGGTGCTCCAAAATATATGAGACAAACTCTGGCAAAACTGAAGGGAGAAATAGACATTTCTACAATAATCGTCAGGAACTTCAACACCCCTCTCACATCATTAGATAGAACAACTAGACAGAAGATCAACAAGGAAACAGAGAACTTGAACAATATGATAAACAAGTTAGACCTAACAGACATATACAGAACACTGCATCCAAACTCAGCAGGTTATACATTCTTCTCAAGTGCCCATGGATCTTTCTCCAGGATAGACCATATGTTAGGTCACAATACAGCTCTCAATAAATATAAAAAGATTGAAATTATACAAAGCACCTTCTCAGATCATAATGGAATGAAACTAGAAATCAATAACAGACAGGAAAAAAGGAAATTTGCAAATGTGTGGAGACTGAACAACACACTCCTAAATATTCAGTGGGTCAAAGAAGAAATTGCAAGTGAAATCAGTAAATATATTGAGACAAATGAAAATGAGAACACAACGTATCAAAACTTATGGGATACAGCAAAGGCAGTCTTGAGAGGGAAATTTATAGCCCTAAATGCCTATATTAAGAAACAAGAAAGAGCTAAACTCAAAGATTTAACTGAACAACTTGAGAAACTAGAAAAAGAACAGCAAACCAATCCCAAAGCAAAAAGAAGGAAAGAAATAATAAAGATTAGAGCGGAAATGAAAATGAGAACAAAAAAGCAATAGAGAAAATCAACAAAACCAAAAGCTGGTTCTTTGAGAAGATCAATAAAATTGACAAGCCCCTCGCTAGACTAACAAAGAAAAAAAGAGAGAATATGCAAATAAATACAATCAGAAATGAAAGGGGGGAAATTACAAATGACCTCACAAAAATAAAAAGAATCATAAGAGGATATTATGAGAAACTATATGCCAACAAACTAGACAACCTGGATGAAATGGACAAATTTCTAGAACTCATAACCAAACTACACTGACACAACAAGAAATACAAGAACTTAACAAACCAATCACAATTAAGGAGATTGAATCCGTCATCAAAAATCTCCCAGCAAAGAAAAGTCCAGGACCAGATGACTTCATAGGTGAGTTCTACCAAGCATTTCTAAAAGAATTAACACCAATCCTGTTAAACTCTTCCAAGAAATCGAAGAGGAGGGAAAATTACCCAACACATTTTATGAAGCCAACATCACCCTATTACCAAAGCCAGATAAAGATTCCACAAGAAAAGAAAATTACACACCAATCTCTCTCATGAACATAGATGCAAAAATTCTCAACAAAATACTTGCAAATCGAATCCAACAGCATATCAAAAGACTTATACATCACGACCAAGTGGGATTTATTCCCGGTATGCAAGGCTGGTTCAACGTAAGAAAATCAATCGATATAATACACCACATTAACAAATTGAAGGAAAAAAACCACATGATCATCTCAATAGATGCAGAAAAGGCATTCGACAAAATCCAACATCCTTTTTTGATAAAAATACTTCAAAAGATAGAAATAAAAGGAAAATTCCTCAATATGATAAAAGGCATATATGAAAAACCCACAGCCAATATCATACTCAATGGGGAAAGGTTGAAAGCTTTCCCCCTAAGATCAGGAACAAGACAAGGATGCCCACTGTCACCATTGTTATTCAACATTGTACTAGAAGTTCTAGCGAGGGCAATTAGAAAAGACAAAAAAATTAAAGGCGTCCAAATAGGAAAAGAGGAAGTAAAACTCTCACTGTTTGCGGATGACATGATCCTGTATTTAGAAAATCCTCAAGTATCCACAACAAAGCTACTTGAACTAATAAATGAGTTCAGCAAAGTGGCAGGATATAAGATCCACACGCAAAAATCAGTAATGTTTTTGTACACTAGTACTGAACAATCTGAGGAGGAAATCAGGAGGAAAATTCCATTTTCAATAGCAACAAAAAGACTCAAATACCTAGGAGTTAATTTAACCAAGGAAGTACAGGACCTATATGCAGAAAACTACAAAACAATGCTAAAAGAAATTTAAAAAGAACTAAACAAATGGAAAGACATTCCGTGTTCCTGGATTGGAAAAATAAATATCGTGAAGATGTCAATCTTGCCCAAACTGATTTATAGATTCAATGCAATACCAATCAAAATCCCAACAGCTTACTTTACAGAATTAGAGAAGGCAATTACCAAATTCATCTGGAAGGGTAAGTGCACCCGAATAGCCAAAAGCATTCTAAAAAAGAAGAGCAATGTGGGAGGAATTTCGCTGCCTGACCTTGAAACATATTACAAAGCTACAGTGGTCAAAACAGCATGGTTCTGGCATAAAGATAGACATATCGATCAATGGAATAGAATTGAGAATCCAGAAATAAACCTTCACCTATACAGTCAACTGGTTTTTGACAAACCTACCAAGCCCACGCTGATGGGAAAAAAACAGTCTCTTCAACAAATGGTGTTGGGAGAACTGGATATCTATAACCAAAAGAATGAAAGAGGACCCCTATCTCACCCCCTATACAAGAATCAACTCAAAATGGATCAAAGATCTAAATATAAAAGCCAGGACCATAAAACTACTGGAAGAAAATGTAGGGAAACATCTTCAAGACCTTGTAGTAGGTGGTAGTTTCTTGGACCTCACACCCAAAGCACGTGCAACAAAAGAAAAATTAGATAAATGGGACCTCCTCAAAATTAAACACTTTTGCACCTCACAGGAATTTGTCAGAAGGGTGAAAAGGCAGCCAACTCAATGGGAAAAAATATTTGGAAATCACATATCTGATAAGGGTTTAATATCCAGGATATATAAAGAGATGCTACAACTCAACAATAAAAAGACAAATGACCCAATTTAAAAATGGGCCAAAGATTTGAATAGACATTTCTCCGAAGAAGAAATACAAATGGCAAAAAAACACATGAAGAAATGCTCAACATCACGCATGATTAGGGAAATGCAAATCAAAACTACAATGAGATATCATTTCACACCTATCAGAATGGCCACTATTAAAAAGACAGAGAACTACAAGTGTTGGAGAGGATGTGGAGAGATAGGAACACTTCTTCACTGTTGGTGGGAATGCAGGATGGTACAACCACTATGGAGGACTGTTTGGCAGTTCCTAAAGAAGTTGAATATAGACTTGCCATGTGACCCTGCAATATCACTACTGGGTATATACCCAGAAGAACTGAGAGCAGTAACACGAACAGACATCTGCACACCGATGTTCATAGCCACATTATTCACAATTGCCAAAAGTTGGAAACAACCCAGGTGTCCATCAACAGATGAATGGAAAAACAAACTGTGGTCTATTCACACGATGGAATATTATGCAGCTGTAAGAAGAAATGAAGTCATAAAGCATATGGCAACATGGATGAACCTGGAGGACATTATGTTGAGTGAAGCAAGCCAGACACAAAAGGACAAATACTGTATGAATGCATTACTATGAACCAAATATATTGTGTAAAATATTGTTTGATTCACAAAAAAAACAAAAACAAAAAAAACAAAAAACAAAACAACAAAAAATTTACATGTATCCATTACATTTAATTGAGAAATGTATATATTTATTCATCTGTGTTTACTTTTTAGTTTTTAATTGCTTATGTTTTCAATTATTAAATGTACAAAATAAAGTTAAAAAAAAAAAGTGATAAGTGAACTTTAAAAGTGATAAGTGAACACATTCTCAATCTAAAAAGTTCAAATATTACAGATAAAGCAAACGGCCTGCTTGACCAGTCCCTCATCCAGGGCCAGCCCCTTTCTATCACTGTTAACACTCATTGGGTAAACATCCAGAGTTTCTATACTCACATACATATACATATTTTGTTTTGTTATTGATTTGGTTCTTTTTTTCTTTATTTTAAAATAAGTAGTACCATACTGTGTTGATTGTTGTAGAGGGTTTTTGTTTTCACCCTTGAGGTCCTTCAATGTCAGTACACATGGATCTACCTCATTCTTTATAACTACTGCCTGTCATTCCACAGCATGGACATACTGGCCTTTACTTAACCATCCCCTTACAGTTAAAATGTTCCATTTTTTAAAACATCAATCAATGTCCCACTTTTCACTATCATGAACAAGAAGGCAATGAGCAACCATGATTATGCCTCCTCCTGCCTACGTTCAAGTACTTCTCCTGAACAGATTCTAGGTAATAGAACTGCTGAGTCATAGCAGCTTCATTATTTTTAATAGGTCCTGCCAAACTGCCTTCCAAAAAAGCTATATCAATTTACACTACTTTCAGCAGCATTTAAGAAAACCAATTTTCCAGCCCCTTGCCAACTTGACGTTTTCTAACTTTTTGATTCGTTACGCTCCACTGGGAGGAAAAATGATCTCATTGTTGTTTTCATCTGCATTTCCCTAATTACTAATGACACTGAGCATCTCTTCAGATCTTTGTTATCCATTAGTATTTCCTCTTCTAAGAACTGCCTGTTGATAACCTTAGCCCATATTTCCAAAGGGCCGTTTGTCCTTTTGTCATTGGTTCTTCCTACGCCTTGATATTAATCTTTTGTTGGTTTATACATGGTGCAAATATTTTCTACCAGTCAGCTGCCTGCCTTTTAGCTTTGTTTTATGATCCCTATTTCTTTCCTGCTATTACTGAGACTGAAAATGGAGTTAGGAAGCAGGCATAACCACAGCCTCTCAGAAGACACATTGCTCCCTCTCCTTTCTTCCAACTTGCTTGCCTCCTGCTCTAGTTGAAGCACTTAGCTCTCTGCTGGAGTACTGGTGCCTGTGTTCCCCATTAGTCCATGTGGTAGAGGATTCATCCCACTCCTTTCTTTATCTCCTGTGGGGCCAGCACAGAGTCTTATATATTGTTAGCCCTGAAAACAGACTGAATTAAGGCTGCCATTAAAAATAGCATGACTTGATACCAAATATGATCTCACTCGACTCCACTAAGCAGGTATCATCATCATCATGCAGTAGCTTTCCTCCTTCCCAGAAACAGAAAACAAAACAAGAAGGCATGTGGCTCAGCTCAATGAAATATTAAGCAGTTCCCTCCAACAATGCGGGCAATGGTTTGTGTGGTTGTTACAAAGTCCAAGAGACGGGGAGAAAGGAGGGCATGTAACCAGACCACAATCATTAGACCGATGCTGTCCTCTTTGGGAAAGGTTTTAGTATTAAAAGGGCATTTATCCTCATTAATGCAAAATTAAGGAGTATAAGAAGCTTTTACAACCTAGACTCCCTCTGAGAGGTCCACTGTAAGACCCTGATCAGCTTTCTGCTCCTCCTACTGCTTAGAGACAAGCAGTTCCTGTGGTCCCAGTAGGCCGGACAGCAAGTAGACAGAGCTAGGGAGGCTGCACCAGCCTTTACAATCACCCCAGTCCCATCCTGGGGACTGATCAAAGGATGCGTCACTAGACACCAGTCATGCTCATGAGAGGCAACTCACCACTCACTTGGCCTAGGGGACTCTGAATTACTGACTCTCCCACCAGAAAGAGATGATTCCAACAGTCAAATCCCATTAACTGCATCTCCCCAAAGTAGCCATCCATTCTCTGCTTAAAACACCTACAGCAAAATGTTGATATTGTTGAAGCTGGGTGACAGGTATATGTTGGTTCATAATACTATTCTACATTTGTGTCTATATAAAATTTTTTATAACTTAAAAAATCTTTAATGCCTACCGTAACAGGCAGCTCACTCCCTCCTTTGAGAGCCTAATACTTCTTTGTTTTTTTTTTAAACAATTTATTGAAGTATATCACTCATACATGAACACACATAAACTATAACTGTTCAGTAAATATCGTGAACTTACAAAACAAACATGCATAACATCATGCAGGGCTCCCACACATCACCCCCTCACAAACACCCCACATTGTTGTGAAACATCTGTTAACAAAACATGAAAGAGCATCGTCAAAGTATTACTACTAACTATAGTCCGAATCTTCCTCACCTATACAATTTTAAAGGATTTATTTATTTATTTACTTACTTTTATCCATTTTCACACACACACACACACACCCGTTTTTACTGTTTCAGTGTCCATTCACTGGGCAACTCTGTGCCCGTTTCCTGCCCTCTCTTCTCATCCTTCTCCTCCTGTCTTCACTGGGATTCGATCCTCGGAAACTCCGATGTGGGAGAGAGGCATCCTACTGCCTGTGCCACCTTATTTCCTGGTTTTTCAGTGCGTCTCGTCTTGGCTCTCCCTTGTGTCACTCTCCTGTTACATCATCATCTTGCTGCGTGTCTCGCGGGGCCTGGTGGCTCACCTGCACACAGAGCCTGTTGGCCCACACACATTCTATATTTTTCTTCTTTTATTTTTACCAGGAGGTCCCGGGGATCAAACCCAGGTCCCTCCATAAGGGAGACAGACACCCAACCACTGGAGCCACATCCGTCCCCCTGCTATATCTCTTAAGGTCGACCAAAGATACCCAAAGTTACAGTCTTTTCACATACAGGATGGTCATATAATATATCAGGCTTAGTTTATCACCAGCATTCTAAAAACCAGACCTACAGAGAAAAACTAGTCTGGGGACACATGCATGGTTTCTAATATAGCGAATGTTTAGCCTACCCTGATTATCACAAAATCAGGGCAGCAAGAATTTTCATACCTAATCCTTCTTCAGACAGTTCTCTTGGGAGGTTCTTTTTTTCTTTGAG
This sequence comes from Tolypeutes matacus, assembly GCA_026826555.1. Lineage (NCBI taxonomy): Eukaryota > Metazoa > Chordata > Mammalia > Cingulata > Chlamyphoridae > Tolypeutes > Tolypeutes matacus. The sequence goes on from JAKSZT010054052.1 coordinate 784,949, forward strand.
CTGTTGTGGCTTCCTGTAGCTCTCGTCTTCCCAGGGACCTTTAAAGCTCAGTGTCTGAAGTCAGACCTGGTTTGAAAACCTGGAGTTGCCACTTGCTGTCATATGACCTTGAGCATATTATTGTACTTCTCTGAACCTCAACTTCTCATCTGCATAATGGGAATAGTAATGTAAATGATGTCATCAAGTTGTTGGGAATGCTTGATGAGATCATGCAGGTGGCATCCTTGGCCCAGCACCTGGCATGTGAAGTGTTCATCACTGTTTTACAGGCTTAGCTTTCCCTCTAGGGCTAAAGAGAACAGCCCTCCCACCTCTGTGCTGTGATGGACCTTGGGATATAAGACAGGCCAAAGAATACTTAGCAAGTGAGCCCATAGAAAGGACCCATCCTGGAATAAAAAATAAAAAATCTCTGTGATGCTGTTAAACAACAGAAGCTATGCCTGAATTTAAAAAAAAAAAAAGGTATTCTCTGTGTCTTGGCATCTCCTACATCTACAGCTAATCTCTTGGATTTTGGCACTAATGCTCTGAGATAGTAACACAAATAAAGAGAAAGCCGGAGAAAGTGTATACAACAATGTAAACTATAACCCATGCTTAGTGGCAATGCTTCAAGATTATGGCAAATGTACCACACTAATGAAGGATGTTGTTGATGTGGGAAATGTGGGAGGGCTAGGAAGTGGGGCATATGGGAATCCCCTATATTTTTTGTGTAACATTTATGTATTCTAAGTTTCTTTTAAAAAATAAAAAAGTATATTTAAAAAAAAGAGAGAGAGAAAGCCATAGAAAATACACTCCACTGATGAGCTGTCAATGGAGAGTTCACTTATTCGTTACATATTTGTACAAGAAAGGATGTGCACACAAAATACAAGAGGCAGCACGTGCCATTTCTTTCCAAGTGGCGTGATGCTGTTTCCACCAGAGGATAATCTGACCCTTTGCCAAGAGTCCTCACAAGACTTTTCTAGTTCAAGAAGTGATTGATAGCAGCATGAGATCATCTCCTGAGCCCAACATACCTTGATCTGTTTTCCAAAACATGACTCCATGCATCTGTCCTGACACTCCAATGCTGCCCACTTTCTGGAGCTGCTGCCGGGGAAGGGCAGCAAGGCACTCATTTAGGGCTTGGGTGATGCTACTCACATCCTGCTCCCGCCCCTGGAAATAGAACAGGACACATTGGGCAGAGGTAAGCAGACAGACAGGCGGAGGAGGGCAGAGGCCTCAAGGGATTTCCCGGATGGCAGCTGCCCAGCTAATTCCACAACAGTCACTGCCAGGCCTTGCTGACTGGCCTCAGGGATGGGACGTGGGGCCAATCACCACCTCCACCTGGGCCCACTCCCCCCCTTCACAAAAGAGGTACTGCTGCAGATTAGGTTTTGCCCCCCACAGTACGTGAGTTTGAGGTGAATAAAGCACTGCCCAGCTGGAAGAATAAGAAGACACCAGAAAGACCATGAGGTAAGGAGAAATCAGGTAAGAGTCTTACACCAGGCGCAGAGAGTGATGGGGTGGGCTAACACAGCAGGGAGGAACCTGGCCTGAGAGATGTGGCCAAGAAAGGCCCCGTGGGCTAACGAGCTTCAGGACAAGCACGAGTGCTTTCATCTGCCAAAACATTTTCTAAGTGACCTGAGGGCCAAGCCCTGAACTTTAAAACAAAAAACCTCCCGGAAAGTGGGGGATTCCCAGGAGCTCGGGCAGGAGGAGCAGCAGGCGCTAGGCGGTCCAGCTTGGCAAAGGTTCTTGGCACATCACAGCTTGCAGGTACTCTCCCCGCCACCAAAATAACCAAGAAGGAGGTCAGTTTAGCAATAGGGGTGGTGAAGGAAGAGCCCAAGAGGAGCTGGGAAAGGTTGCCAGCTAAATCTGCTCCTGCAAAAGTAGAAACAAAGCTACAAAAGGCAGCAGAAAAGGATATATCTTCAGATAAAAAGTACAAACAAAAGCAAGACATTTCCTTCCATCTTCCCCATGGATCTAAGCCCCCTCTCAATCAGAAACAGAGTGGGCATCATCATCCCAAAATCCTCAAGATTGAGGAATGAACAAACATAAGGGGGGAATGCAACTATGGACTTAAGTAGACTTATGATTATTTTAGCAATGGAAGAACTTGTATCATTGATATAAAGGCAGTAGACACCAGAAGGACTAAGGAGAGGGAGTGGGAAGAATAGGTATAACATGGGGTACTTTAGGGACATTGGAATTGTCCTGCATGACATTGCAATGACAGATACAGACCATTATAAATTTTGTCAAAACCTTTAAAATTGTGTGGTGCAAAGTAGCAATGCTTCAATATGTGTTTATCAATTGTAGCAAATGCACCACACTAATAAAAGATGTTGTTAATGGGGGAAAGTGTGGGAGGGGAAGGGAGTGGGAATCCCCCTTTTTTTTTTGAGGTACTGGGAGCCGGGGATTGAACCAGGGATCTCATGTGTGGGAATCTGGTGCTCAGCCACTGAGCCACATCGGCTTCCCTGAGTTGGTTTTTTCGTTTGTTTTGCTTTTTGTTTGTTTCTGTTTTTTTTCAGGAGGCACCAGGAACCAAACCCAGGACCACCCATGTGGGAGGCAGGTGCTCAACAGCTTTAGCCACATCCAGTCCCCAAATCCCTTATAATTTTTTTTTTGTTTTTTTTTTTTTCATTTCTTTATTTTTAAATGAAAATAAAGAAATGAAAGAAAAAAAAAAAAAAAACAAAAAAAACCGAATCCCTTATAATTTTAATGTAACACTTATGTAACCTAAAGCTTCTTTAAAAATAAAAAATTAACTCAAAAAAAAAATTTTTTAAGTGCAAACAAAAGGGAAGCAAAGGGAAAATAGGGCAAAGTGGGTAAGCAAGAAACTAAAGATTTACCTGCAGAAAATGGAGAAACTGAAAATGAGGAGAGTCCAGCCTCTGCTGAGGCAGAAAAGAAAGCAGCCAGGTCTGATTAATATCGTATACCAGGTCTTATCAGCAGTCCCTGTGTTTCCCTTCCCTTCTTGTACAATCCAGAGGAATATTTTTATCAACTGTTTTATAAGTGCAAGTTTTTTACTAGCTCTAGGAACATTTTTAAGAAGGGAATCAAACCTCATCCCATTTTTTAAGTGTAAATGCTTTTTATTTTTTTAAGAAGTAAAATCATTTGCTGGTTGTTTGTTTTGTGACACAACCAGAAAGTAGTGAGATTGAATTATGGGAGGCTCTGACTGTCTTGGGTGTCAACCTAATATTCCATAGGTTGGGGAACAGGAACAGTTTTTATGTCCTATAATACAGGGCATAAATGACAATTTGGAGTCACAGTTATGCATTTAATATGTCCGGAATATTTTTAATTACTTCCATTCTCAGGTTGTTTTTTAGTAAATTCATTTCTTTTTTTTTATTTTATTTTTTTAAAGAAGCTTTAGATTACATAAATGTTAAATCAAAAATATAGAGGTGGGAAACAGATGTAGCTCAAGGGATTGAGCTCCCATCTACCATATAGGAGTCCCAGGGTTTGATTCCCAGGGCCTCCTGGTGAAAGGCAAGCTGGCCTGAGCAGAGAGCTGGCCCAAGCAGAGGGCTGGCCCACACGGAGTGCTGGCCCATGCAGGAGTGTGGCCCACGCAGGAGTGCTGGCCCGTGTGGAGAGCTGGCGCAGAAAGATGATGCAACAAAAAGAGACACAGAAGAGAGACAATAAGGGATGCAGCAGACCAGGGACCTGAGGTGGCACAAGAGATGAGCAGCCTCTCTCCCACTCCAGAAGGTCCCAGTGCTGCCTAAAGAGAAGACAAGCAGACACAGAACACATAGAGAGCACAAAACAATGAGGGGAGGGGGAGAAATAAATAAATAAATCTTTATAAAAATATGTAAGGGAGCTGAGGTGGCGCAAGAGATTGAGCGCCTCTCCCACTCCGGAAAGTCCCAGGATCAGTCCCCAGTGCTACCTAAAGAGAAGACAAGCAGACACAGAAGAACACACAGCAAATGGACACAGAGAGCAGACAACGAACACAAAAACAACAGGGGATGGGGGTGGGGGAGAAATAAATAAATCTTAAAAAAAAAAAAAAATGGGAAGCGGATGTGGCTCAAGTGATTGGGTTCCTGTCTACCATATAGGAGGTCCAAGATTCGATTCCCGGGGCCTCCTGGTGAAAAGCAAACTGGTCCACCTGGTGAGCTGGCCTGAGTGGAGAGCTGGCCCACGCGAAGTGCTGGCCCGCGCATGGTGCTAGCCCACGCAGGAGTGCTGGCCTGCGCAGAAGAGATGGCGCAGCAAGATGATGCAACAAAAAGAGACACAGAAGAGAGACAATGAGAGACACAGCAAACCAGGGAGCTGACCAGGGATCAGCAGCCTCTCTCTACTCCAGAAGGTCCCGGGATCGGTTCCTGGTGCCGCCTAAAGAGAAGACAAGCGGACACAGAAGAACACACAGAGAGCAGACAGCAAGTACAAAACAATGGGGCGGGGGGTGGAGATAAAACTTTACAAAAAAAAAAAAAAAAAATATATATATATATATATATAGGGGTGTGGTGTGTTGATTGAGGGATGTTCTATGGGAATCCTGCATATGTGCATGATTGTTTTGTAAGTTTAACAAATTCTGTCATAAAAACATACTTAAAAAATAATAATAGGGTGGGTTGCAGGAAAATACATCAAATGTAAGATAAGGACTATAGTTAGTGGTAAGATTTTGATGATATTCTTTCATCATTTGTATCAAATGTCTCACAATACCAATGTAAAGTGTTGGTAGTGGGCTGATGTATGGGACCCCTGTATGATGTTATGCATGTTTGCTTTGTAAGTTCACAATTTTTACTATACACTTATTGTTTATGTATGTTCATATGTAACTAATATAAAAATAATAATAATAATAGGGTGGGTTGAGGGGAAAATTCACCAAATGTACAATATTTTGGTTGGTAATAATATTTTGATAGGATGCTCTTTAATCCTTAGTTAAAAATGTTTCACAACAATGCAAGGTATTGTTGGTAGAATGAGGTATGATGTCACTGTATGATGTTATGTATGTTTGTTTTGTAAGTTCACAACTATTACTATACACTTATTGTTTATGTATGTTTATGTATGTGTGATATAGTTCAATAAATTTTAAAATATTAGGGGATTCCCATATGTCCCACCTCCTCCCCCTACCCCACTTTCCCCATTAACAACATCTTTCATTTGTGTGGTATATTTGTTAAGACTGATGAAAACATATTGAAGCATTGCTGCTAACCACAGTCTATAGTTTACATTATAGTTTATACTTTGCACCACACAATTTTGTAGGTTTTGACAAATGTATAATGGCAAGTAGAATTATTTCTTAAAGAAAACTATGCCCTAATCCTGTAACACCTTTAGTCATGGCAGTCCAGTTTTTCTAGTAACTTTGTTATGTGCTGGGAACATAGGTTGGAAATTTGAATATGTCATGTGCACGATAACAAATTATCGTGCTGATGAATTAGTTATATCATCAGCATTATGATTATGCTGTAACAGCTTATCAACATTTGAAGATGTCCTCTCAATGTCATCTTAAGGAAAATTTCCTCCAAATTTTAAGCTGGAAAGTCAATGGAAAACTTTAGAAAAGAATGACAACAACATGGCTTTTTTAAATGCAGTATCGTGTGTAAATTGCTCATAACTTAATCAATAAAATCAAGTAGGAAAGATTTCAAAATTGCCTAGGGAAGGCAGGCAAGGAAGAAGCAGAGAACACTTGGGGCACAGCGCCAGTGGGGTGATGGGAAATGAGGCTGAAAAGAGCAAAGGTTGGGGCCCAGTGATGGGCCGGAAGCCCCAGTGTGAGGAAACATGTTCCTGAAGGAAACATGGAGCCTCTGGGGCTTGCTGAATGGGAGAGTAGAATCACAGGAGCCATGTTTACAGAAAATTAACTGAGCAATGGCAAAAAGGAGACAGAGAGAGACTGATAATGTAGAGAGTTCCCAGAGGTGGAGAGGAGATTCAAAAAAGTCAGGACCATCTTTTCCTGAAGGAACCCAAGGACTTCAAGTTGTCTTTTCTTCTATCTTCCTCATTAAAAACTTTTCTTGACCTAAAAACCTTGAAAAACGAAGTCATAAGAAGAGATAACCACAATCTAATCTACTATTATATTAATATATTTGAGTCAAGTGGTCCTCAGAGATAAGAATATGAAAAGAACATGGGATTCAGTCAAGTTCAAAGGTCTTCAGAGTCAGACAGGAAAATGCATTTAGATATTTTAGAGCTAAAGAAACACCAAATCCAATCAAGCAGTAAATCCAAATGGATATGCCTTAGAGACTCTAACAGAACTTCAAAATTAGGCAATAATGTGATTCAAACCTAAGAAACTTGGATTCCATGATCATCTCTTTCTTTAAATTGTGAGGTTGCTCTTGTAGACTATAAATAGGTCTCCAAGATCCCAAACCATTCCAGAAGATGCCTCTAAAGAGCAAGAATCCTCAGTAAGTCAAGAAGGCTACTGTAAAACATTCACTTGGGAAAGCAATCCAGATGATATAATTGGTTTTTTCTGTTTTTGTTGGGGTTTTTTTGTTTTTGTGTTTTTTGTTGTTGTTGTTGTTGTTGTTGTTGTTTTTTGATGAATAAGTCTATTTCAAAGTGGGAAGACTGGGAAATATTTGCACATTTAAAAGTCAAACCCATGTTATCAATACAGTGTATCCATGTTTAAGGAACTTTGAGTATATGATATTTTAAGTAAATTTATGTTTCAGAGGATTTGGCCTAGGTTACCTTTGCAATTCCAATTTAAAATGTGAAATTGAGTAGCTGATCTAGACTTTTTATTATAAATTCAAATCTCACTAAATTTATGAAAGGATTTGAAATATTTAAGAGCCCTTAAGGGTTACATTACTGGAATGCTCTGGGTTCTAGGTTCTTGGCTATGTCATATAAAGGAACTTAAGGACACGCCATAGGGTAGGCAAGGAAGTAAAAAGTTTATTAAGAAACAAGAAAAGAGACAGTACACACCCAAGACATGGGTGCAGGCATGCTACAGGGTAAGACAAGCACATGGGGCCCCGGGGTAAGCCTTTTTAAGGCTTTTCCTCCTCCCGTTTCCCCATATTAAGGAGGGATCTCAGCTATTTGCTGTCCTGACTGGTTGCCTTTCTACCTTCACTTGTTAGCTTTCAGGGAACTAATAGGTAGGCTTCTTTTGAGCCTGAGAATTTCAAATGGGACCTCATGACCAGGGTCTTGGGGGGCTTTTCTGCTGTAACAGTTATGGCTTTGTTCTCAAGCAGCTGCCTTCCCTGAGGGGGAGGATAGGGTCTTGTGGCTATGTTCTGACTATGGGGATCCCAGTTGTTACAGCATTATTCTGACCAGCCGCCTTCCCTATCTCCTATACTAACCTGCCCAGTTACATATTTATACATTTAATTTATTAGATTTATAAGAATAACTTCAGTATTCTTGAAAGATTTAAGTCAGACAACTGAAGCATCTAAAAAAGAAAATATATTAAAAGTAACTGCATTTTAAAACATCTAAGGTATTTAATTAACTATATTTATAAAATGAGATTAAGTATTATTCCAAGACATTAAAATAATGATTAAAAGTGGAATAAGCTTTATAAGCTAAATTTAAATGCTTAAGAACCAGCAGTCTCAATTTAATAAATTGAGTACTTATTTAATTTCAACCAAAGTAAATTGTTTCTACCACACAAAAATCACCTCGAGGCACAAAATAAACATTTAACAACTAGGAGGAGCCACAGAAATTCAGAAGAAAGGATGGGGAAGAGAGAAATGGCTCAGTTCTCAATAAACGTCTGTTCTTCGGGGAACTAAAAAGGTTGATGGTCCTATAATAACAGACTGAGCCCTCAGGCTTCTCACTTCCCTCCAAAGACTGTGGCCCTCCCCACCTAGGTTTGAGCCCTTCTCTTAAGCCTGTGGCCTTGGTTAGGGGCAGCTCTTGGCTCATTACAAGCAAGAACAAAGGAGGAGGAAGAAGGAAGGTGAGGAGGGGGAGGTTGGGGAAAGGAGTGGTAAAGGAGCACAAAGCAGAGGAGGTGGCCCCAGGTCTTAACAAGGATGTGGAGGAGCGACTTGGGCAGAACTGACTGGACCATGAAAGACTGAAAGAGGAGGTACACAGCTGTGCATGATTCCCCCAAAGAGAAGAAAGAAGGCAGCAGAGAAGAAGGAAAGCGGCAAGGAAGAGACATTTGTTTATACCTCCATTGTCCAATATGGCAGTCGTTAGCCATATGTGGCTAGCCTGAATTGAGATGTGCTGCAAACATAAAATATCCACTGGATTTCAAACTTAGTTTGAAAAAAAGAATGTTCAATATCTTGTTAATTTTTTTTAAAGGAGGTACCAGGGATTTAACCAGAACCTAACACATGGGAAGCAGGTGCTCAACCACTGAGCTACATCTGCAGCCCTTGTTAATTTTTATCTTGGTTATTACATGTTAGAATGATAATAGGTTGGATTAATTGAGTTAAATAAAATTAATTTCACCTGTTTATACTTTTTAAAATATTGAATGTTACACATGTGGCTCATGCTTGTGGCTGCCATTTCTATTGGATAATATTGGTTTAGAGAGTTTCCACACAGCTGTGAAATGATTATACTAGAACAATGGAGCTGCTGTTTAAAATGGGCCCAGGTGGGTTAGCTGTTGGGTGCAGGTGGTGGAGGAGGAGACCTCCTGGATGGGAGTGAAGAGGAAGTGCACAGCAGTTAGTTGAGTTTTAGAGGTGAATGTGATCAGGAAGCAGCTCTTTAACAGGCAATGGGCATACCCAGAATGTCACAGGGAAGGCATTTGTCCCCATTCCTTGGTTGAGAATATCAGTTGGTGTACATCAAGATCACATCCTGGAACTTTAGATTTGAAAAAGGTTCTTAGGAACTCATTTAAATCCCATCCCCCCCGGACCCTAGCCACCCCCCCCACACACACACACACCTTTTTATAGATGAGGAACCTAAGGCCCAGAGACAAAAAAATAAATAACCAGGAGCATCACAGAATTTCCCTCAGAAATCCTTGTATGTTAAATTTGCAAATACCTAAAATCTAGACTTTCCACACAGCTGCCATGTTTGGCCCTTAGTGTATACAATAATTCTGGTGAGTGAAAAGCCTGGACATGAGATAAGAACTGAGGCATCAATTATTGCTATAGATCAGTGGTTCTCATTCGGAGTGATTTTGTCCTCTGGAGGACATTTGTCAATGTGGAGAAATTTGGGGTTGTCACAAGTTGGGAGGGGGGGGTTAGGGGGATTAAGGCTGCTACTTACATCTAGTGAGTAGAGGCCAGTGAAGCTGCTAAACATCCCGCAATGCACAAGACAGCCCCCCACAACCAAGAATTACCCAGCCCAAAATGTCAATAGTGGCAAAGGTTGAGAAACCCTGCTATGGATGAAATTACAGCAATACTATTTTTCTCAGAGCATAATTCAAATGTGGAAGATGCGAGGGGGGCTGTTATTGGCCTCCTCTGAGCCCCACATTAGGCAGGTGTGGCAAACTGGGTATGTCTGTAAGCACAGAACAGCCAGCTGAACACTGGAGGAAGTGGGGAAAAGTGCAGTTTTCTAGAAGTGGCTCTATTTCAAGAGAAAAAGGTACCACCTAAACTCAATTCCTGTAATCCAGCTCTGTCGATCACCCCCACAGGGTCTGAGCTGACTTTGTCTCCACTTCATAGTCCTTGATGTGAGGTAAGCATACTAAGACACCCTGATAACCCGACCAAAATAATTTTGAAAACACCTATGAAAATGCAAAGTTCTCCTGAAATCTTTATCCTCTGAAATGCTTCTGAGTAAAAAGTACTCTGACCCTAGCACTTATGAAAACAACTTGGTAAATCTTAATGTAAACTATGGGCTAGAGTTAAGAGCATATTTATAATAATATTCTTTCATCAATTGTAACAAAGTTACCACACTAATGCATAATAGGGAAAATGGGGGCAGGGGTATATAGGACCTCTGTATTTGCTGCATGATTCTTCTGCACAGGTAACATCTCTAATTTTAAAAAATCATAAAATTTATAAGAGTTTATGAAATACAAAGTTCTTGGGAGTGGGGCTTGGCTCAGTAAATTGAGAATTATGGCTGTAAGGCCACCTATTTCAATTCTGAGAACAAGCTGAGGCCCAGAAAAGGAAAGTCATGGAACAGAAAGTTCCTTGACATTAATTTCTATTTTCAATTAACTGAACATAGAGCCTTTTTTTCAGGAAATTAATGGAATCCAGCTCTGAGAATTGACACCCTTTCTGAACCTACATCTACCCATAGAGCCTGTTGTGAAATTGTCATTTCTACCTGGTACTTTCACAAGACACTAGTTGTGGTGTATAATTATTAATCTGATCTCTTTTTTTTTTAACCCAACACTTTAATAACTTATTTCTCAATGTCTTTCTATCTGCTCTGACATCTTTCCTCCAAGGTGTCTCAGCCTTTGTGGTTGGGGGACTTTTGCTGGTCAAGTGTTTGAGTTTCTCAGTTCACATGCCACTCCGACGGCATGGTTAGGCCTGATGCTGCATCTGCCGGGAGGAAAACCTAGACTGTCCTGGGGAACAAACTGAACCCTGAATGTGAGGACACGTGGCAGGTGTGAGGAGCAGAAAGCGGCACCGGGGAGAGGAAGCAGGGCAGGGTACAGAAAGTGGACATCAAAGAGCACAGAGTTAGAGCGCCGAGAGCAAGTCCCCAGAGAAGACCAGTGAGTGGTGAATTAGGTGCAAAGCGGATAGGGAAATTCCTGAACAAGATCGAACAGATCAAGGAGAGAAGCAAACAGGCAGGGAGGATCGGGAGGAGATGGGGGCAGGCGGAAGAAGACAAGCTGAAGCAGTCGGGAAGACTTCTTTGCAGGAAGGAGGTATAAGGGAGGCTGAAGCAATCAGGGAGGCCTCCTTTGGAGAGCAAGGGGGGGTGCCCGGAGGCCCCTGAAGGCGGCGCGGCTCCAGGGCGCTGCCTCACCTGGGGCCCGGCTGCCTCACTCTCGGCCGCCGCCTCAGCCCGCGCAGCCCGGGTACAGCTGGCCAGTACCACGAACCCGGATGGGTCGCCCGGCGCAGCCTCCACCAGGGCCGCCTTCACAGACGTTGTGCCTAGGTCGATGCCGAGAATGACCGACCGCGCATCCACAGCCATGGTGCCAGACGCAGCTAGGGTCGGCTGCCCCTCTCGCACACTTCACTCCTGACGGATGTAATCTGGCTCCCGACAACCCTTCAGCCACACTCAACATGGCGTCTCCTCCACCTCTCATTGGTCGAGGGAGGAGGACCCCAGGCGCATCACTCATGGAGGGCCCTGGCTATAGGTGAACAAGTGGTGGAAGGCGGGACCAAGGCTTACTCTTGTAACTCAGGGTTCGCTGAGAGGCGCTCGTGGTTCCGAGAGCGCCTGTGAGAAGGAGCCCCAGCCTCACACCCGAGCACCATCTCTGCTAAGGCGTCTGAGTCCTTCCGCTCCGCCCCAACTCTGCCGGTTCTGTCAGGCTAAGACTCGCAAAAACTACGCCTCCCAGAGTGCACCACGCGAGCTCGGTACTCTGCGGGTCAGGTGACTTTTGCCCCACCCTCACACAAAGTCAAACCGGCTCGTGGAACCAAACATATTCTGAAGCTACACCTGACCCGAAATTCCTGCACCTTGTGAGTTCGGTCCACAGAGCCTGGGACGGTCTCAGGTGAGAGTCGGCGCGTCCCGGACAGACTCCCGCCCATTTCCCATGCGGAACCCCTGAGGCCCAGAGGCTGGCACAGCAAAGTCCGTGGGGCGCCTGCCGCGCAAACAGCCCCTCTAGCCGTTCCTGGGTTCTATCCCCTGCCACCGGCGAGAGGAGATGTCTCCAAGTTGCGGCCTCGCGACACTGGACGCCTTCCGCTCCCAATCCCCCGAGTGAAGGGCCCGGGTGATGGTGAGCGGAGGCAGGGGACACCGGGCTGCCGAGGTGGTGTGGGTGGCTCTACTCCTCTGCAGCTCTGGGCCTTCCCCCCGCCTTTTGCTCGATTCCCGCCCGGATTCTGGGTCCGAGAGTTTGTAGAGTGCTTTGGAGAAAAGCACTCAGGAGTGTTCCCCGGAGCTCTTGTTGACGTGCTGAGCACCGTGCTGGGCTCCAGGGCACTGGGCAGGAGGAGACCCCTGCCCTGCCCTCCCCGCTTTCAGCCTAGAGGAAGGGTGGACAGCTGGGTCCTGCCTTTTTCAGTAATATATTGAAGATGATAACAGCCTATACTTAGAGCTTGCTGGGTGTCCTAGGTAACAGTGGTAACCAATCAGTATTTCTAAACGTTTTTTTAAATTATTACACACACACCCAAGCCTTTTAGACATTTTTTCCTAATCACCCCCCAACACCGACATTTTAATGCCACTGATATACTCTTTATCGTTTATATACTATGGCCTCTTGGAGGATCACAAACCATTGTAATATCTAAAGTTTTCCCTCCCCCCCCCACCACCAATTTTAATCTCCGTTGAGAATACATGCTTAAGTGCATTTTCTCATTTAAGTCTTATGAGGTAGGTATTACTGCCCCAGTTTTAACAATAGGAAATTATGGCTTGAGGAGGTTAAGTAGCACTGCCAAGGGAGGGAAGGTCAGGGTCAAACCTGTTTAGCCTGTTATCTCCAGGCACACATTCCTTGCAACTACCTGTATACCCCCTCCGAGAGACCCATGGAGTTCTGTAGAATAGGCTGTAGAACAGAAGGCAGCACTGACTAAGATACCTGACAGAAGGAAGATACTGTAAGATACCCCTAACCTTGGTTGCTCCAAGGAGGGAATAAGTGATTGGGAGGGAGGGGAGACACCCTGGAGCATCTTTGTAGGCCTAGGAGATGGTTAGGACTTCCGTGGGAAAAAGGGCATGCTCGACAGAGCCCATTGGCCTGAATTGTCCATTTCTACCTTGTAGCTTTCACAAAACACTAGTTGTAGTGTATAATTATTAATCTGATCATTTTTTAAAACATTTTCATTGACTTCTCTCTCAATGTTTCTCTATCTGCTCTGACATCTTTCTTCCAAGGTGTTTCAGCCTTTGGGGCTGGGGGAACTTTTGCTGACCAAGTGTTTGAGTTTCTCAGTTTACATTCTGTTCCTGCAGAATGAGAGAGAAGCTGGTTAGGTCTGATTCTGCATCTGCTTCAGAGGAAAACCCAGATTATGTCCTGGGAAACAAACTAAAACCTGGATTTGAGGGCATATGGCAGATAGGAGAAGCAGAGAGTGGCATGGGAGAGAGGGTGGCCTGTGGTCATTCTATGTGTACAGGAGAGCAGTTCCCACAGGTCAGAATACAGAAAGTGGAGATCAGAAAACAGCGGGCTGGAGCACCATTAACAAGGGGACCCTGGTCATGGCATTTCACCAATCTTTGCTCATTTATTCATCTTTCAGAACACTGGAGAAACAATTTAGTTTGTTTTTAGGCTTAAATAAGATAAAGGTTCCTGGAGAGAATTTTTTAAAATAATGCTTCCGTAATTTGTTAAGCTGCCTCTTGTCTGTTATTTTATTTTTTGAAGTCGAAATAAAGTTTCATTAAAAAAAAAAAAAAAAAGATGTAATGGATCTTACATCTTACATCTGGTGCAGTGCCCCAGGCAGGGGAGACCCCCCAAGGAGACGGGGGCAGGTAGAGGTAGACAGGGAGGCTGGAGCAGTCAGATAGACTTCTTTGAGGAAGAGGAGGGTGGTCAGAGGGCTCCTGGAGGCCATTCGGGGAAACTGAAAGCAGAGTAGGAACAGGGATGTTTCCACACAGACCACTCCCAGATATCCTCACAGTTTGCAGGATCCCCAGAGATGGTCAGGGTGGGAAGGCCTGAGCACTGTCCACTGAGGCAGAATGTATAAACCAAGTTACAGACATCCTAGCTGACCTGCCCCATCTTGACCCCTGGTTCACCTGCCATGTGGTCTGCTTATGGCTGTGCAGCAGCCTGCCTCCCTCCCTAAATCAGTGAGCTGCTCCAGGCCTGCTCTGAGCTTGTCCATCCCTGTGTCCCCATGAGGAGTGATCCCTGCCAGTCCTGGAGAGCTGATACTTGTCAAATGAAAATGTCTTAGTCAGGGTCAGTTGGTGCCATTAGCCCTTGGACTCTAATCCCAGGACACGAAATGGAATTAATTGTTAGTTTTATGGGTTCACAAATATTAGACCACAGTTTTAATAACTTTTCTTTTTAAGATTTATTTATTTCTCCCCACCCCCACTCCCGTTGTTTTTGCACTCGCTGTCTGCTGTTTGTGTGTTCTTCTGTGTCTGCTTGTCTTCTCTTTAGGCAGCACCAGGAACCAATCCTGGGACCTTCCAGAGTGGGAGAAAGGCTCTCAGTCTCTTGCACCACCTCAGCTTCCTGGTCTGCTGTGTCTCTTATTTTCTCTCCTCTGTGTCTCTCTTTTTTTTTTTTTAAGATTTTATTTATTTATTTATTTACTCCCCCCCCCGCCCCGCCCCTGCTGCTTGTGCTCGTTGTCTGCTTTCTGTGACCATTTGCTGTGCATTTCCTCTGTGTCTGCTTATCTCCTTTTGTTGTGTCATCTTGCTGCACCAGCTCTCCATGGGCACAGGCCATCAGCTATCTGCGGGTGCTGGCCGTTAGCTCTCTACAGGCGCAAACCAGCCTGCCCTCACCAGAAGGCCCCAGGAACCGAACCCAGGGCCTCCCATATGGTCGACAGGAGCCCACCCACTTGAGCCACATCCACCTCCTCTGTGTCTCTTTTTGTTGCATCATCTTGCTGCGCCAGCTCTCCGCTCAGGCCAGCACTCCTGCACAGGCCAGCATTCCTGTGCGGGCCAGCACTCCATGCAGGCCAGCTCTCTGCTTGGGCCAGCTCACCGCACAGGCCAGCTTGCCTTTGCCAAGAGTCCCTGGGAATTGAACCCTCCTACATGGTAGATGGGAGCCCAATAGCTTGAGCCACATCCACTTCCCTTAATAACTTTTTGAAGAAGAATAAAACAAAACCTCTAGCTGAGAAAACTGCATTCTTTCTATCTGTTAACTACATTGCAGGAAGCTGTTGAAGAGAAAAATTCAGGTCTTTGTCCACTTCCTCAGACTGGGACCTTACACAACTCAGTTAGCTGCTCTGAGCCCATTTCTCCATCTACCAAAGAAAGATAGGGGTCCCCTTCTCTGAGATTGTGATGCACAGCCTGTGAGGTCACAGGTGTAAAGTGAAAGTCCCTTATGAGCTGTCCTATGCCACACTTCCAGTTGGCATGTTGTCCACCTGACACTGAGCTGATTCTGCTTTAACTCAACTTCTCTTGCTGTTTCTTTTCCTTCTTAGTTCTTTGAAATCGAAGAACATGATAAGGAATTGGCTGATTATTTTTATCCTTTTTCCCCTGAAGCTCGTGGAAAAATGTGGTAAGTTTAGAAATGGGTCATCAACTTTGTAGAGGGAAATGGTGACTATGGAGTCAGTAGCCTGATCTCTTTATAGCCAAGGGTTTAATACTGTCCAGATCACTGCAAATACCTCCCTGCCCCTTGGCCAGCTACTGACCTGATAGAGCAGGCAAAAGCCCAGGAGATTTACAGGGAGCCAGATGGTTTCACAGATAACTGGCCTTCTGCTCCAGGGTCCCTGTTGCCTTGTCTCTATCACCAAAATCAACACTTGGTTCCAAAAAGTCAGACTGTGGAGCCCCAAAGTCTGGGATAGTCCCTGTAAAGAAAGGCTAATGCCCTGCCCTGTGGACCTCACAATGAGAGTTTTGGCTCCTGGGAGATGCTGCAGAGGCAGGTGAGGTGGCCAGCCTTGGTGGCCTGATCCCGCCAGTCATAGACACTGGGGGAGTCTGCCTGGACATTGTAGTCACACCTTGTGGATAAGCAATTTCCAGGAAAGGAAAGGTCCTTCAGACCTTTGAGAAAGTAGCGTTTCTCAGTTGGGCCTGTGCTTCAACTCACCTGGGGGTACCTGTAAAAAAAAAAAAAAGAATAACACAGATACCAGAGTCCAGCTCTGGACCTGCTGGATCATATTCTCCGGGACTGAGGCCCCAGATTGTATGCATATGTATGTTCGGTTGCTCGCTTTACAGCTTCCATTAGTAATTCTAACATATTCCCCTGGGAGAGAACCACACATCCAGCCACTGTCCTGCTTATATAGAAGGGAAACTCAGGCTCAGAGAGGGTAGAAGTCTTGCCCAAAGTCACAGAGCTAGAAAGTAACAAAGCTGGGACCAGCACATAGGATCCCTGCTCTACTATATCTCTTTGCCTCCTTCCGTGGAATGTCTTTATAAAAAAATAGAGGGGAAAAAAAAAAAAATAGAGGAAGCTACCATAAAATGAGGTAACAGGGATTGGATTTCTTTTTTTTTTTTTTTTTTTTTTTTTTTTAAAGATTTTATTTATTTATTCATCCATCCCCCACTTGCTGCTAGTGCTCGCTGGGTCAGCCAACCACGCCGTGCGGGCGGGCCCGCCCCCACCAGGAGGCCCCGGGAACCGAACCCGGGGCCTCCCATATGGCAAACGGGAGCCCCACTGATTGAGCCACAGCCGCTTCCCGAGGGATTGGATTTCTAACCCCATTCTGCCATGCCTCTCTTCTCTTTGAGGAGAAATCCCTGAGGACTGTAGATGAGCTGATTGGCCTTCTGAGTACATTGTCTCTGGCTGCTTTGAGTGGAATCTTGAGAAAGTGTGGCCTAGTGGTCTGGCAAGAACCTGGGCTTTGAAGCACACAGTCCTGGGTTTGAACCTTGCCTCCACCATTTCCAAGGTGTGTGGGCAAGACACTTTCCCTCTTGGGAGTCTCAGTTTCCATGTAACTAAAATAGGAATAATAATGCCCACCTCTCTAGAGAAGGGGAGCTGTCAGTAGAGCAGCGTGACTGGCCTGGGGTGGGGTGCAGAGTGGGAGGTACAGTTAAAAACAGCAAAGCCTGTTTGGGGAAACTGGGGTGGTCTTGTGATTCATTTGGTAATTTTCATGTGGTCCACAGAGATGCCTAACCCAGAGCAAACTTTAAAATAGTCTTTCTCATGTTTATGTGGGATGTTATGGGAGGTGTGGGAGGTGGGGAATATGGAAATCCCTGTAATTTTTGTGTAACATTTATGTAATCTAAGCATCTTTTAAAATTTAAAAAAAAAAAGTCCTTTCTCATAATAGTGCCTCCTAAAAACCTCCCATCTTGGGCTAAAAACACTCTGCAATTAATGCATGGTGATAATAATAGTGACTAACAATTACTTAGTCCTTTCTGATTACCAGGCTGTGTGGAAAGTATTAATTTCATCGTCACAGTAACCCACAAGATAGTTCTTGTTATTCTCCCCATTTTTCAGGTGAGGAAAATAAGGCTCAGAGAGGTTAAGTACCTTACCCATGGTCATGCAGCCAGAAAGTATTGGAGCCAGGATGCAACAGAGCTCAGTCTCGCAGCTACTGAGCAAGCTGTCTTGTGTGGTAATAAATGAGGAGAAGTCAAAGTCCCCTAATACGGTTCTTTAAGAGTTCACCACTTCTTCTTTAAAAATGCAAAGACTCTGGAAACAGTTAAGGCCTTGTGGCTCTCCCACTCATGCTGACCACCATCCCAGCAGAGGTGTGGGTGGCTGCCTCATCACTTTCAGTAGACAGCATCCCATATCCCTATCCTGGGCACCATCTTGTCAGAGACATGCAGAGACAGGAACTTGCTTATCAGATGTGGGCCTCCACTTATTAGGTAAAATTTAACAAGCAGTGTCCAATAAGTCTTAAATTTGCCCAACTGGGCAAGCCTAAGACAAAACCTCAGATTAATATTAGGGCACCATTGGTCTATGGTTGGTGGCAAGGCTCCAGGATGTGTAAGTTCATTGAGGTTGGTGGGCCACACTGTGGGAGATGTTTGTGTGAGATGTGGTGGGAGGTGTGGGAGGTGGGCAGCGTGGGAGTCCCAGTGGGTTCCGTGTGGTATTTTGGGTAATCTAAGCACCTCTTAAAATATATGTGTATATATATATATATATAAATAACATTTTTGTAAGCAAATACACATATATGCATATATATTTATATATCATTTTACAGATGTTTGTATGTATTGTGAGAATTTTGATTTTTACCCATAATAAAAAAAAAATAAATTAAATAAATAAATAAATAAATAAATAAATAAAAATATTAGGGCAGTCAGTATGGAATAAGAAAGAGCAGAGTTGCAAAGATGCGTCCTGGCCCTGAGTCTACACATAAGGGAGGGAATATCCTATTCTGCTCTGAGCGGCTTGACCTTTGCCAGGGCCTGGGTGGGGACATTCCTCATGAGGGACCTAGCCAGGCAGAGGCAGCCAGGTCTAGGGAGTCCTGGAGACCCTGAACTACAGGAGTCTGGAGGTTTGCAGCCTCAGGACAGAGCCTCTTGACTACAAACACATGCACAGGGCTAACATGGCGAGGGCAGCTCAGACATGGTCTGAGAGGCCCCAGGTAACAGAACCAGACCTGTGGGGGCAGGTTCCAGGGAGGTGATTCCCTCGGAGGAGATGAGGTTACCATCCCTGGAGATGTCCAGGCAGGGGAAGAGAACCTGCTGGATCAGGGTATTGAGAAGGGGAATCAGAGAGTAAATGTTAAATTAGGTCATCATAAGTTCCTTTCCAATCCGAGCATCTATAACCTCACATCTCAATTCCTCATGTTCTGCCTTTGAGGGGTCTGGGTAGAGGGAGACTTGGGCTCTGCCTGCAGCCTCTGCTCCTGCAAAAACCATTTTTATCAGAGTTGAGCACAAGATTCATGTATCATGTGCTGGGAGCCTGGGGTCAGGGACAGAGATGTGGGCTTCCCAAACAAACACAGGAAGAGGTCAGAGAGGCTCAATCAGCCATGCTCTGTGGCCAAGTTGCTTCTCAGTACTTTCCAAACCTCCACAGGGGGCCTATTTGTCTAAACATCCTAATGCCGAGAAAAAACTCATGATAGTGGAAGGATGTGTACTGTTCACCATTCTTCCCACAGTGCCTTAATATAGGCAGCCTCAGGAAGGGCTCAGTGAATGGACTAAGCTAGGTTAGTAAAGGAACCCAAAGGGGGCTCTTTAGAAACAGGTGGAAGTCCTTGTTTTCCTGTACCAGATCATGGCTCAAATTCCTTGCAACAAGTTTTGGGCCCCATGGTTCTCAAATATTTCTGGGTAACTGAGCCACAGACCCTCAGATCCAGTCAGCGGAGGGAGAGAAGGAAGCATTTTCTGCTTGGGCCTGTGCCCTCCCGTCTCCATCTCTGGCAACTTAAGAGGAAAGAACAGAATGAGGCCTTGGGTTGGGTTTTCAGTCCCATCACTTAACCTCTCAGAAATCCATGTCTCCACCTAGAAACTAGGGGTCATCAAGAATCAGAGCTCATGAATTCAGATGTCAGGGGCCCTCATCCCAGTTTCTCCCTGTGAGCCTGAATTCTCCGACCTAATCACTCGTCATTGATTTGGGTCCTGCCAGAGTCAACCGTCAACCTCACTGTTCCTCCCGTTGTGAAGCTGGAAAATGGCAGCTCAACCAATGTCAGCATCACCCTTCGGTAAGTTCCCAGGCCCAGCTCTGTGCTCAGTCCCACTGTCACCCCATGGCCTGCTCAGGGCTGAGTCCCTGGCTCTCTCTGTTCACATTTCAAGTGTGATGCTCTTGGCCTCTTATCTATAAGACAAGCCATAGAAAGAGAGGCCCTGGCTGCAGATAGAGGTCCCAAAGTAGGACCTCCCAAGCCCCACTGAATCTTTTGTTTCCAAAGGGAGGAGGAGAATGGGAGGCTTCTCCCCAGAGCCATGTACCTTTTCCCCCAGGTGAGAAGAGCCCATGAGTGACCTTCAAAGTGGTCCTTTCCAAGGCTCTGCATATTTAGAGAGAGCCCTGAAGGTCGGTGGGCAAGGAGCTGAGCTGCTGGCCAGCATTTGTAAGGTTGCTTACAGAGCCCAAAGCAGAATTGACACATCAGGTGGATCTCAGTCACACAGGCCTAGCCTGTGTCCAGAGTCTTCCTTGTCGATATCTGGTTCAGGGCTGAGGGTCCCAACCTAGTCCAGACTGTGCTGAGAGCCTGCCTCTGCCTTCTGTATCCGTAGCTGCTTTGTCCTACTCTTGTCTCCCGCCATGAGGATTCCCTAAGATGAAGATTTAGAACCCTGTCCTTTTCTCTGGACCTCTCTCCCCTTTTCTCACTTCTCCTGGGACCACACAGGTCTGATCTCAAACCAGAGCTTTGGTACCAAGGTCCCCTCCAGGCCTACCCTTCCATTCCCAGCTCCTGCCTGCCATCTTAGCACTTGGTAAATCTTACAAGTCATCCTCTTACCACCACTTTCTCTCCCCTCTCTAGAACCCATGAGTGGCTTTCCTCTGCCTTCCATATGAACTCCAGGCCTCTAAACCGGGATTGGGGCCCTCACGGGCCAGTCAGACATGGACACCTTGCTCCCTTCTTATGCCCTGCCTGGAATGCCCTCACCTTTGTTGGTCAAATCCTGACCTTCCTGCAAATTTCTGCTCAGACCTGAGCTCCTCTGGAAAGCCTTTCCAACCAGTGCAGGATGCCAGGGCCTTCCCACCCTGGACGCCTCATTTGGCATTCACAGCCGATTTCCTCTCTTCCCCTGTCCTTGCCTTTTCTCTGCGAGACATCTATACCTGATAAAGATAGAAAGCACCTGGCCAGTGGGGACTCCGCCCTTCTAGGCCTCGGGTCAAGCACACAACATTTCCTAACCCTAATTGCTTGAGGAATGACAGCCCCGGGTGAAATCCAGAGGGTTGGTTGAGATCTCCCAGTGACCAACTTCTTAGAAGTAATCCAACTCTTGTCTTCCATAGGCATCCGTTAAATGCAACCTTGGTGATCACTTTTGAAATCACATTTCGTTCAAAAAACATTACTATCCTTGAGCTCCCTGATGAAGTAAGTAATGAATCTGACTGATGGATAGAGAAATGCTGGGTAACAACACACATCTCAATTTAAGAGCTTGTGGAAATAAGCCACCTTATCTTTAAACCATGAGGCTGCCCCTGTTCCATCATTCTAGAAGTCTGATTTTTGACTTGTTGGCCTCTTTGGGGATAGACATTTTATGCTTTTCCCATGTAGATGGAATTGGGAAGACAGTATTAAGAAATATGATTGAAAATGCTGAAGAAATTCTTAAGATGGTTTTCTAAAACCTTGCTGCTCAAAGGGCATTCCATGGGCCAGCAGCATTGGGCTTGCTTGAAAACCTTTTAGAAATGCAGAATCTTGGGCTCCATTTCAGACCTACTGGTTCCAAATCTGCATATTAGCAAGAGCCCCAGGCAATTAAAGCTTGAGAAGCACTGTTCTGAGACACCATGGGTAGGGTGTCATTGCCAAAACCCAGGGCCAGAGGCTAGTATCACAGTGATAACTATTCCTGGCCTTTATACATGTATCTATTTCTGGGTACCTTGCTTCCACTTCACCAAGGACTTGAGCCAGTTAACCGTTCAACAGGATTTAAAAAACATGAATAGGGGAGGCACCAACCCAGAGGGTAAATAAGGGTTAAAAGAAACAGATGCATCCAGAGATGAGATTGACACTCGAGAGGCACTTTGTGAGTGCCTGTGTGTTAGAGAGATGCAGCAATGGGCTGCACATCAGCTTGGAGCTCTCTAGCAAGCATGATCTGTCACAACAGTTTGGGAATCTGTCATCTTAAAAATAAGGCACTGGTGGGGGCAGATGTGGCTCAAATGGTTGGGCATCCGTCTGCCATATGGAGGGACCTGGGTTCACTCCCTGGGACCTCCCAGTAAAATGTTAAAAATACATATAGAAGGCACGTGGGCTGCCAGGCCCCGGGAGCCATGCAGCATGATGATGACGTAACAGGAGAGAGACGCAGGGGAGACACAAGACGAGATGCTCTGAAAGTTCTGAAAACCAGGAACTGAGGTGGTGCAGAACACCACTCTCCTATATCGGAGGTCTCCAGGATCAAATCCTGGTGAAGGGAAGCGGCTGTGGCTCAATCGGTGGGGCTCCCGTTTGCCATGTGGGAGGCCCCGGGTTCCGTTCCCGGGGCCTCCTGGTGAGGGCAAGCCCGCCCGCACGGCGTGGTTGGCTGGCCCAGCGAGCACAAACAGCAAGGGGGGGATAAATGAATAAATAAAATCTTTAAAAAATAATAATAATAAAATAAAATAAAATAAAATCTTGGTGAAGACTGGAGGAGGAGGATGAGAAGAGATGGCAGGAAACACACAATTAATTGCCCAGCAAATGGACACAAAACAGCAAATTGGGAAGGGGGCGTTTAAAATGGATAAAGTAAATAAATAAATCTTTAAAAAATAATAATAATAAGGCACTGGGAAGCGGATGTGGCTCAAGCGATTGAGCTCCCGCCTACCACATGTGAGGTCCCGGGTTCGGTTACTGGTGCCTCCTGAAAGGAAGACCAGCACACAACAAACAGGCACAGCAAATGCAAACAGCGAGGGGGTGGGGAGAAATAAATAATTAAATCTTTAAATAAATAAATCAATAAAGCACTGCTGAGAGAGAAGTTTCAGAGTATCCCTTGAAGGAACCCACACATCATTAGCAGGGCCATTTCTCATAACTTCTCACACTCCTGCCTAAGGTTAGAGCACAGGGTGAGAAAAGTAGTTGGCTATAACAGCAGGTTGTGGCACTCAGCTCTCAGGTCTGGCTTGATCCATAGATCACATTTAGATCACATTTAGATTCTCAGAAGAATGGACACTGATCCATTAGGGCCAAACATCTAAGTGAAAGAATCATCTTTTAAAATTTGGTGAAAGTCAAACATAATGCTAAGTAAAAGAAACCTGGCAAAAGAGCCTGGACTGTATGAGTCCATGTCTATACAATGCCTGCACAGACAAAACTCACCTATGATGTTAAGGTAGCAACTACTTTTGGATTGGGTATGACTAGGAGGAAGTAGAACAGGGCTTCTGGAGTGCTAGAAATGTTCCATTTCTTGATCTGGGTGCTGGTCGTTTTCAGTTTGTGAGCATTTCATCAAGCTGTGATATGTGTACTTTTCTGCTTACAGGCTAATAGTTCAATTTAAAAACACTTTTTTTTTTTTTTTAATAGAATCATGTCCATTTGTAGGATGACCTATATGGGCACCAGCCCACCTTTCCAGATGCAGGCCTCACTGGCCCCTCCCCATCCAGCTCTAACTATTCCTGTCTACTCCCTGCACCTTTAGAAACCCCTGGTTAGAAATCAGGAACTGGCTGCGAATATTCTCACTGTCCTGATTCTGTGATAATCAGGGTGGGCTAAACATTCGCTATATTAGAAACCATACATGTGTCCCCAGACCTCGTTTTCCTCCCTAGGTCTGGTTTTTAGAATGCTGGTGATAAACTAAGCCTGATTTATTATATGACCATCCTGTATGGGAAAAGACTGTAACTCTAGGTATCTCTGGTCAACCTTAAGAGATATAGCAGGGGGCTATATCTGGTTGGCGTCCATCTCCCATATGGAGGGACCTGGGTTCGTTCCCCGGGACCTCCTGATAAAAACTTAAAAAATATATAGAAGGTGCGTGGGCCGCCAGGCCCTGTGCGCGGGTGCACCACCAGTTCCCGCGAGCCACACAGCAAGATGATGACATAATAGGAGAGTGACACATGGGAGAGGCAAGATGAGACGCACCGAAAAACCAGCAACTAAGGTTGTGCGGGCAGGATGCCGCTCTCCTACATCAGAGATTCCAAGGATTGAATCCCAGTGAAGACAGGAGGAGAAGGATGAGAAGAGAGGGCAGAAAATGGACACAGAGTTGCCCAGCAAATGGACACAGAAACAGCAAAAACGGGGGGGGGGGGAGGGGAAGGGGTGTAAAAATGGATAAAAGTAAATAAATCAATCAATCCTTAAAAAAAAAAAAAAGAAATCAGGAACTGGGCAGCTCAGGATCCTGACGTGTGAGCCTTGGGTGAGGCACAGTTTCCTCATTCATAGAAATAGGGTTAATAATGTCTGCTTGAGAGGGTTGTGAGGATTAAAAGGCAACAGAAAGTATAAAGTGTCTAAGATTATACCTGGCACCTTGAAAGCACTCAGTGAGAGGTAGTGATAGTTAAGATTTCATTCTGCCTCCTATAGGTCATTTTCTTCCATTCCAGAAGGGAGTTAGTGGCCACTTATAAATATGCAAACAATATTTCAAGGAAAAACTGTTCCAAATTTTTTAAAAACTGGTAACAGGGAAAGAAAACAGAGCTGGGAGCAATACATGTCACACACAGGTACCTTGCAAAACGAGGACCATACATTGGACTCTAGGCTTGGCAGCAGCCACTTAGACCTTTGCAGCTGTTCTGGCAAAGCACCTGATTCCTGAGGCTAAGACCAAAAAGACAGTGTTTCAAGGGTCTTCATAAAGAAGCATGAAGCGCATGCTCTGAGTACCTCTAAGGACAAGCTGCATGGGCGGGATTTCCCTTAGTGTTGCACAGTATCCTAGAGGGTGGGGCCCAGAGCATTATCCAGGGAACAGATGAGGTCAGGTGGCACAATTGTTCCATGAAGGTATCTTCTAGCTCCCTGCCAACCAGGGGAGAATTGGAGAGTATCAGGAGAGATTGGGAGAGCATATGTTACAGAGAGGCCTCCAAGTACTCTTTCTTGGAGCAGAGCTTTTGATAAATATTGGGCAGACATATGTAGTTCATTATCCCCATTTCGTAGATAAGGAACCTGAGATCAGAGAGATAGACTAACTAGCCACCGGGAGAGGGCCATCCCACCTTCCATCAGAGAGAAGGCCTTTGTTCTGCACAGAAAGTCTAGCATGCAGATAAGGGTGGGGGAGGAACAGATTCGAGTTGGTGGGTCGGACCATTGTCTCTCTCCTTGTTTAGCCACCTCCTTGAAGACAGGGAGCACGTCTGATCTGTTCCTCCATTCCCTAGTGCAAAGCCTGGAGCTGGGCACTCGGTGGGGCCTTCCATGTGTGGCAGCCAATTGAACTGAGTCTTCCTAACAGGTTGTGGTGCCTCCCGGAGTGACAGATTCCTCTTTTCAAGTGATGTCTCAACATGTTGGACAACTTACCATTTATCTGCACGGAAATCATTCTAAACAGCCTGGGTAGGCTGCCCTCGGGCCAGGGGGGCCTTCTGTAATAAGAAGGGAGGCAGTGGGGTGGGGGGCACGTCTTCCAGAAGTTCCAGCCTGAGATCATCCTTGTCCCCAAATCCCTTTCTAGGCCAAGAATACGCTTCTTGGTGATCCACAGCAACACCATGAGCATCATAAACCAGGTGATCGGCTGGATCTACTTTGTGTCCTGGTCTGTCTCCTTCTATCCTCAGGTGATCAAGAACTGGAGACGGAAAAGGTAACAGGCTGAGCTTTGTGTGCAGATCCCTTTGGGGCTGATGAGCCCCAGGCATTCCAGCGTGGCTGCCCACAGCTCCTTTTCACACTTCCCTCCTGACATGAAGGTTGTCTCTCAAAGCCTGTGGTAGGACATCAGTGCTGGGCGTTTGGTCCCTCACCCCATGGAAGCAGCAAAATGGAGCCTGGGCAGGGTGGGAGGCTTGCCCTGACTCTGCTTTGCCCTGCCTTTCTGGTCCAGAAAGAATAGTTGTCAAATCATGCTATGGTGCTAGACTTATCCTTTAGCCTTAGAGATAAGCAGTCCTGGCCCTTTTAAAAACGGAGCAGGCCTGCAGAGCCCCTCAGACCTCAGGTGGGCATGGGGGCCGAGGCTGCCTGGTGGCTGGGATGGTTGGTAGCCCTGCCGTGCCAGGCTGCAATTTGTAGGCATTTCTTCTCCATCAGAGGCATCTCTCCAAAGGAAGGGTTTTTTCCTGTGACTTTGCACACAGCCTGTGGGGATGGAATGCAACTGCAGCCCAAGGGAGGGTGGCCTTTCCTGTGGCTTGCCCTGCTCTGGTCCATGCTCCACAGACCTGTCAGGTAGCATGGAGATGCCTCGCCTGTGTCCCTGGGTCTCCTCCTCACTGCTTGTGGGAGGCTCTGCCCTGGGCCTGGTCTTCAATGATACTCACTCCTGTTTGTCATCTGCCTTATGGAGTTTGGTCATTTAGGGAAGATCATTGCCACGGTCAGCCCTGAGGGTGCTGGTGGCCCACAGAGTGGTGCCCAGGCTGCCCTCCTGCCAGGTGTGCAGACGTTCCCCTTCCAGTCAACCTCTCCCAGGTACCAGAGAGCAGAGCCCCCCGGCCTGGTGTCTGTTCCTGACACAGCCTCTCCCCCCAGCCACTCCCTCGCGTGGATACTTTCCCAACAGCCATTTCTGAGCCACCGGAAACTACAGGAAAGGGAAGCAGAAAGCTTGGGACTTCTTTCAGGGACTACTGTGAAAAGTGGGTCAGAAAGTGGTGGTTTCAGTAGGAGGGCAGGAACTGGCTCATTCTCATCAGCCCCAAGAGCTTGGCAGTCCCGAGAACATAGTGGCCTCTCGATAAATATTTATTGAATGTGTGAATGTGCCCATTTGGCAGAGGCAGGCTCCACTTGGCCAGGGCTTCCACAACCTGTTGATAAAGGCAGAAAGTGGCCCTCCCGGCTACAGCGGCAAAAACGTGCTCCCCCCATTGCTCCCTACAATTTGGTATGCATCTTTGTGCAGCCAGGACATGAGCTCTCTGCTGCAGTCACCTAGCCACGTGGGCTTCTGAGGGGGCTGCTGCAGGGGGAAGCAGGGAGGGAGAGGCTCCCTTTCTGCAGGCAAACTCGGGGTGGGGTGGGGTGGAGGGCACCGGTTCTGAGAGGGCGGAGGTGGGTGGCATCCATTTTGGCGTCAGTGGGGTGTGAGAACAGTGCTCTCCTCAGGGAAAACCAAGGCCCCCTTTCCCCGTGCTCTGGGAGCTCTCCCACTCCCATTCCTCCCATCCCAAGTGACCCGGGCCTCACCTACCTGCTGTGACCCCCAGTGTCATTGGCCTGAGCTTCGACTTCGTGGCCCTGAACCTGACGGGCTTTGTGGCCTACAGTGTGTTCAACATCGGCCTCCTCTGGGTGCCCTACATCAAGGTATGCACTGCCCGCCCACCGCGGCTGCCCACTCTGGCCCACAGCCTGCTTGCCCCTCACCACCCTGCTTCTCCCCACCCCCAAACAGGAGCAGTTTTTCCTCCAGTACCCCAATGGCGTGATCCCCGTGGACAGCAACGACGTCTTCTTCAGCCTGCACGCGGTCATCCTCACCCTGATTGTCATCATGCAGTGCTTCCTGTATGAGGTGAGAGGGGGCCCCTCCACTGGATGCCAGTCTCCACCCACACCTGCCATGTTCCAGAAGACACTGAGACCCTCAGAAAGGAAGTGTGCTCATGCCTTTAGCATCTACTTACTGGTGGCCAGTTAATATGGCAGGCCCTGCACAGGGGAGCTCATGTGAGTCCAAGTCCTCGGGGCCCCCCAGTCTTGGGTGAGGGACTCAGTGGCAGTGACGACCCAGCAGGCTGAGAGCTGTGCAGGATGGGGAAGCTCAGTAAGCTTGTGGAGGCCGAGCAGAGCCCCTAAACCTAGCCAGGGAGGAGCAGAGGGCACCAGAGGAAATGGGGCCCCAGTGCAGTCCATAGATGAGTTACTTTCCCTTGGAGATAGGGAAGAAGCGGGGAGTAATGCCCTCCCAGTGAGGGGAACAGGGGCATTTGAGGCACTGTGGGCAGCTGGAAGTCCCTGGGTTCAGGGGGCCAGTGGGGAGCAGACTCAGGAGAGGCATGAGGAGCGCTGAGTGGCAGGACTCGTCGACGGAGAGCATGGGGCAGGGAAAGGTTAGGGCTAGGTTTTCCAGACATTGCTGATGTGCCCAACTTTGCCTACAGCTGCGCCACCTCCCCTGAGGCGTTCCCTCACGCACACCAGGCTAGCCAGGGCTGTTTGCCCCCCACCTCATGCACCTTCTAGCTTCTAGCTTGGCTGTGAGGCCTCCTTCCCAGTGAGCTCTGACCAGGCACCCAGTTCTGCAGAGTGGGAGCAGAGAGTAGATGTTCTTGCCATTCTGGGGTGGACCTGGAAAGTCCAAGACAGACTGAGCTGGACACCCTGGAGAGTAGAAAGGATGTGACTGGCACTGGGGACATACCCCCACCTACTGG
Organism: Tolypeutes matacus; assembly: GCA_026826555.1. Classification (NCBI taxonomy): domain Eukaryota; kingdom Metazoa; phylum Chordata; class Mammalia; order Cingulata; family Chlamyphoridae; genus Tolypeutes; species Tolypeutes matacus. Next base: position 813,141 of record JAKSZT010054052.1, read on the forward strand.
AGGCCTGGTGGCTCAGCCCAGCCCAGCCATCACCTCTGCCTCAGCCAGAGCCCAGCTGGCTCTGCAACTGCCCCCACCCCTGCATTTCCCCTGGCCACAGCCCCAAGGCAGGCCTCCCCTACACGGGCAGCCTCAAGGCCAGTGCCCACCCTCCATGCTCTCCCCTTCCAGCCCACCCACCCCCCAGCAACCCCCTGCCCAAGACCCTGCAGTGGCTCTGTCACCCAGGCCCTCTGTGTCCCCTGTCCCTCACTCTCATCCTCAGCGAGGCAACCAGCGTGTGTCCCGGCCTGCCGTCGGCTTCCTGGTGCTGCTGTGGCTCTTTGCTCTCATCACCATGATTGTGGCTGCAATCGGCGTGACCACGTGGCTGCAGTTCCTCTTCTGCTTCTCCTACATCAAGCTCGCGGTCACTCTGGTCAAGTATTTTCCGCAGGTACCTCCAGGGCCTTGCTTGTTAGCATGAGAGGGATGAGGCACAGACCCCGGGCCCTGTTCCCAAGGGGTAGCTCCTGGCTGGGGGGAGGAGGTGAGCCCAGCAGGAGCAGCACTGGGCACAAAGCCCGTCATCACGCCAGCTCATCCCTGGCACCCGAAATCCCGAGGAAGTCAGCAGACTTCTGACCTCACACTCCGCTCTCAGGGTGCTGTTTTAGTTTCCCGGCTGCCATAACAAATACCGTGCAATGGGTTGGCTTAACAACAGGAATGTATTGGCTCATGGTTTCAGAGGCTAGAACACTTTCTTCCTTCCGGGGTCAGTATCTTCTGGCCAGCAATCTTGGGAGTTCTTTGGCTTTTCTGTCACATGGCAATGCACATGGCAGTGTCTTCTCCTTTCTCTTCTGAGTTCCATTGATTTCCAGCTTCTTGCTCCTCCCATGGCTTCTCTCTGTGACCTTCTCTACAAGGGCTCCAGTAATAGTATTAAAACCCAGCCTGATTCAGTTAGGCCATGCCTTAACTGAAGTAACCCCAACAAAAGGGCCTATTTACAATGGGTTCACACCCACAGGAATAGAGTAAGATTAAGAACCTGTTTTTCTGGGGTATACAGCTCCAAGACAGCATGTCATTCCCTTTCTCCATGTTTCAGGCTTTCCTCAAGCCTTCAGTTCTGCTCCTGCCACTGTGCCCATTATCTCCCCTGCCACCCCCGTACAAGTAGCAGCAGGTTAAGCAGGGGAGAGGGAAGGAGCCCACAACTGACTGCAGCCTTCACTCCATGCTGAGATGCCTTCCTGGGGGACCCCTCCAGGGGCCTCCTTGTGGATCATGAGCCCCCAGAGGCTCCTCAGATAGTCCTATCAAATCCAGGTTCTTAGAACCAAACACCTCTTCCCCACAGCTGGCATCTGCATATAAAATACCAATGACCTAGGAAAAGGTCAAGTTTAAAATAGCTGCCAACTGCAGATTTCTGCCCCTTCATCCAGGGCCTCATTTAACTCACCCCACTTCCAATGGAGAAGCCCCTTTTCAGCTTCCCCAGCCCTGGGAACTTTGGGTTGTGTGGGCTCTGAGGAAAGAGCGTTTTGGGTGGGGATTGAGGCCAAGATCTTGGAGGACACAGAAACAGAGCCAGACCCTTAAGGATGAGCAAGAATTCATTGCGTGGCCAACAAGGTAGGGGCAGAAAGGCATGGGCAGAAGGTGGGGAGGTGGTCAGAAGGTCTTGGCTGGCTGAGCAGTGCTGGGAATGTTGAGGCTGGGAAGGTAAGCCAGGTCCCAGGGCTTAGGGAGGAAAGCTTTTGAGTCGGGTAAGGTCTTGAGGGAAGTGAGGCCTCCGTCCCTGAGTGCAGGAAGACTTGGGCCTGGGAAACCTGGGAAGATGGAATTACTGGGAACTGGAGAGGTGGCAGTGAGTGTGGAAGAGGGCAGGAGAGACTCAGGATAAAGAAGGGGCCCTGACTGATGGCTGACTAGGAGAGGACCTAAAAAGGCCAAGGCCTCCCTCCCAGGCAAGGCAGAAGGCAGTGCTGGTCAGGGGAGTCCGGGGGTTCTGTGGTCTTGGGGGAAGGATGTGTGGTATGGGTAGCCAGAAGAGTGGGGAGGTCCAAGGGGACCCACCCACAAGACCCGGGGAGCCTAAGATAGTGTGGGCACCCAGCCCGAGCTGAGGGGCTCTCAACTCCTCTCTACACACAAGGACACTAAAGCTGAGGAGACGTCAAAGAACCTGCCTAAGGTGACACAGCTCCAGTGACGGAGCTGGGATTCCAGAGCAGGCGGTCTGACTCCCAGCCCCTGTTCTTCACAACATTAAGTCCGGCTGAGTCCGGGGAGAAACTTCATTCGAATTGAGAAGAAAATTCAGTTGCTGGAAAGCCAGGATAAAGCTTTGTTCCAGAATGGGGAAAGACGAGGGAATGCCCTCTTTGCTGTGCATGCAGATGAGACCCTGGCCCAGCCCAAGCATTTCCCTTGTCACAACCCAAAGGTCATAGCGTTCCTTGGAGCCAAGGCCCAAGCACGTGAGTGGGAGGAATTAGAGCCGCTCTTGTTTGAAGTGAAGGTCACAAGGCTCCTGAGGCAGCTGCCCAGCCCCCTCACCGCCCTCCATCCATCCGTCTGTCTGTCTACCCCAGGCCTACATGAACTTTTACTACAAAAGCACCGAGGGCTGGAGCATTGGCAACGTGCTCCTGGACTTCACTGGGGGCAGCTTCAGCCTCCTCCAGATGTTCCTCCAGTCCTACAATAATGGTGAGTCAGCCAGCAGGGGGTGGGCTGGGGGTACAGGGCCAACCTTCCTAGGACTCCCAGCCAGGGCTACCCACCCACCCATCCCCTGCAAGCCTGAGAATCCAAGCCGACCCCAGCCCCCAAGGTGAGACTTAGGGTCTTTGCAGCTACAACTGGAGGATTTGTGATTGCTGAGCAGAGAAGGAACCCCCCTCCATCACCCTACCCATCACCCTACCATGCTCCAGCTGCTTTAGGGGCTGCCAACCTAAAACCAGTTCCCTCCCCTTTGGCTGTTAACAGACCAGTGGACACTGATCTTCGGGGACCCAACCAAGTTTGGACTTGGCATCTTCTCCATCTTCTTCGATATCATTTTCTTCATCCAGCACTTCTGTTTGTACAGAAAGAAACCAGGGTACGACCAGCTGAACTAGCACCCAGGGATCCTGGGCCCTGGTTGGGGAAGGCTTTGCCCCAGCAGAGGCTGGAGAAGCAGTCTAGAATGCGGGGCTGGCTCGGTGTGCCCACCATGGAGAAGCGCCCTCTTCCTCAGGGCCAGACAGCTTAAACATGAAGCAGCCTGCCTTTGTCCAGGACCCTCCCAGGCTGGGGAGGAACCTCCCTCTGGGACATTCTCCTGACTCTGCCCCAGGACTAAAAGCCAGACTGCTGGTGGCCCCTTCCTAAAGGCCTTAGCCCTTCACGGGTCTCCCTGGCCAGGCTTCTGGCCCTCCTGCATTTGATGCCACCATCTCTCTTTTCTTTAAGGCGTCAGGCAGTATGCATAGGTTCCAGGCAGGACTGGGTGCTGAGCCTGGACCTGAAGGCCTTGCCCCAAGCCTCCAGTGTTTCTGGGAGCAACCTGAAGGGCTGACCTTGCAGCCAGGAGAGCCAAGGTTCTGCCGTGTTCCCAGAGACCGAGCAGCCAGGTGCTGGGGCCTTGGACTCAGAGGTGCTGGTGCTGGTGCTGGTGCTGGTGGCGGAGGAGCCAGGACTTGGGGGTTAGGCCTTGGGTCCTCTCTCTGCAGGCCACACCGTCTGAGCACTCACATTCCTGATACCCATTCTCCGTAACTTGGCTTCTGTGACTGCAGTTGCCCGTCAGGGCCTGGTAAAGAGACAGGATATCTCAGCCCACCAGGTGGCTTCTGAACTGGACTCAAGCCCAAGCTCTCTGGTCTTGGTCACACAAAGTCAAATTATCAGACTAACCCCCTTAGGATTTTTCTGAGGGATTTTTCTCCTGCCTTCTCTGCCTACCTCTGCTTTCCCAGAGTCAGGACCGTGGGGCCCATCTGAACCCGTCCTGCTCCTTACCCTGCACCTGGAATGCAGGATACACACACACTACCAGCCCGTGCCTTAGAGACCTGTTACACCTGCCAGAAGGGGAGGGCAGGCCCTCTCCTCTCACTTTCCCCAGACCCCTACCTGAGACTCACCAATGCTTGGGCCATTCAGGAGCCTCAGAAAAAGACTTGAGACCACCTCACAGAATCCTCTCGGGCCCCACCCTGTTCCCAAACCCCCTTCCTCCCAGAGCTGCTGTTACTTCTGACGGCAGGAGGGGAGGGCCCCAGGACGTGCCTTGTACATACCTTGAGTTTGTCAATCCCCTGGGAGACTTTTTTACTACAAGGTCACTGTGAGGGGCCTCTATCCCTAATTAAACCTGACTTGCTTCCTCTCTACACTCTGAGCATGGGCTAGGCCAGGAGGCAGGCGTGTTGCCCTTCAGAATCAAGTCCTTGGGGCTCACCGAGGTGGACTTCCTCACTTGTAAGGAAGTGCACTGGGCTGTGCCGTGCACCGATCCCGTGGTGGCCACGAGTTGACCCAGCACTTCATTCAGGGGAGCCCTCGCTGGTGCAAGATGCCTGCCCACTCGGGGCCAGGCCAGGTAGGTCTCCCAGGGTCCCCATACTTGCCATCACCAAGGGCAAGCAGTTAAAGCTGTGGGCAAGCCACTAGGGGCAGGAGGGGCCTTCTTTCTCAACTTCTCCCTTACCCAGGTATAACAAATAGCAAAGAACTTAGGGTCTTATTTCCCTAAAGCAGAGACTGCAGTCTGACCAAGCCTCCACAGCTGAGTGCTTTGGGTCACCCAGTGATTTTTTTTTTTTTTTTTTTTAAGATTTTATTTATTTATTCATTTATCCCCCCCTTGCTGCTTGTGCTCGCTGGGTCAGCTAACCACGCCGTGCGGGCGGGCTTGCCCTCACCAGGAGGCCCCGGGAACCGAACCCGGGGCCTCCCACATGGCAAACGGGAGCCCCACTGATTGAGCCACAGCCGCTTCCCACCCAGTGATTTTTTAAATGGGAGATTTCACCTGGAATTCCAAACACTTGTCTTTCCCTGAAAAATCTGATTTGGCCATGCCCCATGGGTCCATGTTCCCGCCTGGCGATGACTTCTTGGAGCTGGGAATGCTGCCACTGGCAGGTGAGGCAGCAGGGCATGTGGGCTCCAGTTCTCCCCACCTGCCCCCAGAAATATTTGGGGTTGCAGCCCTGGCTATGCTAGACTAAGCACTCCTATGTCTTAGGGAGCAGGTGTTTTTTCTCTGTGAACCCCTTGGTGTCCATGAGGCCCCTCCCAGGGTTACACAAGGGAAGTTAGGGGCACTTAGGGACTCCACAGTGACACCCAAGAGCCACACGCCCCTGGTTTCCCAGTTCCAGTGAGGTTATTCTGAGCCCCCACAGATGTCCTTGACATGTATAGTGTTTTCCCTGATGTTCCTAAGGCTCCACCAGCCCCAGACTTTCCAGGCAGGTGGGTCTTCGAATAGCAACTTTGTCCCAGAGGAGCAGGGGCCAGGTCAGCCATCCTTAAAACCAAAGTTCTCACCCCCAAACCATCCAATACCCTACCCCAGGCGTCAGCACAGACCCCTTCTGGATTCCAGCATGGTTTATTGGGCACAATTGTCAGGTGTATCCACAGGAACAAAAGTAAGGCTTGTTAACTTGCCAAGAGTAGTTGTTACCCCAGATGCTAGTTAGTGAGCTAAATTCAAAAGTAGAATTGGCATCTCCAAATAGTAAGATAAAAATGTTTTGTATCAAAGTTGTGATTAAAAAAATACAAAAGTTAAACCCACAGGCATAGAGAAAAATGGCAATCCTGAGAGCGGCCCTGAAACACCAGCCTTGAACCTCATCTAACTCCTGTAAGCAGGTGGACCCTGGGGAAGCCAGCGCCCCTCGGGGAAGAGGGTGCGATGGGGTGACAAGAGCCTGCAACCCTCGTAGTGCCTCTGGTTGTGTATCAGGTACCCCATTTGGGCTACGCAGGGTCAAGCCAGGGGCACAGGCACTGCAGAGTTTAGAGGACTGAGAATGGCAGCTGCCACATGGGAAAAGGCCCAGGCCCACCTGTTGTTTTCCAGCTTTGTGGAGGCTCTTGGGAAGTAGTGTTTCCCCCACTTGCCCAAACACTGCTGTGGCCAGGCAGCAGCACGGGCTGAGAGCATGGCCTGTGCTCACTGAAGGCTGGCTATAATGCCCCTCCAGGCCCCTGATGCTGACCCCCAGTGTCCAAGGGAAGGAGCTGCTCCCAGAGCCTCAGGCAGTGATGGGAGAGGGGAAGAGAGGGTGGGTCAGGCCTTTGGGACCAGCTCCTGACCTTCTGAGCTGGGGCTCAGCACTGGGCAAACACCAGGAGGAGGGACAGACGGGGGAAGTGGTGTCACTGTACAAGTAGGTGGCAGGCACTCATTGGGGATGTGGCAGGCTGCTAGGACAACATCGACTGCTGCACGGCCTTCTGCAGCGACTGCCGCGTCACCAGCAGACGCACCACCTCCTCCGAGCGCTTGGTGAGCCGCTTCCGGGCCTGGTCGTGTGTGACCATGGTCATGTCCCAGCCGTTCACCTGGCCCAGGGAGAGAACACAGCACACCTCAGCTCCCTGCTGTCTGGGAGGACGGGCTTTAAGGGGCCTGGGTCACCCAAACACCCCCCAAGCTGATGTCCCCAGGCCTGGGGGACAGCAAGCACTGGGGCCAAGGCATGCAGCTTCCTCTGAGGACAATCCCAGCGGGAGCTCCAAAAGAGCTTTGGTGAGTCTCCCAGATGTCCTAGCAGGGCTGAGAGGCAGGAATACCCCCACCCCCAAGTGCTTCAGAACCCTCTGGCCCAAACCAGGCTTTCCTTGCTTGGGACACCTGTTACCTGCATGATCTTGTCTCCAATCTGCAGCCCAGCAATTTCAGCAGGGCCTCCCTCAGACACCCGTGTGACGTAAATGCCCTGGAAAGAGACAGCCAGGTCAGACACTGTGGTCACTGGACTGGTTTCTAATCAATGGGGCAGGGCTCAGCATGGCATACTCCCAGCTGTCTGACCCTGCACCCAGCCTCCCCCCAGTGCACAGGACCAGTAAAGGCTGTGCCAGACACTCAGGTGGGAAACCTCGCCTGCCCCACAGGGGCTCCCAACCCTGCTCCTCCTGGGGTCTGTCTGAGGAGGGCGGGAGGCCCAAAGAGGGCTGGAGAGGGCCACCCCCACCCCCCACTTTTTCCCACCAGATCATTTCTCAGGCTATCTCAGGACTATACGAAAGAAATGAGGCCTGCACCATCCACCCAGACCCAGGAAGCCGAGACCCACCACAGTCAGGTCTCTGTGTCCCCCAGAGAGGTCCCAGGACTCTCACCCCTCACCCTGGCCTCACCTTGTCGGTCTTATCTTCCGAGAAGGGATTCTGAGAAGGATCCTGGTCAATTCCACCTCCAATGCTGAAGCCCAGGATTAAGTTCTCACCTTGACGGAGCTTATGAATTTCAACTCTTTGCTGACAAACAAAAGTGTGTGAGGAAAGGATCTGGCCTGTGTCTCCAGCAGCAGCCTGAGACTGCTGGGCCTGCCCAGAGCCATGCCAAGGGGGTGGGGCCCTCTGCAGGAATCCAGGTGGTCTGCAGCCACATGGCCCCACCCACACAACCCCATGTCCCCAGCCTTTCCCCCTTCCCCGATAGTCTCCAGCCCCAGCCTTAGTCAACACTGGCTCTAAGCCCCTCCTGGTCCAAGAGCCAGGGTGCTGTGGCTGCCATGGGCAGAGGCCTGTCTCCCAGGGGAAGGACCACACAAGGGCAAGAAGACTCAGGCCCAGAAAAGGTGCAGGCACCTTGCTGAGGCAGCTCAGTGGCAGGGCCAGCCCTGCAGGGGCAGGACAGTAGTGCTCTGAAAAGGCCTCGAGGACCAAACATGCACAGAAAAGAGAGGAAAGACTTTCCTGGCCAAGGGAACAAGCAAAAAGGCTTGAAGATGCTGTGGACACATATCAGTGAAAGCAGAGTAGACATCACAAGCTGTAAAACTGGGAAGTGAGGTGAGGCTGGGGCCAGTGCAGGAAGACTGGGGTGCAGGCAAGGTAGTTCTCCCTAAGCTCCAGGTGGTGTAGAGGAGACAGGAGTGCCCTAGGGCTCTCTTCCACCATGCTCTAAGAGTTCAGCAGGCATCCTGGAGCCACCCGATGCTGTGAGCCAGACCAGATCACCCCACCCCAAAAGGTGAGTTTTAACAGAAAGGGGGGGAAATGACTTGATCAGGGCCTGAGGGGACCTCAGAAAAAAGGAATCACTAGCACCAGGCTTTAGGGGGTGATGAGTAGTTTGGCCACCTGACCTTGAGCCGGAGCCCACTGGGGTGGGGCAGGGCATAGGTCAAGATTGAGTGCCATGGGGAGCAGGTGTAGCTCAGTGGTTGAGTGCCTGCTCCACATGTACAAGGTCCCAGGTTCAATCCCCAGCACCTCCTGAAAAAAAAAAAAAAAACTTGAATGCCAGAAGGGCCACACAGGTGGTCAGTAAGGACTGGAGAGAAGGCCTCTCACAGGGAGCAGGAGCTCAACAGACTCAGTACTGCTCATGGAGGAGGGCTGCCTAGCCTGGCTGAACACAGCCATCACAGAGATGGGGACCAGGAGGAAGATGGGCATGTTGAGGGGGAGTGCCAGGCACAGTCCAGGGGGGCAAAAGGATTTATGGAGCCAGAGTTCAGAGCGGCCAAAATAGTTTCAACATTCTCAAAATGTTGGCGTGGGAGGGGGTGGGGGCCTGGAGTGGAAGCCTCCTCACCCCATCCCCAATCCAAGACAGGAGGGAGAGGAGAGGCCAGACCCTTCCCACCACATTCGGGCAGGAAGAAAGGTCCAAAGAGGATAGGACTGTGCAAAGGGTCACAGAGTGAAGAAGTCTTGGTGTTATAAATTGGGGGGGGGGGGGGGGGGTCATGATCCTGCAGATTTAAACAGCCCCTTGGACCAGCCATGACATGAGGGGTGGGGAGCAGGAAGCATGACCCCTGAGGCCCACTGGAATCATGGGCCTCATGCCCCAGAGTAAGAGTAAGTCCTCCAGGCCTGCTCCCCATCCCCAACACACACCTTGGCACCCCAAGGTCAGAAAAGAGCAGGTGCTTGAGCTGGGAGTCAGGATCCTGCCACTGGCTGCTGGCTCATTGAGGTCAGGTAGGTTGCTGCCCCTTTCTGGCTCCTTACTTGTACCCCCTTTTTTCCAGCTAGGGAATAAACCTGGCCCCTTCTCTCCCGGGTAGTTAGGGATCTAGAAAAGCCAGGGTGAAGCTTAGGAGCGCTGTCATCAGGTCCCCTCTTCTTGCCTAAGCTGGTGCTCTAAGCTCACACTCACGTGCCACCTTTATCAGAGGCTTCTTGCCACCACCCGCCAGACCTGATACTGCAGCTCATTCCTCTGGCCCCAGGACTGGGAATTCCAGCTCCCCCATCATCAGCCCCACAGACATTTCTTCCCACTTTCTGAAACCTCTGGGGAACTAGGCAGGAGACCTGGGATCTTCCTGATAAGGGAATGCTATATGGCTGGGCATCACCAGAGCCTGAGACACAGTTTCCCTGCCTCGGCCATGGGGTTGGCCTCCAGGCCCCATCCGGCTGTGACCCTGGGGTCTGGGTCTAACGTCCCAGCCTCCCTTCTCCCCATTTCCTATCCTAATAGCACCTGGCACCTAGACAAGCCAAGGGGGCTGAAAGCCAGAGACCCGGGAAGGTTCGAAGCAGGATCGCCTTCGCTCTGGGCCGGGTGGCAGGTGGGTCCGAGGCGGCGAGGCAGGACGCGAAGGGAAAGGGGCTGCGGCGCAGGCTCCGGCCACCCCCACCCCTCAACTCTTCCTCGGCTGGGCGGCGGCGGCTGGAGCGCAGGAAGCACTTCCTCATTCCAGAGGCTGCGACTCACGGGCGTCGGGGCCGGCGCCCGCCCCCCGCGGCTGCCCAGCTGGAGACACTGAGGCCGGCGCCTTCCCAGGCTCCTTCGTCCTCCCCAGCGGCAGTCCGCGGGCGCTGGCCTCTGGGAGCCTCGTTGGGTCTCGGCAGCCTCCTGGGTCCGGGGCCATCTCTCTACCGCTGGGGAGACTGCGGCCCCGCTCCGACGCTTTTGTTAGGGGTGTCAGTTTACCGTTCTGCAAATGGGGGCAAGGCAAGGCGAGAGGGAGCCCACGCGAGGGCACTCACCACCACGGCGGTGACCGGCTGGCCCGGGATGTAGGACATCTCGACCCCAATCCAGGTAAACCGCGCACCGCTCAGAAAAGCTCGCAGCGAAATTCACCGTGGCCGCGCCCTCTCTGGTTAACAAAGACAGCCCGGCTTGGCCCGCCCCCTCATGAATAGTTAATCGCACCCTAGCCAATCACCGACCGGAGCGCCGTTCAGCTTTCGGGAGTCTTCAAGTGCGTGCGTAGAAAAACTGGGAGAGTGTGGCGCGTGTCCAGGGCGCCCGCGGCGCACGCGTCAGGGGGGGCGGGGCGAGGTCTCGGCGCAGGCGCAGCTGCGGCCCTCCCAGCAGCCTCCAGCACAAGATGGCGCCGCGGGAATCTCTATTCTTGTGTGTCTGAGGAAACGCCAAGTGACTTGCCTCCGCCGCCGTGTTCCAGGTAACTGGGAAAGCCTGGGCGGGAAAGTCGATAGAGGTGCCTCCCTATCGACTGGCCCAAGACCTCGACCTTCTCACCGTCTTTGAAGTTCTGAGACCCTGGAGAAGTGCAAGGTCTCGGAAGCCCCAGGGGGAGGGGGCAGAGTGAACCCAACTCGCCAAGCTCCGGGCACCGCTTGTAACTTGATTTTCTTCGCAGCTCCGCGTTGCTCCACGAGATAGCAGAGGCTGAGCCCTGGCGGGTGCGATGGCCGCCGTAGTGGCCAAGCGGGAAGGGCCGCCGTTTATCAGCGAGGCAGCTGTGCGGGGTAACGCCGCCGTCCTGGATTATTGCCGGACCTCGGTGTCAGCGCTGTCGGGGGCCACGGCCGGCATCCTCGGCCTCACCGGCCTCTACGGCTTCATCTTCTACCTGCTTGCCTCCATCCTGCTCTCCCTGCTCCTAATTCTCAAAGCGGGAAGGAGGTGGAACAAATATTTTAAATCACGAAGACCTCTTTTTACAGGAGGTCTCTTCGGAGGCCTCTTCACCTACGTCCTGTTTTGGACCTTCCTCTATGGCATGGTGCACGTCTACTGAAATGGGGGCAGGGATGACTTTTTTGAAAAACCAGATTGGGAAGACTGTTGCTAGAAATTAACACCGTGTAGACTTAGTTTTTAAATTGTCGAATTCGCTGCTTGTTCTGTAACGTTATAATTTATATCTGAAGACGAAGAGCCTGTTATATTCTTCAAATTAAATGAAGCGTGAGACACTTTGTGGAGTTGTTTTCTCCCTTAAGGCATACATCTGTCATAGGTGCAAAATCACCTTGTTTTGACTCCTGGAGAGCTGGGACTGTATTTTAGCCTTCCGTAATTTCTTTGCATTTGCGTATAAGCTATCTAGAGAGAGGCCGCCAGGGCCCAAAATAAGGAAAGGACTTGTTAACATCTTAAGAATAAGGAGAGAATTTGTTAACATCCTAAGAACTAATATCAGTTAATATTTATTGTTTCCTATATGCAAGCGCTGTGCCTTGTATTTTATACCCATTATTGCTTTTAAGTCTTGCATCTATGGAATAGATGTTCTTATCCCCCTGTAGATGAGAACCTGAGGCTCAAAGAGGTTAAATACCTCCGCCCAAGGAGGCACAGCTAAGAAGAGGCAGAACTGGGATTCAAATGCAAGTCTCTTAATTGCACTTGCTCTGTTGGAGTGTTATCCTGTCACAGCTAGCTGTCTTTTCCATAATTAAAAAAAAAAAAAAAAAATTAAGCATATTTTTCTAGAATATTTCTAGTGAAGATTACACTGAGACTGTTGGGACTTTAAAGCTAAACTTTTGGTTTTATTAGAGTGCAAATGTCTTCTGTATGCCAATCCATGATCCCTTCTTTTCAGAGGGGGACCTGAAAGTCTGAATGAAAAAAAAACTCATTTATTTACTCAAGAAATAAATATTGTTGCATTAGAGTTATCATAATGAACATGTTGCTTGTGGAATTTATGGTCTTAGATGGGGAGACCAGCATTACCTCATTTCACAAATACATTATGATAAGTACTATGAAAAGAGTACATAGGAATCCTGGTGGGGGGGGGTGTGGAAATCCAGCGAGGCTTCTTGAGGAAATAACATTTCATCTGAGACCCAGAGGTTGAATTCAAACAGCCAAGTAAAATGTGAGGAAGAGGTTGCTTGCAGAAAGGGTATGTGTTAGGGTCATTGGAAAGGGAGGAATTTGGCCTGTGTCTGGAGAGGAAAAGAAGAGGTTATGAGGTAAACCTGGGCCAGATCATAGAGGGCCATACTGGGGAGTTTGGTCTTGATGGGGGAGGGGGGGTGGATTTGGAATTCAGGAGTGATGTGATCAGATTTGGATTTAAAAACAAAAAATGAATCAGTTTTAGAACAGGAGGAGACCTGAAAGCCTAACTCCAAGCCCCCTTTTATAGAGAGTAGGTGGCCTATGACCCATCTAATGCAATGCTATTTATATCTAATAAAAATGGCTCTGGGACCCAGGCCTCCTGAATTCTGTTTTGGATTCTGGACTATGTTTTCACATGAGGCCAAGGAGTTAAGGCCACAGCTATGCCTCTCTCTCCTAAAGACCTTCCCTGAACCCTTTCTCTGCCCAACATTGAAAATCCTCGTTTGTGGTTTGCACATACACACTCAAGCCTCCCACAATCCTATCTTTGAGTGGGAAGGGAGGGTTTATTCCTGGGGGAGAGTAAGGAGAAAGCAGAATGGGCCCTGCTGGGAAGGAGGAGAAAAAAGTATGGGGGATAAGTGAGCTGACTTAACTAGTCCTCTGTTGGGCACTAAGTTTGAAATGTTCACTATCATAGAAAACATTGCAATCAGTGTCTTCATGTTATATCATTTTTGAGGAAATAAGCCCCTAAGGCAGAGGATAAAAACTTGATACCAAATGCTGTCCAGAGTTTTATCAGACTATACTCATTGAATGAAAAGTACTAGTTTTATCTGTGCCTTCCTAGTCTTTAATTTTATTTGTATCCAAAATGTTTATTGGGATAGTTCCCACTCCTCTTGCTTCAGAGTGCTTTTAGTACTTCTTCCATGTGAAGGAACATCCGTCTGTAAGCCTTGCTTTTCCTCCAGTAGGTTGGCAGAGGACAGTGGAGCAAGCAACACACAGAACTACTGTTTGTACATGGCTAAAGACTATGGTGATTTTATAGCATCCTGGGCATTTTACATCCATAAAGTAGGAATTGGGGCTCTACACCAGGCACTTCTTGTGTTTCCTCTAAGGAGGTCTTTGCAAGAGGCATGTTTTTGTGGGGAGGTCATCACTGCCAGAAAGGGTTTAATTTTATTTTAATGCTTGCTCATTTAAAGAGAAATGTGTTTTTTCATTTGCATTTCTCTGCAAGAAAATGAGGAACTTAATATCTTTATTTACTAATTGTTTCTTGCCTCTACCTCTTTTGGTCTCACTTGCTCCCTACGCTTTCTTCTGAAATAGAGTGGCCATGAAAGTTCAGGCATGAAGAGAAAGAAATCAAGACACATTTAAAGTTGACACCTTTTATTTTATGACCAAATAAAAATGTGAGTGAATACATATAATGGGTAGGTCCCAGAAAATGTTTGCCACCTCCCCCACTTTAATTTTGTGTACTGGCTTAAGGGGAAGCAGTTGGCAGAAAGGTGAAGTCTTTTGGAGAGAAAGTGTCCTTGGGTCCACTGGAGAGTGTGCTCTGAGGAAAATTGCATCACTTGAATCTGGGGAGAGGATTGGAAGCAAGTGGAGCCCTTTTCCAAACATGCAAGATGCCATTTCAAGTGGGGTGACAGGGAGTCTCCAGGGGCACTGTAGTCCTTAGCTGGGGTGCTCAGAGACACCTGGAGAAGTCATGTTTCCCTTGATGACTGGTCCACCAGTGGGGCAGCCAGCCACTGAGAAACAGGAAGCACGGGGGGGGGGAGGCAAAAAGGCAGCGGTGACTGGTCAGTCCTGGTGGCACCTACACCAGGAGTAGAGGGCACCTTGCTCTTTCATGGCTGGTCCCCATAATGCCACATTGATGGCACCCGATTTATGAATTTCATGTTGGCCAGCATCATGGTACTCCCAAGACATGGGATAACTCAATTGTTAGGAAAATCCTAGGTGGGTAGGTGTAGGCTAGGGTCTGAACATAGACATAGGCAATTCCTGTGGTCCTGGACTAGCAGAATGGAAAGGGGCTCTTGGAAGGCCAGTGTTCTCCCCTTCCTGATGAAGCAACCCGTGCCCAGAGTTTAAGGGGCTTTCCCAAGTTTGGAAAGAGCTCAAGTTCCTGCTTCATTTCTCCCCAATAAAAAAAAGTTTCTACAGGATTAATGAGCATCCCACTCATGCATTAAGATTATGCAAAAAAAGGGGTGGGGGAAACAGCTGTGCAAAAAAGCAAGCCGACATGGGCAGAGTATGCAACCAGAAGCTGTAAGGGGCCTTTCTGAGCACAGGGCTCTTGGCTTGTAGTAGCGAGGCCACATGGAAAGTTGCTGGACTCAATCTACTAGGTAAAGTCCTCTGTGACAGTAATGTTTAGTGGGGGCGGCTCTTACAATTAAGAGTCAACATGATTGACAGAAATCCTCCTAAAACCAGTAAGGATAATGGATGACATCGGGGGGGGGGCACACTTCCAAGACCTTTCCAGACATCTCCCACTACTCTCCCCTCTTCCTCCGAGCTCCAGTCACACTGTCTCCATCCAGATCCTTGGACGCACCTTCCCACATCAAGGCATTTCTTTTACATGTGTGGTTTTCTTCCCTGAAATGCTTCCCCCATCTCCACACTGCTACTCATCTTTCAGATTTCAATTGCTATGTGACCTCCTTAGGGAAACCTTCCCTGACTCGTCCCTACTCCTTGTTGAAAACTCCCAAAACACCCTATTCAGTCTGTGATGATATATGTGACCATTTGGCTAAGATTCAACTCCCCATTAGACCACAGCACTTGAGGGCAGGGAGCATATCTGTGTTGCTCACCCCTGTATCACCAGCATTTAGTCCTCCCCCAACACATAGTAAGTACTCAAAAATATTTACTAAGTGAATGAATAACTAGAGGAAAACATTTCATTCCAATATGAAACCAATAGTACGATCATTCCCAGATCATGTGACTGCTGCCCAGCAATTCCAAAAGCAGACTAAAGGAAACCAGACCAACTCCTAAGCATCCAGGATTCAGAAAGAACCCCTGCCCTTCTCACTTCCTCCCAATCAAAGGTAACATGCTAGATTATAAAAATCCAAGGATTTGCTTTACTAAGGAAGTTAACACCTCAGTGGGTCAAACCGATTTTTCACTTTCAATTCAGAGAGCAGGTTGGGCTTGTCGACAGGTTCCCAGAGAACCCGAGGTGAGGGGAGATCCAAAAGGGTTCCTGTTCTGGGGACCATGCCCCTCTGCCTCACCAGGGACCTTCTGCCAGGCAGTTTCTGATCAAAGTCCCCAGAGAAAGGATGCTTACTGCCCCCTTCTATGTGCAGAGGAGAACCAGGTGCTCCTGACAGGAAGGAAGCCTTAGAGAAAGAACCTCCCAAAGAAGACATTCCCTCATGTCCCAGGAGCTGCCCAAGCCCAGCACCTGGGACTTGGTGAGTCAGGGCAGCAGGGCAGAATGTTTCGGCTGAGCGATTCAGACAACAGTGAGCAATGGGCTCTAGGTTCCCCATCTTGGGTTTAGACAGCTACAATGGGATAGGGAGAAGTGAGCTAGCCTGGCTCCTCAAACCCAGGGCATAAGCATATTTTGTCATGGCCATTCCTGATACAGGAGGCTTGGTCTTCATTCAGGCATCAGGAAAGGCTCATGCCGGAGTGAGTAACCAAGTGATTTCTCAGCCAAGTAAGGGAGCCTCTTGGTTCCCGTGGTGGCCCTCAGGGAGAACAGGGGTGGGAGGGAAGCTTTTCACTGTATTCTTTTGTAATTTTTGCATTTTGAATCACAAATAGTACAGAGTCAAAATATTTTCCTTTAAATAAACTGAGCATAATGCCACTTTCCCTGGGTGGAGGAGAGCAGCGAGAGGGAGGAATCCTCTTGGTTTCAAGATAGCAGGCATGGAAATCTGACCTAGAAATTGGCTTCACCCACCAGAGCTGACCTTTTCCTTCCTGAGAAACAGGGCTTTGCATAGCTCCTCCTGCACAGTTTCTCAGACTGTAATGTCACCTTGGAATCTTGTTAAAATGCAAGGTTCTGATTTAGTAGACTGCGTTTCTAACAAGCTCCTGGGTCCTGCCGATCCTGCTGGCCCATGGACCATACTTTGAGGGAAGCAGCCGAGTTCTGCAGGATGGGGTGTTAATGGGGGCTCCGATCTGAGCTCCCTAATAATTTTGACCTCCCTGACAACTGTTGACACCTGCTAAGTGAGCATTTCCCATCCATTATCTCAATAGCGCTTCAGACCAAGCCTCTGAGGAGAGACAGAGGGAAGCAGGGCAGGGACACCCAGCCCCACAGAACAGCAAGAGCCCGCCCACACGGGCAGGTGCATGTCGCACACAGCAGTCACTATTCCCAGAGCATCCCCCGGCTGGCCGGTCAGAACGGAGCAGGAGCTTCCCTGCCTCCCTTTCCCTATCTTCTCTAGAAGCCCTTGGAGTTTGCCTCTCCCCTAAAGAGCCAGCTATCTCCTGATGTGTCAGGTTCTTTCCTAGGTGCCTCGTTGGCCACATTTAAATTTTATTCCTAGAGGCAAAATCAAATGTCCCATTGATGTTACTCAAGGGCCTTCTCTGAGGAGCCATCATTCTCTACAGGGATTTGTGGAATCCTCAGCTAGATGCTGGAGGCTGGCCAGTGGCTGGGCCTGCCTGCAATGCCTCTGTTGAGGGAATTGCACCTGTGTTTCCCTCCCCAAGGGCCAGCTCAGTGTCTCATTTAAGCGTCTCTTGGATAGGGCCCAGCCCACAGCAGGCAATCAATAAATGTTTACTGCACAAATGAATGTATGGATAGACGTCCAACCAGGGTCTCAGAAAAAAATTAAAACACGCTAGTCTCGACGCTTCCAGACCTGAGCCATGGTGGCCACTGGGTGGCTCCCCTCCTTACACAACAGAAAGCTTGTAGTGAGATCCCAAGGTTCCTGCAGTGGTGCAGCGGGGAAGGTTGTGCCTGGAAGCTCCTGCCCCTAGCAGGCACAAAGAATCCTCTTCCCAGGTCAGAGCAATGCGCTGTTCTGTCCACGATGCCTTCCCCAAATCTGCTCCAGCTGACAGCTCTTGCTAAGTCTCCACTGTCTGCAGGGTGTGCAGCTGCTCCACATTCACCTTTCCATTCCCCAGGTGACCAGATCTGTGTGAGGGTGGGGGACAAGGGGCACACAGAGGCAGAATTGCTGGGAACCCTGTGGGCCAGGTGGTCTTCCTAAAGACAGACGTGCTCAGCAGCCTCTCCCTAGCAGCAGGCAGGTACAGCATTCTTGGCCGTGACAGAGAGGGGCAGTCTTTCTGGGTTCCTGGCTGCAGCCTCAACACATGGAGGTGCTTAGGCTGAGGCAGTGAGCAGCAGAAACCACAGTGGCAGCCGGAGCCTAGGCCCACAAGCACAGAGCCTTGCACAGCAGCAGGCAAGGCTGGGCCAAGACCAAGCCAGCCCCCAAAGTCAGCAAGGGTCATTCTCCCTGCTCACAGGCTGAGGAGTTCAGGCGAGCGCCCACAAAGCCACAGCTGGATCCCTTAGCCTCTGCTGCCTGCCCCACAGCCTCTCTGTATTCCCTCACTCCTCTCCATCCTTTGCCTTTCCTCTTGTCTCAGGGTATTTCTATTTCTCACTCTTACGACCAGGCCTAGCTCTTGGCTGGAGGTTGCTAAGTCCTGAGTCATCAAGCAGTAGAAGCTGGAGGTCAGAGGAAAGTCCACCCAGGGCCACTGAACTCCCTGGGGATCTGGCTTATAAAAGGAGAGTCAAAACCAGGGTTAGGGCTCGGGGTCAGCCTAAAAGCCAGACCTGGAGCTCAGTCTGCAGGTGCAGTTTAATCTGGGCCAACCACAACCCTCACCCACTGTCCCAGGCTGAAGGGCCCCCTGCATCCAGCCCCCACTGAAAAGAAAGGAACACAAGGCCCAGAAAGGGCCAGGAGCCTGCTCAAGGGCACACAGCAAGACAGAGGCAGAGCAGGCTTGATTAAGCCGGGGCTCCCTCTCTGTACCAGGCTGAGGTCATCTCTGCAGAAAAGGCCAGGCTGCTCAGGGCCTCTGGGCAGCGCCCGGCGAAGGGCATCTGAGGGTCACTTGTCAGCACAGCCCCTACCCTCCTGGGACTGGGGCAGCTCCAGAATTTCAACACAGAAGAGAAGTTTAGGGGAGTAATCTGATCAGGGAGGGGGCAGGGATGAGGGCTTGATAAGGCAAAATAGCCCAGTGGAAAAGACCTGGACTCTAGTGATACACTAGCTGGGTTCAAATCCCAGTTCTGCCATTTCTTAGCTGTGGGACTGGGCAAGTTACCTAACCATTCAGTGCCTCGGTTTCACCATTACTAAAATAGGGAATGTTTGTATCCATCCACCTCATTAATTGCTAAGAAGCTTAAATGAGTTAATAAATACAAAGGGCTCAGAGCAGTGCCTGGCAAAGAGTAAGCGCTGTGTTATAACATCTGAACGCTGGGCTAGCACCGCAAGCACACTGAGTTTGCAGTTATTTAGGGGACTTGGGAAGCTAGTGGAGATCAAGGAGGAGCCAAAGCACCACCCCACCACCCCCAGACTAGCTTGGATGGGCTCTGCAGGCGTGGCCAGATCACCCCGGAGCAGAATACCCTACTGGGGCCACCTGTCTCCGCAGCCCCCAGTCCTCGGGCTCTCCTGCCCCGCGGCCCCTCCGCCCCTCACCTGGCAGGCTGGGCACAGCCGTCGAGGAGCTGGGGGCACACGCAGCCATCCCCCATCCGGCCGCTGCCTCCATCCTGAGCCTCAGGCTGCTCCCGCTGCTGCCCCTCCGGCTCCACGCAGCCTCGTGGCCCCGGGCCCGGCCCCGACACGTCCTCGGCCTCCCAGGCCCCGGCATGCCGTGAGGACTGTGCCAGCTGTGCGCGGGCCTCTCGGCCCCTGGCAGGACACGACCCATTAATCTTCAGCCAGCCCAGGTGGGCAGCAGGGCCCAGGGACTCAAGGGCAGCTGCCTCCCAGTGTGGGCCTGAAGACTCGTCGTCCTGCAGGGGGCGCTATCCTAGCTCCTCCAGCAGCTGGGTCAGGACCCTAAAGCTCAGGCTTGGGCCAGGTAGTGCATCAGGGCTCAGCCTACAACCAGGGTCAGGGCTTGGGGTCAGCCTAAAAGCCAGGGCTGGAGCTCAGCTGCAGGTGGAGTTTAATCTGGGCCAACCACAACCCTCACCCACCATCCCAGGCTCTGGTGGTGCTGAGGGAGACCCCAGGTACCTGTGGAAAGCTTTCTGCAATTCCCATTCTGATCCCAGCTCCTCCAGAAAGCCTCCTCCAGAGGCCTTGGAAGAGCCTTCTCTCCCCTTCCTACCCTCCCACTGGTATCCACGTTTCCCACCCACACTGCTCTGGTACTCTGAATACATGTGCACACATGCTTTCTCTCTCTCTTTCTCTCTCTTCCTCTCCCCCTCCCTCTCTCTCTCCCTCTCCCCCTCCCTCTCTCTCTCCCTCTCTCTCTCTC
>JAKSZT010054052.1:833008-921647 GCA_026826555.1 Tolypeutes matacus
CTCCCTCCCTCTCTCTCTCTCTCTCTCTCTCTCTCTCTCTCTCTCTCTCTCTCTCTCTCTCTCATACACACACACAGCCAAGCCAAGGGCCAAACCCACAGCCAGAAAGAGCCTGGAAGTAGGCCCCTGCAGTGGGGGGAAAAAATCTGTTTTGTTCTTCTCTTACCACTCCAACTTCCCTCAACCCCAGCCTACCAGAACTGCCAAGTCCAAGAATCCTAAAATATAAGAGCTGGAAAGCAGCATATGTATATCAACTCTCATTTCGCAGATAGAAGAAACAGGCCCAGAGAGGCCTGAGACTTGTCCAGAGTCACAGAGCGAGGCAGTGGCAGAGCCAGGCCTGTTAGCCAGGTCTCCTGCCCACAGCCTGTGACTTTTCCTTCTGAGGCTGCTGTGAGACTGAGCCCAGTTTGTGGAGCATTCCACCTCCCTGGCCCTTCCAGAGGCTGTGGGCTCCCATGGTTCCCCCTGCTGCCACACCCCAAATGCCAAAAACAAAACCACATAAAATGTTCTAAGCCAAGGAGTGGGAGGCTGACCGGAGGGGTGAGGGAAACTCAGGGCTCCCCTCGGGCCACTGGGAAGAAGCATAACTGACCTCACTTCCTCGTACTTCTTGCCGCGATAAAAATGGCTCTTTTTGATGAGGTAGATGAGTACCAGGTCACAGAAGAAAGCCCCCTGAAAAAGAGTTGGGGTCCCTGAGTCAGGAGGGTACCACTGTATACCGGCTACTTGAGGTGCTTAATGCCGTTTGATCCTACAATCATCCCAAGAGGGACACATCAAGGGCCCCATTTAATAGATGAGGAAGCAGCTCAGAAAGGGGCACCCTTGTCCAAGGCCACAGAGCTGGTCCACGGCACAACCAAGATCAGAATCCGGCACCATCTGATTTAACAGGCCTCACTGTCTTCCCCTGCCCTGCACTGACCCCACTGAATCATTTATTGAATAAAAGTTTGCTGAGCATTGCCTTGCTGGCACCTCGATTTTGGACTTCTCCTGGCCTGAAAACTGCGAGCCAATAAATTCTCATTGTTTAAGCCAAAAAAAAAAAAAAGTTTGCTGAGCGCCTACCACGTGCCAGGTGCTGCGCTAAGGTGCAGGGAGAGCTAAGACAATGCAGCCTCTGGGGCCTCTCAGGTGCAGGAGAAAGAAAGCAAATTATGGGACAGAGTGGAACAGGGGGACAGAGAGACGACCAGGCTTCACTCAGCCTGGGGAGGGAGTCTAGGCTAAGCACTGAGGGCCAAACAGGAGTTTGTACACCCTAAAAGAAGTCGGAGAAGAACATTTCTGAGGTAGCATCCACAGGGCCTTTGGGGGAAGAGCTGGAGATGCTTCTGGAGAGGTGGAGGGGACTAGCCTGTAAAGCTTCTTAGAATGTTGTGAAGTCATTGGTCTTGATTCTTTAGGCTGTGGGGAGGCACTGAAGGGTTTTAGAGTAGGGGAGTGACAGGGTCAGAGTTGTGGTATTATAGAAGGATCCCTCTGGGGGTCAGTGTGAGAGATGGATTGGGGAGTGGGCATCCAGAACTGACCAACAAGGAAGCTACAGCCGTGGTCTGGGAGAGAGGAGCTACCCCTGAACTAACCCAGCTGGGATCCACTCCCGCTGTCCACGGGCACTTCAGACCAGGCGCTGAGGCAAGGTCAAGCTCCTCCACCAGAGGGCGCCTGCACCCAGCGTGCAGGGTGGGCCTGTTTGCTAAGGCCTGAGGAGGGGTGTGTGTGTGTGTGTGAGAGGGTCGGGAGGCCCTTGATGACTGCTACCAGGTGAGGCTGGTCCCTGCACACCTCCTTTCCCTCCAGATGCCAAAAATATTAGCAACCCCTTGTTCCACTGAGAGCACCCATCCCTGGCCTCTGCCACTTCTTCTCCCTGCACCACTGCCTTCATCTCACGTGCCTCCATCTCACGTGCCTCTCCCCAAATGCCCCGTGTCCCAATTTTACCCACATCCTGAGAAAGTGATGACTGAAAGCAGGCTCCTCTCTAAGAAAGTTACTAATAAATACCCAGGGTTCCCTAACAAATAAAACAACGATGACTGCTTGCCATGAAGAGAAAGCCATTTGGTCTTCACTTTTATCTACCACCCTTCAGGAGCATGGCCTCTGTGTGTCAGGACACAATTTTCTTGTCTTAATGAAAAGTGAGTCCTAAGTGCTGACGGCACCCTCCAATGAGCTGTTCTGGTCACCCAGGCAGACGAATGGGGGAGAGACTTCCAGAAACCTTGGAAAGGGGCTTGCTGGATGGACACGAATGGCTCACTTAACTCCCCATGTCTTTTAAAAGCCTTCCAAAAGCACAAAGGAGGATTACAGAGATTCTGGCGAGCCTTTCCCTGCCCTCTAGCCACTACTTCCTCTCCTTCTGTGAGATCCCCCTCTGCCAGGCTAAAGGCTTACCTCTAGGAAGAATTACAGAGCTGTCCTCCCTGCCCCTCATCCCTTTAGCCCAGTGGTTCTCAGTGGAAGCAATTTTGCCCCCAGGGGACATTGGACAATGTGGAGACATTTTTGGTTGTCACAACTGAGGGAAGTGTTACTGGTATCTCATGGGTAGAGGCCAGGGATGCTGTTAAACATCCTGCAACACACAGGACAGCCCCCCACAACAAAGAATTGTGTAGCCCAAAAGGTCAGTAGTGCTGAGGCTGAGAAACCCCACATCACCCAGTCCTCCTCCTTTTAGCAGAAGTGGGGATGGCATTTAAGAGGTTCAGGGGCTGACCTAGGATCCCAGCATGGCTAGGAGCTGGCCCAAACCCTGTGCAGCCCCAGCACTACAGGCAGACTCCTCTGGCTCTGGAACGAGAAACTCGAGCAGTCCCTGCCACCTGGGGCCACATGGGGAGCGTGAAATCCTAGAAAATCCTCTTTCCCTCCATCCACTCTGATCTCACCAGCTTGCATTCTGTCTGGGGCATTGGGACGGGTTCCTTCTGGGCAGGTGCCTCCCTGTCCCTTGGTGATGCTGCCAGGTGGGAGGGTAAGAAGGGAAAGGAGGGGACAGGTACTCACAGCACCCATGAGCGCCACCCCAGAGCCCACGTTGATGACAGTGGGGATGATGTTAAACTTCCCTGCCTGAAGGGAGAAGAAGTCAGGGTGAGCGTGCCAGGGCAACCAGCGGGTCCCCAGGGACTCCCAGCTCGAGCCCACCCAGGGCCCCCTCCCAACTTCCCTGGCCCCCCATGTGCCCAGCCTCAGAGAACCCCCACGCACCTTGCCATTGACCATCACATCAAAGCGGATCCCATAGGCTTTCATCAGGGTACGGAACTCCACCCCAGCTGCGTCTCGGTAATATTTGGCAAACCTGGAGAAGACAGGGTGGCGAGCGCTCAGCCTGGCGGGGCCTTCCTTGTTTGGCCACACAGCTTGGGCAGCTTTGGGGAGGAGATTTATAAGCACTCTGCAGATCCCCGGCTCATCAACAGCCCTGGGAGAGGTTGCAGACCCTCTCACGGAGCCAGATTTTTTAAAGCCCTGCCAGACATTCCCCAAGGGGAAAGGGCTTTCCCACCACACCCTGGACCACCAAAGCCTGGAACCAACCTGGCAGGAAGCCAAGCCGTGACACGCCTCTCCTTTGTCCCCAGCCACTGGGCTAGGACCCCTGCTTCTCCTTGGCCTCCAGCTCTGACACCCACCCGCTCCCCCCCAGGAAGGGCTATCTCAGGGCTGGTGCCCAGAAAGGACATGAAACGTAGGAAGCGGCTGTGGCTCAATCAGTGGGGCTCCCGTTTGCCATATGGGGGGCCCTGGGTTCGGTTCCCGGGGCCTCCTGGTGAGGGCAGGCCCGCCCGTACGGCGTGGTTGGCTGACCCAGTGAGCGCGGGCAGCATGGGGGGGATAAATGAATAAATAGATGGAATCTTTAAAAAAAAAAAAAAAAAAGTACAAGGCGGCAGGCCAAGCCCCCGTTACCTGAAGTTATACCCAGAGGATATTGACTTTTCTGCAAATTTGTTGTCCAGACGGCTAAAAGAATAGTGAGGGCTGCATTCAGAGGGAGCTTTATCAAGGTCACAGTCCCATTCAATCTGAATTCCTATCACACCGCCCTTGATGAAAGAGAGACAAGGGTCAGTGCCATGAGCTTTCTGGAGATGGACACAAGTCATAGATCACAGATGGCCGCGCACTGAGAGCAGGGGGAGGAAGGGGGGGCACGGGCTCTAGCCCCACCCCATGCTTCAGGGGACGAGGGGGCTCCCCGGAGCGAGCACCTGCTGCCGAACAGGCCTTCACACATGTGCCTGATAGGTGCTTCGGGCTCAGTCTCAGCCTATGCCCCAAACACTAGGAACCAGTCAGCAGGCACCAAGTCTGCCCAAGCCCCAAAGGGCGGCACTGCCTAAAGGAGATGCCAGCAGACCAGCCCAGTGACCCTCCGCTCAGCCCTCACCTCAGGGGTATCAAGGAGTTAAGGTTGAAGAGGCTGGCGGGGGGCAGTGTTCTGCTTCAAGAAGAAAGCATAACAGGGGGCTCTCCACGAGCCCTGTAAGTATCCCTGGATTGGGGGAGTTGGGGAGATTTAGTTGAGAAATCTACTGGAGAGCAGTCTGCATTAAACCCAAGGAGAGCAGAGAGGAAGAGCCTGGGGAGGGCCCCCTGTGACAGTGGGCACACCAAACACAGGCCACTGGGAGAGAGAGCTTGCTGGAGCCTTCTGGCATGGGGGGCTGCCTGAGAGAGCCCCCAGAGGGACCGGGACACCCCAAAAGAGGGTCTGTGTGGGGTGGACCCCAGATGTGCAGGGATGGAAACAGTAGCAGCCCTGTCACGGGGACTGCAAATGGAAGTTCCCAGTGGGATTATCTAATAGTAATCATAGTAGTACAAGTAATAATAATGGGGAAACGGATGTGGCTCAAGAGGTTCGGCGTCTGTCTACCATATGGAGAGACCGGGGTTCAATCCCCGGTACCTCCCGGTAAAATAAATAAATAAATAAATAAATAAATAAATAAATAAATAGTAATAATAATGTACTCAGGGGAGAAAAGCAATCGGCTGTACACATCCACCGAGCCCAGAGGGCACGATCACCACCTTGTGACCACCTCGTCCAGAGCCTGGCCCTGGAGGCGCACATGGTAGGGGAGGGGGCAGGGGCTGCCCTCGCCCCAGACCCCCCAGTGCAGGCCACACCCAGGGAGGGCACCCCCCAACCCCACCGAGGACGGGCAGAGTGTATCTTTGAATGGAGTCATGGGCTTAGGTCCCAGCACTGGATGGGACATTTCTGAAAAGAGACTGCCCTTGTGCCTAGAAGTCACATTATCTGAGATCACCCTGCCCAAGAGTTCACTCAGGGGCGAGGAAGAAAGAGTCCCCAGAGTGAGACCAAAGGGGGATGGGGGGAGAGTCAAGTTCTGTTTACTGCCCACGGTAGACAGCCTGCAGGTCCAGCCACTCTGCAAGGACACATACATCAGGATACTGGGCACTCCAAACGACTCTGCACTCAGGTGTCACTCACAAAGGAGAACCGAAGGTTCAGGGTGGTGACGGCGCCCGCCAAGGGTCACACCACTGGTGGGTGAAGGCCGTGGTCAGGCCCAGGTCCACCCGCCTTTCTCATCCCGCCCTCCCTGGTGCCTGATGAACGGGGCCTAGGGCAGGGGCTCCGGGAAGACAGGGGCTAGGTCCTTTTCTTGTGTGCTCCTATCCTCCCCACCCCCTCCCTGGGTGCCCCTGGCCTATTCTGAAGACAGCACGTCCTTGGGGGCAGGTGAGTTTGTGGGGCCACCCCCACCCCACAGGTCCCCTCCCCACCCCCTCCTCATGGCAGAGCACACACTACCCACCTCCAGGGCCATCTCCCGGAAGCTGCTCCCAGCCCAGCGGACCACCGACCCCAGTCGGAAGATGGGGCAGTAGTGGTTGTTGGGGCCAAAGCGACAGGTTTTGAGGAAAGAGCTGTCTTTGGTGTCCAGCACATTGGTCCTGGGTGGAGGCCATCAACAGCCAGGGAAACGAGGATGAGACATGCTGTTCCCAGGCCAGAAACAGGCCTGCCCCAGGCGTCACTGGGCCCCGCACCCCGGCCCAGGCCGAGCACCCCTCCCCACTGGAGCCCTGACCCATTTCCCCAGCTAGCATCCCACTCCCACTCAGGCCCAGGGCCCCACCCCACAGCGGGTCACCAGGGTCCAGTCACACGCAGACATCACGTGCACACACGAGCTCGGGTCCATGCACACCATGGGGAAGCCAGACAAGGCCCTCTGGGGGTCCCCAGTCACCAACCAAGGTCCCAAAAGGCCAGCCCCACGTACTTGGAGAAGTTGAATTTGGGGAAACGAATGGAGTTCTTTATATAAACAGTGAAGTCCTCAGCCCCGCCCAGGAGCAGCTTCCTAAAAACCAAGCCAGGAGAGCCTGTCCAGGAGGCCCTGCTCCTGCCTCTCCGTGACCCCCTGGCCTGTGGCAGGAAGGGCTGAGGCCTGTTCCCTGGGGTCCCCTGGAGCCTTTGCCCAGGGTGGAGTGGTCTTTAGGCCTCTCTGGGGTTTCCTGGCTTCCCCCTCGAAATGAGGCCCCTGTGGTGGGCGAGGCTGCCCTCCCCCTCCGCTGGGCCCACGTGCAGGACTGGGAACACCCCAGGGCCCCACGGATCAGACACTCACGAGGGCTTGGACTTGGCCTCCACTGGGCACCAGGCAAAGATCTCACAGGTGCCCTTCTCCGTGCTCCCTGCCCACAGGCAGCGGCCAGTCTTCACTCCTGTGGGGGGCGCAGAGACAATACCAGGGCTCCATTCCAGGCACCCCCTCCATCCAGCCCTTGCCACTGCAGGCCTTACCATTTCCTGCCACAACCGCCTCCCCAGGGGGGCAGTCGCTGTCCTCCCTGCACTCGGCGTCGGGAATGCCTTCACTCTGCTGGGAGAGAGGGGGGCCTGAGTGGGGAGAGCCCCCTGTGGGACTCAACTCAGAGCCAGGCCCCACCCCAGGGTGAGAACAGGGCTTCTTCCCCTGCCTGGGACCACACACCCCTTAGAGGACCCCATTAAAGCTCTTTCCCCAGCAATGCAGGGCACATACCTCCCAGGGCCCTAAAGCTGGTAGGAGCCCCCACTTTGGGAGAAGGCTAGACCCCACCCACCTGGCTGGTGGCTCTGCCACCCCCTCCCATTCTGTGTGTCACATCAGACCTCAGCACAGGTGTCCTGCCGCTGGTTGGGGGTCACGATCAAGTTGGTCACCACAAAGAAGACGCTCTCTCCCTGAGAAACCAGAGAGGGGCTGAGGACCCTCCTCCTGGCCTCTTAGGACAGGGGGTGAGGGCCTCTGCTGGGTGCTAAGGATTTTTCCATCTGCCTGCTGACCTTAGGGTCCTTAGGTGTCTTTTGATAGATCCCTTCCAGGCCCACAACCCCCAAATGCCCCCACCCACAAACCCCGGTTCTGACTCAGCCCCTGGGGTCCAATCCCCCAACTGGGTGCGAGGGTTGGCCCAGCCCTGGCCCAGGCCAATTCTGGGCAGACAGGGAGCCATTTCCCAGGGCAGTGGCTAATAGAAGGGAGGGGCTCCCACCAAGAGGCCCCTAGTTGTCTGCTGTGAAAATAATTGTTCCCTGTGCCAAGCCACTTGACCCATATTGGCCTGGAAGCTCTCTGGGCTCCATCTGGTCTCAGCTTTCTCAATGGTTATTTGCAGAACAGTCAGGGAGGGCAGGGGTGGTGGCGGAGAAGGATCTGGACAGGGTCTCTGCAAACACTGGCAGCCATCCTGAGGCAAGGGAGAGACTGCATGGTGGCCCCAGGGGCGGGAAGTGGGGGTGGGGAGGCGAGCAGCTTCTCCTTGGCCAGCTCCCTCCAAACCAGGCCCTGTTAGCCTGGGCCCCAGAGCTGGATGGGGGCTCTGACCTGGGGTGGGATGACATAGTCGGCCACATCCCAGAGCCGCTCCCCAAGCTCAGAGGTGTTGGTGAAGGCCACGCCCTTGACTTTGGTAATGACGGCACTCTGCAGGGAGGTGTCCGTGTCTTGGTAGCCCTTTTTCACCAGGAACACCCACCTGTGGGAGAGGGCCGGCGGGTGGGCATCAGATGTGCTGCTGTTCTCAGTAAGTTTCCCCAGGACCAGGGTGGGATGGGGTGGAGCAGGCTCGGGGCCCTGCCTTTCCCACCAGCTCCTGGGCAGGGGCCACAGCTCTCACCAATGCCTGACACCCAGTCCTGCAGGCAGCAGAGGCAACAAGCAACTCCAGAGGTGTGGGAGGGGGAGGCTCTAAAGAGGCCAGAGAGAGACCACAGATCTCAGCTCTCAGGAGCTGAGGCCCTCGGGTCTGGCAGGCCTGGGCTGAAACTGGCTCAACCAAGTCCTGGCTATGTGCCTCCTGCAGGCCAATGAAGTCTCTGAGCCTCGGTCGCCCACATGTAACAGTCCCTCCCTCCAGGGGATGAAATGAAGGTTAAACGAGAGGGCACACAGCCTGAAAATAACCATGTGGTGACAGAAGACAAATGCAAACTGAGGGGCATTCTACAAAATAAGAGTATAAAATCTTCTCTTTGACACCAAAACCACAAGCAACAAAAAGAAAAATAGATAATTTGGACCTTGTCAAAATAAAAAACTTGGTGCATCAAAGGACACTATCAAGAAAGGAAAAAGGGGGTCGGATGTGGCTCAACTAGTTGGGCATCCGTCTCCCATATGGAGGGTCCCGGGTTCGATCCCCGGGACCTCCCGGTAAAAAAAAAAAAAAAGAAAGGAAAAAGATAACTCACAGAATGAGAAAACATTTGCAAATGTTTTCTGATAAGGTTCTACTATATATAAAGAACTCCTAGTGGTGACTGCTTCCTGACTCCAGATGCCTATTATTAGGCTCCTGAGCTTGCAGTCATATTGAATGTGTAAAGAATGAAACAAAATCAAAACCTTATTTTTGTACAGTTTTGAAGTTTGTACTTAGAACTGACTACCTCCCTGGCCACATGGAGAGCTGTACAGTGTGTAAATCTGCCTCTGCCTTGGACCGATTGTTACAGTATTTTTGCATCTGTGGGAACTACTTTTTTGTTCAGTAGTTTGAACTATATATAAACTGTACGATCTGCAAATTTTTATAGAATTAAATATTCAGCTGTGAAAACTGGTTAAATAAAACTAATATGAAGAAAGAAAGAAAGAAAGAAACAGAGAAAGGAAGGGAAGGAAGAAACTCCTACAACTCAACAATAAAAAGACAACCCAATTAAAGTAGGCAAAGGATTTGAATAAATATTTCTCCAAAGAAGAAAAATAAATGGCGAATAAGCACATGAAAAGATGCTCAACACCCTTAATTATTAGGGAAATGCATACACAATGAGATACCATTTCACACACACTAGGCTGGCTATAATCAAGACAAAAGGAAAATAAGTGTTGGTGAAGATGAGGAGAAATCAAAACCCTTCTTCATTGCTGGTAGGAATGTAAAATGGTTTAAGTGCTATGGAAAACAGTTTGGAAGTTCCTCAAAACGTTAAATGGAATTATCATAAGACCCAGAGATTCAACTCCTAGGTATATATCCAAGAGAACTGCAAACATATGTCCACACAAAAACGTGTACATGAATGTCCATAGCAGCATTATTCAAAATAGCCAAAAAGTAGAAGAACCCAGATGTCCATCAACTGATGAATGGATAAACAACATGTGGTATATCCATACAATGGGATAGTATTCAGCCAGTAAAAAGGAATGAAGTACTGATACATAGAACATGGATGAACCTTGAAAACATTATGTTAACTGAAAGAAGCCAGACACTACAGACCAGGTATTGTATCTTTTCATTTATATGAAATGGATAGGATAGGGAGTGGTTGTAGTTCAGTGGCTGAGTGCCTGCTTCCCATGTACAAGGTCCCGGGTTCAAAGCCCAGTACCTCCTTTAAAAAGATTTTTTTAAAAAGGATAGACTAGGCAAATCCATAGAGGCAGAAAGTAGATTAGTGGTTGCAAGAGGCTGAGGGGAGGAGAGGATTGGAACTGACTGCTATGTGCACTGGGTTTCTTTTTGAGGTATTGGAAATATTCTGGAGTTAGAGAGTAATGATGATTGCATTGAACCGGGACCTCATACATGAAAGGAGGCACTCAACCACTGAGCTACACCCGCTCTGGTTGCATGACATTTGAATTGTATAATTTTAAATGGTTAAATGGTGAATTTTATGCTGTATGAATTTTATCTCCAAAAATGGTTTGTAGACAGCCGCAAGATGGCGGCAGAGTAAGGCGCTCCTAGAGTCAGCTCGTGCTACAGGGCAGTTAGTAATCACCCAGAGCTATCTAAAGCACCTGTTTGGGGGCTCCAGGAGATCAGAAGTGCATCTTGCAGCATCTCTGAAAGAATGGAAGGAGGAGACTGCCCATCTGCAGACAAGATTCGTGAGTAGAGCCCTCCACGCCCCGGAGGCCGGTGCCCATCCTCCACTGGAGGCACAAGCCGCCTCGGAGCTGTTCCGTGGCTGGAATTGGAAGCTCCACTTCCCAAAAACTGGGGAGGAAGAGACACCGATTTCAGCTACTGATTAGTAAATTCAGCTGGCTAAAGTATAACCCTAAGAACAGCTAAAGTTTGAACCTGTCCAAGTCTGAAAAGGCCTGCAGCTGTCATTTTGACTCCACCCCCAGCCTGAGGGGAAGCTGGGCTGACTAAAAATCACAGTTACAGTAGAGATCAGTTTCTCTCACCCAGATCGGCCTGCAGCCCTAGCCTAGGCTTCAGCCCCTCCTCTAGAGGGAGTATGCTGGCAGGCCCTGTACCAGCCTCTCCAGGTAACTGCAGGTACATTCAGCTGGAACAGACTGAATAATTGGAAATCTACCAGGGCAACTGCAGTCATCTTGGACCCACACGGCATAGACTGCTGCCCAAACGTGCAGCTCCATCCCCGCCCCAGGCAGGGGAGGAAGTGGCATGAAGCTTCATCAGTCTCTCTGGGCAACTACAGTCTAGGCCAACACAACTTGGATTATCACACACAGCTGTGGCTCTGTCCCTACCCCTGGCAAAGGAGAAAGGTGGAAGAAGCTTCATCTGTCCCTTGGGCAATGTGGGCAGCTTGAACCTCCACAGCTTACAGCACCAACTACATCCTTGGCTACTACTACACAACCAGCAAGGGAGAAAGGGCAAGAAAGCCCTAAACTAAAGAGAGAAACTGAACCCAGAATAAATACATCTAGTAAGCCAGATGCCAAGATGCCAACAAAAAATTACAATCCACACCAAGAAACAGGAAGATATGGCCCAGTTAAAGGAACAAGATAATGGGCGTCCATCTCCCATATGGAGGGACCTGGGTTCGATCCCCCCGGGACCTCCTGGTTAAAAGAAAAAAAAAAAGGAACAAGATAAGCCTCCAGATGACATAAAGGAGTTGAGACAACTAATCATAGATGTTCAAACAAATCTCCTTAATAAATTCAATGAGATGGCTAAAGAGATTAAGGATATTAAGAAGATATTGGACAAACACAAAGAAGAATTTGAAAGCATACATAGAAAAATAGCAGATCTTATGGGAATGAAAACACAATAAATGAAATTAAAAATACAATGGAATCATATAATAGCAGATTTGAGGAGGCAGAAGAAAGGATTGGTAAGCTTGAAGAAATGGCCTCTGAAAGTGAACATACAAAAGAACTGATGAAGAAAAGAATGGAAAGAATTGAACAAGGTCTCAGGGAACTAAAAGACAGCCAGAGATGTGCAAACACGCTTCATGGGTGTCCCAGAGGGAGAAGAGAAGAGAAAAGGGGCAGAAGGAATATCTGAAGAAATAATGGTAGAAAATTTCCCAACCCTATTGAAGGACACGGATATCCATGTCCAAGAAGCACAACGTACTCCCATCCAAATAAGTTCCAATAGACCAACTCCGAGACACATACTAATCAGAATATCAAATGCCAAAGACAAAGAGAGAATTCTGAGGGAAGTGGATGTGGCTCAAACGATTGGGCTCCCATCTACCATATAGGAGGTACAGGGTTTGATTCCCAGGGCCTCCTAGTGAAAAGCAAGCTAGCCCACGTGACATGCTGGCCCACGTGGAAAGCTGGCACAGCAAGATGACACGACAAAAAGAGACATAGAAGGGAGACAATAAGAGACACAGCAGACCAGGGAGCTGAGGTGGTGCAAGAGATTGAGCACCTCTCTTCACCTGGGAAGGTCCCAGGATCAGTTCTGGTGCCGCCTAAAGAGAAGACAAGTAAACACAGAAGAACACACAGAGAGCAGACAGTGAGTGCAAAACAATGGGGGGGGGGGAGAAATAAATAAATAACTCTTTTTTAAAAAAAAAAAAAAAGTATTTAGGGCTAAAGGGGCAACATGCCTGTAAATTACTCTTAAAAGTTCTGAAAAAAAAATACCGAACATATATATGTACATCTATGTGTTGTGTGTGTAGAGAAAGAAAGGATTACACAAGTGTAGTAAAATGTTAACATTTGGGGAATCTGGGTGAAGGGTATTAAAAAAAATTTGTACCAGTCTTGTTACTTTTCCATAAGTCTAAAATTATTTCAAAATTAATATTTTTACAAAATGAGATGGCCTGTGAAAATTGTGTAGCACAGTGCTGGCAGAGTATGCTTTCAATGACACAAGTCCTTACTGTCGATGCTGTCACTGTCAGAGATTGTCCAGGCCAACCCCGCTTGGTAAAGTTGGGGAAACTGAGGCCCAGAGAGGGCAGGAAGCTCATGGTGTGGGATGGTGGGCAGTGCCCGTACAGCAGGTGCCAACCTGGACATGCCTGCCCTCCTCCCTCCTGGGACAGAGCTGGAGTGCCCAGGCAGTCACGTCGCCAAGGAACTGAGAGGCCGGTGGCCAACCAGCCGTTCAGTCGGGAGACCCGGCTTAGCCCTGGCAGGAACGTTCTGTACATGCGCAAGAGCAACTTCATTCATTCTCTCATTCATTCCATTACCTGTTTCCTGAGCAGTTAAGTGACGCCAGACCTGGCCCTCATGGTGTCCTAGGCTGGCGGGGAGTCAGACACAGACATTAAGCAAATGAGCCCCCAAATAAGCATGAGAGTACACTAGGGTTATGCCATGGAAAGGAGGGGGGGGTTATGTAAGAACCCAGGTGTGAAGGATGAGTGGGAGCTAGTCAAGCGGCTGAGGACCAGCTCATGGGAAGGCCCTCAGCTGGAGAGGGCCAGGTGCCCTAGAGAAAAAGCTCAGGCACTTGGCTTGGCCTCCAGGAGGGAGTGAGGTGAGGTCAGGGCTGTCATCCAAGAAGAAGCGTCTGCAGTCAGGAAATGAGTAGAAGAAGGAATGTGTCACTTCCTCCCTCCACCTGTTTCTCTGGGAAGGGGTGAGGGCTCTGAACAGTCCCCGACTGAGCAACTTCAATGAGCTGCACCCTAGGCTGGTGGCACCCTCCTCTGTCAGATGGGATGGGGGTGGGGAGCTGGGCGGTCAAGCTGGATGCAGGCATAGAGGTTTCTGGCAGGACCCCAGCTGGATACCAGAGGCCAGCCACTGGGGTGGGGGGTGGGGGTGACAAGTTGACCGGAAGTGGCTAGAGAACATGCCTGGCTCATGAGCTGCCCAGCCCCAAGCATGGCACTGACGCTCAGTGATTATAAATAACCTGCCTGGCCCTGGGCCTGCTGCCAGGATAGGGCCCTGGGAGGCTCTGAGGGGGACAGCTGTGGCCGCCCCCTACATCCCTGCCCCCTTCCCTAACCCTGGGGGCTCGAGCCCTGGGGGAAAGGGCTGCCCATGGAGAATCTCCTAAATCCAGATACTCAGAAGCCACTGCCCACATCTCATGACATTCAGAGCTGGTGGTGGGGTAGAGGCCTCCTTCCATACTCCCCACCCTTCCACCACAGGGCCCACCCGAGGAGGGCCCCCACCCCAAGAAAGATCACAGACCCCGACTACAGAGAACACATGCCTACATGCAAATTTCAGGACTGTGGGCGGCCACCCCTCACTCCTTCCCCACCCCTCCCCCCACCACCCCCCCAAAAGCCCCGGGAGAACTCACACCACCAGGTACATCAGGATGGAGACCTGCAGCAGCCGGTAGAGCAGGCCCACCTTCTTGTTCTTGGCGATGACATACTTTTCTGTCTTGTAGTCGAACAGCGACAGGCAGAGCCCTTTCCAGCCCCTCTGCCCCATGGCGCTGTCTCACCTGGGCCTGCAGACTGCCCGGCCCCCTGGGCACTGCATGGGGAGCGCAGCCCTGGGCTCCGGAGCCAGCCGCCCCTCGCCTGCCTGCCCCCCCCACGCCTGCCTGGCCGGCGCAGCCCTTCTGCCTCCTCGGCACTGCAGCGGCCCCGGAGGTGCGCGGCTCACCCGGGCAGGGGCCGGCAGGGCGGGCGGGAGCGCCGGGAGCTGCGGGGTGGTTCGGGATGGCCAGTTGGTTACCGGCGTGGCTAATAAAGCCTCCCCCGGGAGCTGGGCTGGGGCAAGTGCTGGAGCCCGGACTGCGACCTTGCTGCCACCTCTTCCTCCTCCTCCTCCTCCTCCCCTGACAGTGACACCACTGGCCGTCCTCCCCAGCCAGTGACCTGAGGGGACACTCCCGGAGTCTGCAGGACCAGGAGTGGCCACCCCTGCTGGGGGAAAGGAATGCTGGACTGAAGGAGTGAGGGGGCGAGGAAAGGAAGGGAGGAAGGGCTCCTTTTAAAGCAAAATTCCCCTATCTTTTTCTATTCCCAAAGAAACCTTATAGGTTTCTTCTTACTGGACAGATGGGAAAACTGAGGCCAGGGCACAGGGACCCACAGCACAGGAAATGGTGTGAGACCATTTGCAGGTAAACACAACAGGCTAGATTCACCTGGTGCCAGGATCTCCAGGGAGGCAGGTGCTTTCTTGCTCCCTGGGGCGCTCTGGTCCACACCACTCTCCAGGGGGCCCCAGGCCAGGACACCTCAGACCTGGAGCTGCCCAAGTCCAGTGCCATCAAGCAGGTGTTCCTACTGCAGCAGTGGCTACAAGTCTAAAGCCGCACCCTCAGGGGGAGTCGGCTGCCAAGCAGGGCCCGCGTGCCTACAGAATGAACACTGACCCACACCAAGCGCACACGGCAGGGGCCAGGGTAGGCACAGGCAACCGAGACCCAGGATCCTAAACTGTCTGGAGAGAGCGCATGCGCCGACTGTTTGCAATGGCTCCCCAAGTAAGAGAACCCTAATCCAGGCTGCTAGGACTGCAACACTCACAACACATGGAACGGAAGCGAGACAGGGAGGGGGCATCCCAGACACCAGCTTTAGAGCTGACGACAGGGTTAGAAAGGCAGGCCCTGGCTGCACCCTGCCATCTGCCCCTAAGCAGTTCTCCTCTCCCCAGGCCAGGCCCTCACACACCCATGACATGTTCTGTCCCCTGAACCACAAGCTCTTGGAGATGGGATCCTAAAGTCCACCAGAGCAGTCTCCAGTTTTAGTGTGCATGGGAATCATTTGGGACAACAAAATAGCAAGTTCCTGGGACACACCCTCGGATGTTCATATACCAAGTCAAGGATGGGGCCTGGGGATCTGCATTTTGTTCTCAAACTGTCCTTTGGGAACCATAGATTTTCCCATCTTTTCATTAATTTCAGCTCTAATGCCATTTCTTCAAGAAGACCCGTTCTCATTCCCACCCACAAACGTAGCTCCCAGCCCGTCCATCGCCCTATCTTATCCCATGGGAGCACCTGGGTCTGAGATGGCCTCGCTGACTTGTTGGCTGCACCCCACACACACCTCAGGTCCTAAACTCCACGTGGGCAGGGAGCCTGTCTTCGGACATCTCTGTATCCCAGCACCCAGCAACATGACCATTCAAGATATATTTGTTGGATGAGTGAGCTATCTAGGCCTGTGTTGAAACGAGGAGGGGATTTGGAGCTGCCACCGTGTTTTGGGGCACGAGCTTGGTTGCTGTGCCCAGCCTCTCCCTCAGCTCCCACCCTCCACCCCCCATGGCTCTCCCACACTCAGGAGATGCAGCCCCAACCTGCCAACACTGCTCCAGAGTGAGGCATAATTCTAGGCCTGGGGGGAAGGGAAGGTGGTCTCTAAGGGCCCCGCAAGAGTCTCCGGAATTGAAGTGTGGCCTGGAGAAGGGCTCCAGAGGCTGTCGGTCCTGTGGAAAGCGTCACAAGGCCCCAAACCCTCCCACAAGCAGCACATGGGGATGGCGGTGACAGGGCCAGGCAGCCTGCAGCACATGCCACGGGGGCTCTCTACTCCCCCAGAGGAGCTCCAGGTTTTGTATCCAGGGCAATTCCCGAGATCAGTGCCTTCACTTTGCAGATGGGGTGACTGAGATCCCAGGTCACACAGCAGGACCTTCCACTGGCCCCCATCAGAGCACTCTCTTGATGCCTCAGTGTTTTCCTGAGCACCAACTGTGTACTGCCAGGCACCTGCCCCGCCAGCAGCTAGCCGTCACCGCCACTCTGGCTGTAGGGGAAGGGCTCTGCTCGGGCTTGCCCACCGCCGTGGTTGACACTATTGCCACCCTCATTTTCCCTAAGAGGTCATGTCTATCCACAGTCATACCACTAGTAAGCAGCTGTGCCAGAATCTGAATCCAGGCAATTTCACTCAGCCCAAGAAATCATCTCCATTGTCACCAGGAGCATGGTGCTTTACAGTTTCCACAGCAACTCGCTTGATTCACTCTGAGAGGTGACCAAAGGTATTTTGTAAAGCCCATTTCACACTTGATAAAATGAAATCCACAGGCTGATGGGCCCTCCACTCGGGGCTCTGTCCTCTGGGGCCCTCGGCCTCTTCTGGATGCCAGTGTGGAGGGAAGGCACCGCAGAGGTCAAGGTCCTGTGGAAGGCGGAGAGCCAAAGGGCCACCTTCCTGCTCAGTCAGGAAGTCCTGAGAGGTGGGGCTCAGTCAACAGACTGGGAACCTTCTGCGGCAGCTCCCACTGTCCAGGGGCCAAGAACATTGCCGGCTGGGGTCCAGAAACTTCACCCTCTGGGCCAGGAGGCACAGCTAGACGGCTGATCTTCAGGGCAAAGCCCCCTCCCCATCCTGCCTCCCCTCCCCACTCCCCGTGCTGTAGGCGTCCACCTGCATTCCCAACACACTTCATTATAAAGAATACCATCCCACCTGAAATAAAGGAACCATTCTCATCTGGTTCACAAGCCTTTGTGTGGATGATTTATGCTACCTGCAATGAGATAATGGGGAATTATACATTTAGAAAGGGCCTTTTCTTTTTACTTCATTTCACTTGCTCCTAAGACTTACCAAATTTTGTCTATTGCTTTTAATTTTAGTTTATTTTTTTAGGAGGTTACCAGGGATTGAACACAGGATTTTGTACATGGGAAGCAGGCACTCAAATGACTGAGCCACACCCTATGGCTTTTTATGGTTTAGACCCACTTCTGAAGTCATCTTGCAATGCTCTTAGGTCTGGGACAGTACCCAGTAAACACTATACTGGATCCTCAGGCATGAGGATTTGAAGGAGAAAGACAGACCCTTCTCCTCCTCTCCCTGCCCTGCCCCTAAAGAAAGATGCTGGGGGCTCTACCTGGGGGGAAAAAGACCTTCCTGCCTCTGATTACAACCTCTCCACACCATTCTCTCTTCCTTCTTATGAATTTTATAGGATTATAAGGCAGTATGGTTCAATAGGGTAAAACCTAGAGGCCAGAGAATCACAAGGTCACCCCTCAATCAAGAAAAACGTTTATTTCTCCAAGGATAAATAGAAAGAGCTCCCAAGAGTAAAAACATCAGCTGCAGGTGGGTAAGTGCAGGAGTTGCTAGTAACATAGCTGTGTTTCCATCAGTGGCCTGGAGGTGTCACTTGGTCACCATCACAGCCTCCAAAGACTCCCTTGGCCCTAGTGAGTATGAACTAAAGCCTTCTCCTTAGGTTCAGATGTTACTTATATCTAGTACAACCTGGTTCTACTTTCCACCTCAAGGGGAAGAGCTTGTGCAAGGCCTGGAGGTAGATGTGAATGTGTCCCAGAAGGTCATTAGGAGACAAAGAGGGCCCTTTGAAAGAAAGACCCAGACTTTCTTCCAGAGTCCTAAGTATCCTTGGATGACCAAGAAAAGACAGGAGACTGGGAAAAGGGAGGACGTGGAAAGGGTTTCACAGAAAGCCCCACAATTTCTCCTTTAATTTTTCTTCTGCTCTGGGCAGTCCTGATATGATAAACACATTCCATTAATAGACATTACCTATCCACTTAAGAAATAGCTGGTGCATTATTAATGCTGTTTGCATACAGTCAATAGGAAAAAGGAAGCCCCCTCTTTGGGGGAAGCATTTCCCAGCCCATCAGCAACTCCTGTGACCCATCCTAATTGATGGGTTGGTACTCTACTCAGCAATCAAAATGTGACCACGGAAAAAAGTGATGAGATATCAGACACTTAAAGAGGAGAGTCAAATGCTGGTCCACTGGGTGTGAGGTACTTAAAAGGATAAAGATTCAAACTTGAATCAACCAAACCACAGAGCAGTGACAGTTCGAGTACAATAAATCTTAGAGCCAAAGTCATCTTGTTCTTCCTCCTGCCCCTTGCAGCAATTTCCCCCAAACCTTCATGACATTTCTCCCATCCAGCTCCTCCTCTCCAGTCTCCTCAAGCTCACAAGACTGTAGGGGTAATGGAGTGACAGGGGGAAATCCTCATATGAAACACCATACATGCCTGTGCCTGCCCAGAGTTCCTGTACCCAAGCCTTACACAGAATTTATACTCTAGCATTATTATTGTTCACCCAGAACTCCCTAAGGGTATGGAACAGGTCTTTCTTAAATGTGTATTTGATCCCAGAGCTTAATACTCAGTAGGTTCTCAATGTTTGCTGAGTAAATTAACTATCCCTACTGCCCCAGCCCCACCCATCCCTGCCAAGGACCCTAACTTCCTACTGGCCTGGTTAAATTTTCCTAAAGCACAACTCTGATCACTTCATTGCCCTGGTCAAAAACTCTCAATGGTGCCTCATCGCTATGGGATAAAGGACTGAATCCTGAACCTGCCAACCCAGGTTCTGCACTAGTCCCCACCTGGCTTTCCGTCCTCATTTCTATCCCCCATTACATACACTGCGCTCACCCTATCTGGCTTGGTCGCATCCTTCACCCCCACCCTCCATGCCTTCACCAGGCTGATCTCCTCAGTCCCTCATAGCTTCAAGGCTCAGTTCACAGACGTCTGTGTCCACGAAGGCTTCTCTAAATTCCCAAAGGCTGTTGTCTATTATTTAGGGAGCCCATCACTTTCTCCCTTGCTGCTACAGTTGGGGATATGTCTTATCTGTCCTATAGGTTTATAAGGGCAGGACAGGCCTTTACTAGTCTTTGTACCACAGAACCTTCATGAAGCTGTTAGCAATGCTTGCAGAAGAAGGGAGGGAGAGGGGGAGGGAGGGGAGTTCCTGATCTGCCTCTGCCCATTAGCCTGTGTATTTGAAGTGTCTGGGACAGACTACTCAAAGTGACTAAGACTTTATTTATATTCATAGAAGAGTCCAACAGAAATAATTCTACAAAGCCTTATGTTAAATTTGTCTCCCGAAGCAACTTCACAGTCATCAAGACTTGGAGTCTGTGCTGAAGGCTACCCCCTGACAAAGTGTAATCAGATGAACCCATTCTGATCTCATAACTAGTATCTCACAGGGTGTGGTCCTTGCATACGAATCCCAAGTGCCTGCCCAAAAAGTAGATTCCCAAGCAAGACCCACACTACAATATCAGAGTCTTTGGCGGGTGGGGCTCAGGATCCTGACTGGCTGAACCCACTGAAGTGTGAAAAGTACCACTCTACGCTTGGGCTGTCACCTGTGCCATGCCCAGAGTCTGTAATGAAGCTTTTGTGGAAAAACACTAGAGATCCAACAACTTTCTGTTGGAACACTGGATCTGCCATATACAGGCCCGGTGGCTTCAGGCAAGTTGGTTCTCCCTCAGTGAAACAAGGATAACACCTTCCGCAGCTGCAAAAGTACCAAGTCGAGCATAGGATACAAGCTTTTATTAAATGGGAATTTTCAAAATCATTTTAAAGTTATGTTGGGGGGAAGAAGCCAGACATTTACCTATAGAAAAGTGGCAGGACCCAGGAGCCAGAATATATAGAGTAGAACATCTGTGAACTTAGATGGGAAAAAATAATCTATTTTTACTACCTATTAACTAAAATTTAACATTTCTTCCCATTATAAACATAGGCAGCAAACCTTGACAGCATTAGAAATCAGATATTTCCCTATCACATTATAGCTGTTGCAGATATCTTAAAACATATTTTAAGCTCATTACTACTTTGAAACTGTGGTTGTTACTAGACCTGCTGCACATGTATCACAGTAGCAAAAATTTTCAAAAATGTTCTGATCATTGTATTTCAGTATAACTGATTTCTTTGTAAAGTTATATTTTATTTTACACATTTAAAAATAAGCCAAAAAGAGAAAAAAGAAAAAACTAAGAAACAAACAAACAAAAACAAGCCAATGGGTGAAGAGATGAAAAAATATATAATAGAAGATTAAATTAATTAAAAGATTAAAAAAAAAAAATAGGCAAGAGAGAGAAACTGGCCATCAAAGTAAATACACCAACATATTCAGATGCCTAGACAACAGCAAAATACTACAAGTCATACTAGGAAACAGGAAGAGATGGCCCAGGCAAAAGAATAAATCAAATATCCTGAAGAGATACGGGATTTAATACAATTAATCAGTGATAATCACACAACTCTCCTAAATTACTTCAAAGAATTTAAAGGAAATATGACTAAAGAAATAAAGGATATTAAGAAGACACTGGGAAAGCATAAAGGACAATTTGAAAACCTGCAAAGAAAAGTAACAGGCCTTATGGGAATGAAAGACATGATGGATGAGATTAAAAATACATTAGAGGGGGACGGATGTGGCTCAAACGGTTGGGCGTCTGTCTCCCATATGGGGGGACCTGGGTTCAATCCCTGGGACCTCCTGGTTAAAAAAAAAAAAAAAAAATACATTAGAGGCACATAAAAGCAGATTTGAATTGCTTGAAGTCAAAATTAGTGATTTTGAAGACAGAGCATATGAACTGGAAAAGACAGAATAGAAAGAGAAGAGAATGGAAAAAATGGAACAGAGACTCAGGGAATTGCAAAACATACAAACTTTCGCATTATTGGTGTCCCAGAAGGAGAAGAGAATGGAAAAGGGGCAGAAAGAATATATGAGGAAATAATGGCCAAAAACTTCCCAACCCTTATGAAGGATATAAATATCAATATCCAAGAAGGACAACACACCCCAAACAGAATAAATCCAAATAGACCTACTCCGAAACACCTGCTATTCAGAATGACAAATATCAGAGATAAAGAGAGGATTCTGAAAGCAACAAGAGAAAAGCAAAGCATCACATACAAGGGAAACTCATCACATACAAGAGAAACTCGATAAGATTAAGTGCCGTCCTCTCATCAGAAACAATGGAGGAAAGGATAAAGTGGTATGATGTATTTAAGGTACTAAAAGAGAAAAACTGCCAGCCAAGAATTCTGTATCTGGCAAAACTGTCCTTCAAAAATGAGGGTGAGTTCGAAGTCTTCACAGACAAACAAAAACTGGTAGAATATGTTCAGATTTGCAAGAGATACTAAAGGGGGTGCTGCAGCCTGAGAGAAAAAAAAAAAAAAAGGGCAAGAGATTTGGAGAAGAGTTTAGAAATGAAGATTAGGAAGGGTAAACTAAAGGATAAGAAGACAGACAATAGAACAATATGACAACAGAGAGCCAAGGACAAAATGGATGAAGCAAGCTGAAGTTTTTAATTAGCCCTTCACATCTGTCCAATGAACCCTGAAATATGGAAAGAAGACCTTTCTTGGGCAGGAACACTCCAGGAGCAGGAGAAAGTGGCACAGAAGATAAAAAAGAGTGAATCATCAGCAGAAGTAACAGATTTCTCACCAAAGTCAATTCCTGACTATGACTTTGAAAGCGATGAAATTGTTGCTGTTTGTGTAGCTATTGCTGAGAAACAAAAGACAGCTTCAACAAATCAAACAATGGTTCTTGTGACTGCTTCTGGGACTGTAGAGACTGTAACTGAGAAGGAAGATGGTGCTCCAACACCAGATGGCTCTGTTTTTATCAAAACCCGACGAAGGGGGAAGCAGATGTGGCTCAAGTGATTGGGCTCCCATCTACCAGGATTCGATTCCTGGGGCCTCCTGGCGAAGGGCAGGCTGGCCTGAGCAGAGAGCTGGCCCGCGCAGAGTGCTGGCCTACACAGGAGTGCTGGTCCACAGAGAGAGCTGATGCAGCAAGATGACACAACAAAAAGACACACAGAAGAGAGATAATGAGAGACGCAGCAAATCAGGAAGCTGAGATGGCGCAAGAAATTGAGCAGCCACTCTCCACTCCAGAAGGTCCCAGGATCAGTTCGCAGTGCTGCTTAAAGAGAAGACAAGCAGACACAGAAGAACACACAGAGAGCAGACAGCGGACAACGAGCACGAAAACAAAGGGGGGGAGGCGGGAATAAATAAATAATCTTAAAAAAAAAAAAAAAAAACCCAATGAAGGAAAAAGCCTAGCAAGAATTATTTGAATCTGTCTTTTCTGATTATCATTTAAAGTTTTAGACATAAGTACTTTTATTCTAGAGAAACAGGGCAAAACTCCTGTTTTTAAGATAAGTTTTTCAGATGAAGCATATAAATCTAAATGGTAGCATTATTGTATAGTGTTTGGACTATGGTTTGGTAAGTCCAAACTTTGGTTTATACTTAAGAATTCTAAGCAAAATGTTTCTAATGTATAAATTTAATTTAATCCAAATATATGGATGGATACATTTTAAAGACATAACTTGAAAAGTAAATTCTTGAATTGTAAATAACTTGGCGTAGCAGTTTGTTATTACTGATGAATTCCAAAAAGAAATAGGAGAAACCACACTGCAGAGAAAGGAGGTTGGAGTTTTGAGCTGGAGCCAGGGAACTGAACACATGGGACAAGAATACAGAGGAATAGAGATAGGTCCTTAGACACGGAAGAAGCCCCAGGGAGAGAGAGAGAGTCATTTGCCTGATAGTCTACAGCTGGCCTTGTGGAGAGAGCACAGCAGCTGAGTCCGGAGAGAAACCCAAGAAGCCTGAAAATTGGCAGACATCGGCAGACATCTTGCCTGAACACATGACAATAGACTTTGGTGAGCAAAGCAACTTACGCTTTATGGCCTAGTAACTGTAAACTTCTACCCCAAATAAATAATCTTTATAAAAGCCAACAGATTTCTGGTATTTTGCATCAGCACCCCTTTGGCTGACTAATACACTTGATCAGTGTCATTAAAATACTGACTTATCAATTTTTGTTTTATGATAAAGGAAATAAGCGATTGCTTTCTCTCTTAGAAATATACTGCTGTTACTATTCATTCTGTTTTCCTTGCTTCTGTAGAGTAAGTTTGTCACAAGGCTTAAATGTTTTTAATATTCATTTTGATTCAAAGCTGTGGGTTTGTTATATGTGGAATCTTTGAAAATTCAGCCAAAAATGCAAGCAAATGTGAACATTCTGAAGTTTTCAGCTTTAAATAAGTTATAGCAACGGTAGTCCCCTCCTTCAGTATTTGTTAGGCATGTGAAGTACTGATAAATGACACAATGTTGGTTTTATTTTTTAGATTATTACTGTAGGTAGGTTAGTCCTTACCACAAGTGAGTCATTTTTTAAATGTGCATTTATTATTTTTTTAAATGAGTGGCTTTTGCAGATACATCATA
The DNA here is from genome assembly GCA_026826555.1 of Tolypeutes matacus. Classification (NCBI taxonomy): domain Eukaryota; kingdom Metazoa; phylum Chordata; class Mammalia; order Cingulata; family Chlamyphoridae; genus Tolypeutes; species Tolypeutes matacus. The sequence continues at coordinate 856,815 of JAKSZT010054052.1, forward strand.
ATAAATTGTACTGCTACATTTAAGAAAATAGAGTATGATGTGGGAGAGGGAGGGGGGTACGTGGGAATCCCTCATACTTTTGATGTAACTTTTCTGTAATCTAAAACCTCTTTAAAAATAAAGTTTATTATGTTAAAAAAATATATGTGATAAAACAAGCAGAGTAAAAATGCTAACAGTGGACTCTAGGTGGAGGGTAGACAAGCGTTCACTGTAAAATAATTTTCTATATGTTTGAACATTTTCATAATTCAATGTTGGGGGGAAAACTTAAGAAGGGCTCCCTAGGCTTCCCCAGACTGCCCAAGGGGTCTGTGACCAAAAAAAAACAAAACAAGTTACAACCTCCTTCCCCCACCCTAGAGGCGCTGAGCCCTTAACCAGGTGGCCAATCCACCTGGTGAGTTCTTCATCCAGGACATGAAGGACCCCAGGCCCCAGTGTAGAACTCTAGGAGTTAGAATTCTGGAAGCCTTTTCCTAGACTAGGAAGATCTAAAGGGCGCAGAACCAGAGCGGGCTAATGGTGCTTTCTGCCACCTCAGCACCCCAACCTTAATCTCAGACCTCTCAGCTCTAAAGGGAGGAAAGATCAACCCATGGCAGGTCACTAGTCAAACCCAGGGAAACAAGGATGGGAGCCTGAGAACAGCTACAGTGCCCACCTACCCAGGCCTTGGAGAGCAGACAAAGCCCCCAGAGACCATGCCTCCAGCTCCACCCTCAAGACTGTGACTAGCTACAGGGTCCTAAGACAAGACTAAGCAGATCAGGAACTCCTCAGGGAGGAGTTGAGCCTTGGAGGCGGGCACAGGGGTTCTGTCCTATAGAGACTTCTTTTTTTAGAAAGACCACTAATAATGCCTACTGCTTCCTAATGCCCATGACCTAATCTGCAAGACTGAATTCCCCCACTATGAGAAAATACCAGGGCCGCATTTTAACTGAACAAGAAAGAGGAAGGAAAGCATAGAGCAAAAAGACTGGCATCTATGACAAGTAGAGCAATCAAATTAAGTAAAAAATGGACACATCCTGGAGCCTTGCCACCAACCATAGACCACAGTTCACACCGTAGACCACACTCTCTCCCACTCCGTTCTGAGTGGTGTGTGCTGATTTAAAATGGCCTACATCCGTTGCCACAACGGTACTCAGGACAACCTCTAACTCCCAAAGAAGCCCCTGTATTTCAACTGCTCATCCCCTCCATGCCCCAAAAGTGTCAAGTGGCCACTGGCTCCACCTCATTGTTATAATTTCTTGCATTGCTAGAATCACCATATGTGAACAAGAAAATACCATCAAGTCCACTCTAGTCCATAGTTCTTCCCCCACTTGTGGGAGATGTTTGTGTGGGATGTGATGGGAGGTGTGGGAGGTGGGCAACATGGGAATCCCAGTGGGTTCCGTGTAATATTTTGGGTAATCTAAGCACCTCTTAAAATATATGTGTATATATATATATATATATATAAATAACATTTTTGTAAGCAAATACACATATATGCATATATATTTATATATCATTTTGCAAATGTTTGTATGTATTGTGAGAATTTTTATTTTTACCCACAATAAAAATAAATAAAAAATTAAAAAAAAAAAAGAAATGAAGAACCATAACCCGAGGACCAGTGGATGGCATAATATGTACAGCTGAGAGTATTTGGAGATGGCATAATGGGGGTTGTCTAAGGACAGTGATGAGGAGGACACCTACGTCTTCAGGCCTACATGTGGCAAAAGTTTCTCACTCTTTCTTGTTTCTGGGTACTTCACTATCCCTTAATGATTCTATTACACATGCCCAAGCTTCTGTAACTAGCGCCTGCATTAAAATATCTTAGTTAAACCTTTAAAAAAAAAAAAAAAAAAAAAAAAAAAATGGACAGGCTCACACTGCTAACAGTCTTATAAATTTGTTCTGACCTTCTGGAAGGCAATTTGGCACTGCATAAAATTTTTTTAATGTCTTTAATTCCACTTTTTAAAAAGCTGAAAGGGCTTCTTTAAATTGTAACGAGCTATGCAAATTTAAGTTATTAATTCCCCCAAAGATACATTAACCCAGGGTACCAACTCTTCCCAGCCCCCCAGCATTTAACAGAAGAATTTGATCTCTGGCAGTGCTTCCTTGAAAATGTCACAAATTATCACAAATGGCAGAATACATGATTATTTATGTTTAAAGACATGTTTAAATCTATGTACTTCTTTACATCCATATTTGAGTATTTACAAATACACAGAATGCAGCCTGGAAGGATACAAGCTAACTGGTTCATCTCAGCTTCTAAGGAGCGCACAGGATGGGACCAGGTTGTGGTAAAGGCAAATTTTCACTTTTTTACTCTGATTTTACTATGAGAGTATATCTAGGGATTACTTATGTACTTTTCACTAAGCAAAAAAAAGTCAAGTGAAATTACAGATTGTCTATTTAGGATCATCTAGCTACCTCCTGAACTCTGATATTAGAACAACTACTCTTCCTGAAGTGACTAAAGCTTCCCTTGATAACATTTATTAAATCTGTTCGTAGAAGTAATAGTCAAATTCTGGCCTGTTATGACATTTTTTTTAAAGCTGTTCGTAGAAGTAATGGTCAAATTCTGGCCTGTTATGAGGTTACTATTATGGCTGAGACACCCAGAAATACCTAAATTCTAATCTTGACCAAACAGCCCTCCTTGTAGGTCCTTAGTGAAGCTAGACATGGAAGAATGCTCTAGTGCAGCTCCTTGAAGGCTGCTGGCCTCTGCCACCCGCAGAACTCTTTTCCTACTCTAACTGGGTCTAAATCGTTTGACCAATTTAGATTTTCTAATCTGATCATCCCTCCAACAACCAAATCCACAGTTCAGATGTTATTATGAGGGAAAACAGTTATTTGAATCCATGGCCGCTTGCCTGTAGCAGGGGAAGTTAAAACAGAGAAATCCTAAGAGGGATTTATCCCCATGCTTAGTGCCCAGCTGACCCCACCTTTGTCCTTCTCTGACCAGGAAAGAGGACTTGTGACATGACCCACTGACCTTGAATCTAAGCAAGCTTTAGCACTTCCTATTTCCAGGCAGAGGGTGAACAGGAAATGGGAAAGGCCTGGCACCAGAAAGGCATCTTTTCGAAGAAAGATGAGGCCTTGGCCCAAACCAGAGCATATAAATTTGTGACCTGCTCATGCCTCCCTTCACTGGTCCCTTACGCTGTCTCCTGTTTGCTGCTGCCATGGTCTAGTTCCAATCAGATCAGCACTGCTCAGTCAATAGCTCATAGGTGGTCAACAGCAGGCTTGACTATTATGATGAGAGTAGAGACTTATTTGCAGTTTAAAAAGTTTAAAAGCAAGTCACCTATAATATTGAAATATTGCAAGTCACCTATTATATTGAAAACTTGGACACCTAAGAAATATAAAGAAGCAGCCTGTGACAGCACTGGAAAAGAGAGAAAGATATATAATTAAGGAGCCAAAAATCTAAAGCAATCACTGAAAGTTATGAAACAGATGGACTCAGATCAACAGAAAAGCTGATCGTGCCAAAGAGCCCGGTGAGTAAACAGAGGGAAATTAAGGGGCTCCATGAGAGGTGGATGGGTTTCTCCAACCAAGCCCCAGAGAATGCCCAGACTCCAAGAGGCAGGGCCTGTGATCATGGCAGGCTGTGAGGCAGGCAGCAGAGGGTAAACAAAGCCATCCATTAAAGTTAGGGGCAAGTGAAGGAGATCTACCCTGCCTGGTGTTAACTTCATAAAGCTCTACAAGCCCTGTCAAGGAAATTAGCATGAAAAAAGGCATAAATTAGAAAGAGTCAAAATTACTGTTATTTGCTGACAGGACTGTCTCTTTAGAAAATCCAAGAGAATCAAATGAAAAGCAGTTAAAAAACAAAAAGGTTAGTACAATGGCCAGGTAAGAGAAATATTCAAAAACAACCAACTGTTCCAAATACAAATACTTACCAGGGAAACAAAGATATTTTCCACAAAAGCAACAAAAACATAATATGGCTGGAAAAAAAAGTTCATAAATTACAATCTCTATGAAGAAAATTATAAAACTTTGCTGTATTTTTAAAAATCTAAGCAAGTAGGGGAGTGGGTATAGCTCAGTGGTTGAGCTTCCCATGTACGAGGTCCCGGGTTCAGTTCCCAGTACCTCCTAAAAAAATAAAAATCTAAGCAAGTGGAGAAACATCATACTTCTGAGTAGGAAGGCAGGATCAATTCTCTTCAACTCAACCTGAACTTTCAAATTAAAACCCCCAAAGGGTTTTTTTTGGAAAATGTAAAAACCAATACTAAGAATAATCTGAACTAATATGGCCAATAATTATTTTTAATAGAAAGAAAGTTTGCCCTATCAGATATCAAAATTTACTGCAAAGCTACCATCAAATCTATGGAATCAGAAACAGGACACTATTGTTCACACTGACCAGGTAAGTAAAATAGTTAAAATTTGATAACACCCAGTGGTGGCAAGGGTATAGAATGGCACTTCCACATATTCTAAAAGGGAGCATAAATTGGTAAAATATTTTTGGAGCCCAATATATCATCATCTATCAAAATTTTAAATGCACATAGCCTTTAAGCCAGTAATTGTCCTAGGAATTTACCCATTAATATACCTGAAAAGTACATCAGAATACTCATTTAAATATGTTCATCGCACCTTTTCTTAAAAAAAAAAAAAAGTTGATAAAACCTAAATATCCACCTTTAGGGATTTGTTAAATAAATTCTGGCATATCCATATTCGTCATGGTATATTATGATGCTGTTAAAAAGAATAAGATCTGCAGGTGTTGCTATTGAAAGATATCTAAGATCAATGAAAAAAGCAAAGAGCAGAACATTACTTACAATCTAATGCCGTTTATGTTATAAAAACATTTATGCTAGTGTATATGAAGGGATATCTAAAAAACTTAGTAGTGTTTACTTTTAGAAAGAGAGATTAGAGGTAGGAGAGAGGGAGACCAGGAATAAACCAAACTAAAACAAAATGAAATTTCCAGACACTCCCCCCAACATATACAGGAGTTCTATAGAATTTCAAATCAATGGTATTGCAATAAATGATACAAAAACTGTTATTCAAAAAAAAATAACAAAAAAACACAACAAAACAAAACCCTGTTATTCATTGGAAATAATATTCAAGAACCAGTCAAGAAAATAGAAGTCACTCTAAGTATTTTAAGCAGAAAGGGATTTAAGGAATTAAGTTTCAAATTTGTAGCAAGAACTGGAGAACAAAAATGGGAGAGCTGGTGTTACCCAGAGATCAGAAGTCGCAGGAAGCTGCCCCCCTCACTGAGGCCCACACTGCCATGGACAGTCCTGTACTCATGGGCTTCTAGTAGCCACTGCTACCACCCCTTCTGCCAGGACCAGAGAACGGCTTCTCCCATCTTTCTACCCTCTAGTCGCGTGTGACTGTCTCTCATTGGCAAGACCTGAACTAGAACACCATTGCAAGGGAGTCTGGGAAATGCTTAAAGCCTCTGGTCCTTGGCTATGGGGAGAGCAGAAATAAGCAGAGAAGGTGGTAAGTATTTCAATAAGTGGTGCTATGAAAATCAGTTATGCTTCTGGGGGTAAAAAATCAGGTTAAATTCCTTAGGTCACATTTATAAACACATACATTTCAGAAAAAAACATCTGAAGACAGAAATAATAATTAAAGCATCTGAATTAGATATAGAAGACAACCATGGGACCACAAGGATTACTTTCTACATTATATGTCTGTACTGTAAATATTTTATAATCTTTACAGTGCACAAAAACAAAGACAGCTCCATTGTAGGGGTGTGAGTGGAGAGAGGCTGTCAAGTTTTAACAGCATGAGCATAAAAATGAAAAAGATGCTAAGAGCAATGCCAGCCTGTAAGACGGTCTAGGCCCTAATCTCTGTGCCCCCAACTCCCAGGCCTGGTTCCATTTCCTCCTGCGATGAGTTCTCTCCCCCACTGACAGTATTTACTAAAGAATTAAAGTCTCCCAAAGCAATCCACTAAGCAGGACGTGCCAGACATGGACTAGCACAATATTTATTAGATGAACATGTTCATACATAGAGCAGAAATCAAACTGCAGAACAAAGTCCTTGTTTTCTCTCTAGTTCCTGTTTTGGTGGCCAATTTCCTACTTAAGTTTGTTTGGGGTGCTTTTTGTAGTCTGATTTGAAATAATAGGTGATATCTTAGGATTTTGAAAATAGCAGACTAGGAATAGCTTCAGATCACTGTCCCCCAAGATGTACTTTGCAGAACACTATTTTGGGAGATGTTAACAGAAATGCCAAGAAAAAAGCCTTCTTGGGCAAATAAGGTCGTAATACTGCATAATGCCTCTTAGGGCGGGGGAGGGGGGCAGAGGTGTAGAATCTCAAAAGTATATTAGCATATTAACGGCACTGCTATAAAGAAAACAGTTTAACTTCATTCAATATCCAATGTTCCCCAAGTTTACTTAAGCATAGACACTTTAAACAATGCACAGTTATAAATCAATATTCTATATACAATTTGTTAGATGCTGCTCTTAGATTATTCTAAAGGAAAAAGTAAGCAGTGAGACATCAAGTCCCAAGACATCCAAGGATCAGCTGATGATCTCTCCCAATGGATGAAGAAGCAGGTCCTACTTTTCTTCTGTAAGCAGATTCTCTGAATTCAGCTGGGCCTTCCTCATGCTGTCAAAGTTCAACTGCTGATATTTTCTTTTAAAAAAGCCACACTATAACAAAGGGAGGGGAAGCCCAATTACAGGCCTAAGATATTCATCTGCTTTAGAAAACCATGCACCTGGCTGTTGCCTAAATAGTCCGTGTTCCTCTGCTTTTCCTTCCTGAAACTCCTTCCTCTGAATCTCTCCCTCAGAATCCAATCCTTAAGGACCCTTCTTAAACGCTGCCTTTCCACAAGCCTTCCCTGATGCTCATTCCCCAAGCAGAGGTGATCTCCCACCTTCCTCTGAACCCCCAGTGCACATTCACCTTTCTACCTTAATGAATTCTGTGAAGTGTTACAGTTTCATCTGTAATGGAGCTAATCTTTTTACTGTAAAAATATTCAGTACAGCCTACTATGCTGGGGACAGAAAGATAAAGGGCTCAGCCTCTGACATAAAGAAGCTCAAAGCTAGTAGGAAGAGAAATAATTAAACACACACAGTGTGATGACTGCCACTTGGAAGGGTTTACAGAACAAAGCACACAGGAAAAACATATAAGTCCACCCAGAGGACTTGGGAATCTCTGGGCTGAATTTCAAGGGAAGAGTGTGAACAAGGTGAAGAAACGGGGAAAGGCATTCTTGGCAGGCAGGACAGCCTGTATGCAGGCATGGAAAAATGAGCCTTCTTAGGAAACAGTTCAATATGCCTGGAGAAAAAAGCAAGACTTGGTAGGGGCAGGCAGAGGACAGAAAGAAGAGGGGGCTTGAAGAGCACTAGAGAGAGTTTGAACATTGAGACAGGGGAAGCCAAGGAAAGGATTTAAACAGGGCAGTGACAATCAGATCTGTCTTAGGAACATCTCACCACACTCTAACACTTCAGTTAGGTTTTTATCTTATCCAGACAGAAACTGTTTTACAAATTTGCCTAAACAGGGAGTGTGGGGGTTGAAGGTGGAGGTAAGAGTGGCTTATAAGGCCAGGCTGGCCACTCTAGAGCAGGGGGCAGGCTGGACTACTAGAGTACTATACCCACCACCACACCCAGTTTAGTCCTCTCTCACCCTCAGGAAGATGAGTAGAACTGACCTTGAACAAGATGACTACAATTACAATCAAAACCAGAAGGCCACCAATGCTGCTTCCAATAATGACAGGCAGAGCATAGTACTCCTCATCTTTCAGAAAGATGACAGTGATCTAGAAAAAGACAAACAGATAATCCAATAAATTAGGTGAAGCAAATGAGAAAAAATTTCACCTTACTTTAAAAAGAAGCAAAATATGAAGACTTGGCAACATCCTGTGTATTGATCAAGACTGATGACAGTAAAGCAAAAATGTTAAATGCTTCCTGATACACATCTAAAATTATCTAATGATCAAAAAATCCTTTATAAAAAATGTTTTTGGTCCCTTATCTAGAAGAGCTGAGTCTGTCAGGAGATTGTGACCTTCTGTCAGAGTAAAGATTCTCTGACAGCTTGACAGAGAGTCCCAGAGAATTGAAGTCGTAGGTTTTAAAGAACACTGGACTGGGAGATAGAAAACCTGGATTCTACATCCAGCTCTGCCAATATCATTCCCTACGTCCTTGAGCCCCCTACTCATGACCTTCAATAGGATGACCTACACTGTATGATGTCCAAGTCCTTTCCAATTCTGTTCTGACAGTTCCTCTTGATCTCGCACAAATTGCTAGTCTTTGGTGATAGATTTTTCCCACATGAAATATATGACAAAGACACTGGTCTGCTCTTCACCAGACTCAAAGTGATGTATGTTATCTTAGGGACACAATAAGAAATGCAAAATGGCATCCACTTGTTCACTTGTAGAACCCTCCCATCCCCAGCTTTTCCAAGGGCTCGCGATTTCAGGAGTCTAAGCGCTCTTCTTACTGACAGGTCCAGCTGGAAAGCTCAGGGGATGTGCTTCCCTAGTGCGACTCAGACAATGGCCCTCCCACAATCCCAACCAACTGGCCAGCCTGCAGACCATGGCCAGGGTATGTGCCCAGTATTTAAGTAGGGCCAAAGAGCCATTAAGACCTCTCTGTCTGCCCAAAACTCCAAGCTCCCCACATACAAATGTTTAAGGACCAAAGTCACAGATGCTTTTGAGAGGATTTCTACAGGGGAAGAGGGTCTGGTCAAAATTAAGGCCTCTTCCAATTAAAGTTATAAATGCTAGTGTAGTAGACTGAACTAAGTACCCAATTTAGACATGTTCTTAATATTACTCCATGTTCCTATGGGTGTGACTCCATGGTAAATAGATCTCTTGAAGATGTTATTTTCAGTTAAGGTTTGGCCTTAATCTGGATTACTCAGAGCCTTACACAGTGAGGAAACCTAAAGCCAGAGTTGGAGAAGGCCACAGAAATCGGTGGGGACCCAGAAGAGAGAAAAGAGAGGACAATGCCATGTGAACCCCCAGGACTGTGGCACGCTACCACCAGAATGCTACCAACCGCAGGATGGATCATCTCTAAACAGTGAGACAATAAATCCCCATTGTTTAAGCCAATTTATTATGTTGTATTTGTCAGAGCAGCCAGAAAAACTAAGATAACTGGTTAGGTCTATGGATAAGACGTAAGGGGATAGATATCTGCTGGAAGTTTTTAGGAAAGATTTTCCACCCTGAAAAGGGAGAGGCCCATGAAGAATAAAATGTTTCGTTATAGACTTCTTGCCTTCTACTTTGTACTTTGTCACATGGAAATATATAGATGTGGCAGCTGTGTGCTGGCCATGAGAGGAGATGCCATCCACACACTGAGACGGCAGAGCACGAGGGCCAAAGGAGCCAGGATACTGACGCTGGGTCTGCTACCCTCAATATATGCCCTGCGGTGCAATAGCTGGAACACATTCGGGTACACAGCTGTTTATACACACGGATTCATTGTAAATCAAGTGTTTACTATAAGGAATTAATACATTGCTTAGAATATTGCATTTAAAGAAAGAAAAATAACTTGGGGGAGTCTATGCTACAGAAATAAAAGCATCAGTAAGTGCAAGGAGAAAATATATGTTGTACAAGAATGTGCTTATAAGAAACTTTTTTTTCGGAAGTACTGGGCATTGAACCCAGGACCTTATACTTGGGAGGCAGGCGCTCAACCACTGAGCTACATCTGCTCCCCAATGAGAGTTGTTTTTTTTCGCTTGTTTGTTTTTAGGAGGTACTGGAGATTGAACCCGGGACCCTGTACATGGGAAGCAAGCGCTCAACCACTTGAGCTACATCTGCTTCCCTATAAGAAACTTTTAACAATAACTCCCTTGAGGAAGAGGGACTGGGGTATAAGGAGGGAGAGAATGAATTTGTTTTTCACTTTACATCTTTCTGCAATGCTTGGATTTTCTTCCCATTACTTTTATTTTTAAAAATCTGGGCAGTGGGATAATAGGCAACTTTTATTTCTCCCATGTAATCTTCTGTATTAGAAACACTTGAAAATAAAATGACTTGTCTAGAGAACTGCTCATTTCTCCTTCTCCAGGGTGGAAATTTGAGGATCCAACCATTAGTAATCTAGTTTCACTCTCCTGACAGTCAGTCTGGTGAGGAATCATATGTGACTGAACAGCTCACAAATGGATCATCTCTGAAACCAGCAAGTGTCAACAAGAATGAAAATGTCGGATAACATACACAGAGCATTTAGCCTATGGATTATGGACACAAGATTGACTTCTGGTCCCTTCTGCAACACATATCCCAAGAGTGCCGGTACTCAGTACAAGTCTTATGAAAGAACCATGTTATTTCTGAGTATTGTAACTGTTTAACACTGTTTCAGTTTACTTGTTGCTAAAGCAAATACTATGCAATGGGTTGGCTTAAACAATGGGAATTTCTTGGTTTTGAAGCTAGGAGAAGTCCAAATCAAGGTGTTATCAAGGCAATGCTTTCTTCCCAAAGACTTGTGTTGATGCTGGCTGCAGGTGATCCTTGGTCCTTGGATCCTCTGTCACATAGCAGCACACATGACGGCCTCTCCCTTCCCTTCCAGGTTCTGTTGCCTTTCAGCTTCTGGCTGCCCTCTGTGGCATCTTTCTCTCTCTATGACCTTCCCTAAAAGGCCTTCAGTAATAGGATTAAGATCCATCCTGGGCCACACCTTATCTGAAGTAACCTCATCAAAAGGTCCTATTTACAAGGGTTCACGCCCACAAGAATGGATTAAGTTTAAGAACATGTTTTTCTGGGCTACATAGTCCTAAACCACCACAAATATATAACTAAACACTGATCCTGCACACTAGGAAGAGAGTTCATGTACACACACACACACACACACACACATATTTCTCATGTGGAGAATTTTTTAAAAAAATACATTTTCAAATAAAAATATATACTGCTGTTTATTCCAGGCTAGTAATTTCAGCTTAGACCTCAACAGCTTAGTCCTCTTATTCAATTGCCTCATCTTACAGCTGAAAAACTTGAGGCAGAAGCAGGTGACTCACTCAAGGTCACAAAGGCAGCTGGTGGCAGAGCCAAGTTCAGAAGACTGGAAAATGGGAAGAGAGCAACAGCAGAGTGCCTGTGCAGGGACCCAAGCCTAGGCACAGTTTTCCCAGAATACTACTAAGAAAACCAGAAAACAGGGATTACCTTGGTTCTGTGGTTCTCTGAATTCAGCCCCTCATACAGAGATTTGTTAAAAGATATTTCACCAAGGATCTGCAGTTCAGTTATGGCTTTTAATAACTATAAGATGGAAGGAGGAAAACATATTTTAGATATGGACTCATTGTTTTGGACCTCACTCACTATCTTTTCCTTTAAACATGTTCTTTCTCCAGTATCCCTTAGCCTAGTTAATGGACCTTAGCCACACAATGCTACCCAAGCTACAAAAACACCCAAGTTATTCCTCAACTTCTTTCCCCTCACTCTTCACCTCATGCTGTACTTCCACCTCACCCCATCCCACCCCCAAAAAGTTCCTGACAATTTTTTTTTAAGTCTTTTTTGCATCTTTTCTTTCTCCAACCCGCTGGTACCGCTTCAGTTAAGGTCTCATCACTCTCACAAAGATCACTGCAAGTTGTTAAACTAGATCAGTAGTTCCCACTTTATTTATTTATTTATTTATTTATTTTCTTTATTTATTTTTGTTGTTGTTGAGGTACCAGGGCTGGGGATGGAAAGTGGCATTCAACCACTGAGCCACTTCAGCTCCCCCCACTTTAATATAAGTGATCAGGGAGGGCTTCTCTAAGAAGGTGACATTTGAACTGAATATAAGAAGAAACCACCCATGTGAAGATCTAGAGGAAGAACAGTATCATAAAGAATCCAGTACAAAAGTCCTGTGGCCAGAACAATCATGGCAAGCTGGAGGAGGAGAGGACAGAATAGCTGAAGTATAAGAAGTGGTGAGGAGAGGCGTGCTAAGAGGAAGTTGAAGAAGCAAGCAGGGACCAGATCATTTAGGGCCTTGCAGGCCATGAAAAAATGTATGGATGTTAGTTTAAGTATATTCAAACAGCACTCTTTCTCTTTTTTTTTTTTTTTTTTTAAGCAGGGGAGTGGCATAATCTAACATTTGCTTTATAATATTGATAGCTGTTGTGTGGAGAAGGACTTGTAGAGGCCATGACAAGATCAGAGGCAAGCAGAGCAGGTAGGAGGCGACTGCAATAGCACCAGTAAGAGAGGGCAGCCTGAACATTGGTGATGGAAAGAAGTGGATGGATTTAGGATATATGTTGGAGGTAGAATGACAGAGCTTGCTGCTGGAATAAATATGAAGGTGTAGAAAAAGGAGGAGTCACAGGTAATTTCTAGGATTTTGGTCTGAGTAAGTAGGTGGAGCTTAGTGGGTAAAGAACAGTTGGGACAGAAGATGGGTCTGTTTGGGACATGTTATATTTGAGATGCTATCATCCTTTCTAGGGGAGAGGCCCATGAGCAGCTGGATAATCAAATCTGGAGTATTTTACAGTCCCAGGTACCTGTTCAGATGGACTAAAGGAGAGCTCTGCAACCACGGTAATATTTTCTTTATCTGAAGTGACCGCACAGCTCACAGAATGCCATTGGTCCACTTGCTGGAAAAGGAAAATTTAATTAGTATAATCCCTTTTCGTGAGCAAAGGCTGAAAAACTTAACACTCGGCACTGAGGACAGGGCACCAAAAGGTCCCGGAATATAGAGCGTTGAGCCGTTACCGCGCTCAGCTTGGCCCAAGCAAAGGTGTACCAGGGACAAAGTTAAAGAGGTCCCGAGTTGGAGGGGTTAACTCGGAAAAGTGGTAGCCTGGCCTCTCCTCGTGTCACTCGCCATCGGGACGGCCGCGCTTACCCGAGCCGCATCACTCCCGCAATCACCCTCCTGACTCTCGGTGCACACAAAGTGGGCCTGAAACGAGAGCAATGACAAAATCAGGAAGCAAAACTACCATTATTATCTCCCCCTCCCAGTTGTCGCGAGACTGATGAGATGCGCGTGCGTAGAGCCGGGCGCTAGGACCCGGCAGGCAGGCCGGCGGGTGCGTACGCGTCGCGAGCAAGTCTCGCGGTGTTTGCATTTGAACTGTTTGGCGGGTGATGGCCATGGCTGCCTCGCTCCGGCGACACAGGAACCGGCTCTTCCGAACGTACGGGGCTGCCTGTGGCTGGGGGCCGCGGCGGCGGCCAGGGCGGGCAGCTGCTCAGTGGTTCCCGCCGCAAGACCGAAAGCGTATTTTCAGCAGCAGCAGCAGCGACGCCAGCGGCGGCGGCCCATCGCAGTCTGTCGCTTCCGATGATCCTGAAGACCCGGATTTCCCCGGCAGCCCGGTCGGTCAACGACGGAGGCGCCCCGGCGGCCGAATCTCCAAGGACCGGCCGAGCCTGGTTGTGACCCCCAGACGCCTGAGGCTGCGAGATCGGCCCCCGCAAAAGTGCAGTACCCCCTGCGACCCTCTCCGACCGTCGCCCTTCCCCAACAGCGATCCGGGCCGCCTCAGCCCGAACCTCAGTGCGTGCAGCCAGTCCAAAGACCTCGACGAGCTGGGCACCAGTGCCTCCCTCTTCAGCATTCCGGCCTCTCCCGGCAGCCCCGGACCTGTGTTCCCAGCGCTTGGGGATAGTGTCATCGGTGCCGGCCCCTCTCCCACTCTTGATGCAGCCTCTGAAGTTCCGAACGGCTTACACTTTCCACCAGCCTCCCTAGTCGGGGCATCTCGCCCCTGCTCCCAGGAGACAGCTACAGGAGGAGGCAAGTTCACCAGGGTTGCCTACCAAACCCGTGCCACTCTCAGGTCAGCTCTCTTTAGCCTTATGAATTCGGGAAACCCTGTAGGTTCTGAATTTGGGGCAGATGGCAAGAATATGAGGGAGTCCTGTAAAAGACAACTGGTAGGAGACAGGCTGGAGGGCCTGGGTTTGTCAAGTACAGGTAGGAGGAGGGCCACAGACTTTTGCCAAGAAAATGAGTCTCAAGGGACTGTCCGGATAGAATATAAGCAGACCAGTGGTTGCAAGGGCTGTGTGACACCTGGGAAAATCAACAGGCCTGAAAGAACTGGGCCACGCAGGAAGAGAAAACATCAAGAGGCAATGGAAACCTCCTTCCATTACCACCAATTTAAAAAGGGCCAAAAGATGGCAAAAGATTCATCCTTCACCCAGGACCTGACTCATTTACAGGATGCCTGTTCTTGGACCAAAACCAGGGTGTCCCTAAACTTCCACAAGAAGAAGATTGTGACTGCTGTGTCAGAGGTGTGCAGCAGCTATGCCAGTGCCAGTTCTCCCTCTGGGTCCTTCATATCAGAATATTCAAACTTTCCTGTCATGAACAGAACAAATAGTGCTCAGTCCCCTTGGCACTCCTCTTCCATGTATTTGCTAAGCCCTTTAATGACTCTATATATTGCAGACAAAAAGGCATCTGACGCTGAAAAGGTTTATGGGGAATGCAATCAGAAAGGTCCTGTTCCCTTTAGCTATTGCCTTTCCAGAGAAAAATTGGAATGCTGCAAGAAGATTGGGGAAGGAGTGTTTGGCGAAGTATTTCAGACAACTGCTAATCACAAACCTGTAGCCTTAAAAATCATTGCTATTGAAGGACCAGATTTAGTCAATGGAGCCCATCAAAAAACCTTTGAGGAAATCCTGCCAGAGATCATCATCTCCAAAGAGTTGAGCCTCTTGTCTGATGACAAATGCAACCGCACAGAAGGCTTTATTGGGCTGAACTCGGTGCACTGTGTCCAAGGTTCTTATCCTTCCTTGCTCCTCAGAGCCTGGGATCAGTATGACTCAGTCAGAGAATCTGCAAATGACCGGCCTGACTTTTTTGAAGAAGATCAGCTCTTCATTGTGCTTGAATTTGAGTTTGGAGGGATTGACTTAGAGCGAATGAGAAAAAATTTGCCTTCCATCGCTACTGCAAAGAGCATTTTACACCAGATCACCGCATCCCTCGCAGTTGCAGAGGCATCCCTACACTTTGAGCACCGAGACTTACACTGGGGGAACATACTCGTAAAGAAAACCGACGTCAAAGAGCTCCACTACACCCTCAATGGGAAGACATGCACTATCCCCACCCGTGGGCTGCACGTCAGCATCATCGACTATACCCTGTCACGCTTGGAGCGGGATGGGATTGTGGTTTTCTGTGACATTTCTAAGGATGAGGACCTATTTACAGGTGAAGGAGACTACCAATTTGAGATCTACAGGCTAATGAGGAAGGAGAACAACAACTGCTGGGGTGAATACCACCCTTATAATAATGTGCTTTGGCTACATTACCTCACAGATAAGATTCTGAAAGCAGTGGTCTTCAAGAATAAATCTAACACTTCTGCCATGAAGCAAGTAAAGAAAGAGATCCAGCATTTCCATAAGACATTGCTGAACTTCAGTTCTGCCACTGAACTGCTCTGCCAACACAGACTATTTAAGTAAGTGAAATGTGCCTTACTCCTCCAAAGTAAGAAGGCACTGGTCTTGAAGCCCCTGATACTGTTTTCAGTCACCACCCCAAGAGCAGGAGCAGGGTGGAATTCCCATTCTTACATGTTGTCAATCAGCTCTCCAAACAATTTTGTTTCCAAGTGGTATTGCCAGAATGTTTAAACTTGCTGTTAATAAATGTTCTTAAAAAATAAACAAGACATAAGAACAAATGTTTAGGGAGGCGGCTGTGGCTCAGTCAGTGGGGCTCCCATTTACCATATGGGGGGCCCCGGGTTCGGTTCCCAGGGCCTCCTGGTGGGGGCGGGCCCGCCCGCACGGCGTGGTTGGCTGACCCGGCGAGCGCGGGCAGCAGGGGCGGGATGAATGGATAGATAAATAAAATCTTTAAAAAAACAAACAAAAACAAAAAAACAAAAAAAAAAAATTTTAAAAAAAAAGAACAAATGTTTGCAATGTATAACTCCTCTCTCTAGCTGTCAGCAGTCCATCTGTAAATTCCTTTCCATGTTTTAATTTTTGAGCCCTGACACTATGTAATGGGAGAAAAAAGAAAGAAAGAAAGAAAAAAAAATCAAGAAGGCCCAAGGCCTCTACTGCCATATTGATCAGAGGCTGTCGTTTTAGGTATCATTTCAGATTGGATTTGGGAATCAGACTACAGATAGGGACTCACAGCTGAAAGCAAAGAAGCTGTAGCAAAGCTGAGACCAAGAGAAACAGACTGGAGGGAGAGTAGAATGGAAGATGGTAGCCAATTTATAAGGAAATTGGTGAGAAATGCCATGTGTTTATCAAGCTCACCCATTAATCACATAGAGAAGCAGAATTTATCAATTTCCAAAGGGAAAATAAGTGTTTCCATAGCTACTGCAAAGATTTAAATCTTATTTTTCATCAAAGGGAGAAAAACGGAGATGTTGCTTTAAGATCTGAGTGGTTGATATTCTTTCTGAACATGACTTTGGCAATTTACTCCTAAAGTTTTCCCATGGTAATCTAGTTTTACTCTTTTTCTGGGACTCTAGTTTTTTGTTTGTTTGTTTTTTGAGGTACTGGGGCCAGGGATTGAAGCCAGGACCTTGTATGTGGGAAGCCAGCACTCAACCACTGAGGCACATCGGCTTCCCTGAATTGGTTTTTTGTTTGTTTTAACTTGTTTGTTTCTGTTGTTTCAGGAAGGACCAGGAATGAAACCCAGGACCTTCCATGTGGGAGTAGGTGCTCAATCACTTGAGCCACATCCACTCCCAAGGACTCTAGTTTTTATACCTCTGAAATCCATAGTCACAGGAGAGAGATATATTAGTGACAGAATAAAGAACCACCTTAGTACCTGAGTCCTTGTCAGGTTCTTCACTCTTACAATCTGGAAACCTTGTATTTTGATTGGAACACAAATTTGCAGCTGGAATTCTGCACCAAAGAGATTTTCCCCATGTATCTACAAAATAAAATTGGAAAGTGGGAAGACAAAGCTGGGGTTGCTTTGCCACCTATAGCTTTGCAATCATAGGCACTAAGCACTTACACTGAACAGGAATTCTTTGTGGTCAGAAAGTCCCCGGCTTATGTTCATGTACATCACTGATGGTCTGCAATTGAGAGGACATGTGTTAAGCCTCAAGGTTCCCTTCTCGTTCTGAATGATCTTGAATGCTAACAATTGTATACACCAGGACAGAGGGCACCAGATCTTAGGAATCAAAGTTGGATGTCAAGATGTAAAGTGGCTATAGGGCATTTGGGGTGGGGTGGAATATTTGAACCGTGTATAACTGGATTAGTTCTATCTCTAGCACTCCTCAGTGTGATCTAACTTCTCCCTTCTTCCCAACCCCATCACCCCTGTTATCTTCTGTCCTTGGCATCACATCGGTACCCTTTTGAGGCAAGACCACTTGGCACTGCTCCTCCTCTGATGATCACAATGGGGTTTCTAGGGCCAAATTGTTAGTGCCCTAGTGGTCAATGTCAGAGCCTAGGTTCTAAGCAGCAGGTTCTCTAGAAGGGTGATGCCCATATCTACCCTGAACAGTTAAATCCATAAGAGAGATTAATGCCTGATGCTATTTCCCAGGCACGAGCAGTCACACTAGTTTTGGTTCCTTGGCATTACTTACTTGGAAAGAACTGCAGTGAAGACATGCCTGACTTGAAGGCTGTGGGTCTCTCTGACCAAAGACCTATTTTCATTGGAACTAGGAAATAAGAGTGTCAGTTCTCAGCGTCCCTGCTTTGTACATTAACAGCTATTCTGTACCTTGCCTTCCCAGGATCATCAGGGGTCAGATAAGAAAAGTCTCAGAGATAAGCAGGTAGTTTGTAGAAGTATTTACTGGAGAGTTTGTTAAAAATGCAGATTTTTGGGATTCCCCCTTGGTTGATTCTATTAGTCTGGGGTGGGACTGAGAAATCTGCATTTTAACAAGCACCCTTGGTGATACTAATGCAGGGCTGAGATGGGGGTGCTGAAGAATAACACTTGGAGAAACATTGATTTAACCAGAGTTTCTCAATCTTGGCACTAATATTTTGGACCAGAAAATACTTTGTTGCAGGAGGCTGGCCTGTGCATCATAGGATGTTTAGCAGCATCCCTGGCCTCTACCCACTAGATGCATGTAGCACACAAAACTGTCCCCCCTACCCCCAGTTGAGACTATCAAAAATGTCTGCCAGGCATTGCCTCTGGGGGGCAGAATTGCCCCCATTTGAGAATCACTTCCCAACACCCTACCCACCCCCACCCCCCCTAATCATAGAGACTTTTCAGATGACCAAGCTACTCTGAAGCTAAATGAGCCAGAATTAGGCTATTCTCCCAGCTCAAGGCTTATTCCAGACTATACCATATTACCACTTTGAGTGTGAAGAGAGGAACATGTGAAATATCTTTGATAACAACAAGGGAAAGCCAAGTCACAATGGGACATGGTGCCTTCTGTTTCTTCCCTGGGCAGTGAGGGCCATAGCTCCCACAGCATGCATGTGGGAGGCAGATTTCTTCCAGGGTCACAGCCCGAGCCTGCTGTGATGCAGGCTTTACTTACTTGGTGATCATCACAGTGATGTCTGCTGTCCTGTTTGGAAAGGCATGCTCCTCTAGCTGCCAAACTACTGAAAAGTTGGCCTAGTTTAAAGGAGACAAGAAAACAGTTACTTGATTCTTCTTTATACCATTCCCAATTCAAATCGCTTTCTAGTCACTAAACAGACCTAAGAAACATCATTGCTCCTCACGTTTGTGTGGCACAGCATACTTCCACATCTATTTCACTTGAACCTCACAGTCAATATAGAGTAAGCAGGGCAGGTGGCATTATTTGTGCCCAGCAGCACAAGGATAATCAGTAGCAGAGCAGAAACTTTTAGTCTGATGCTCCTTCCATACCACCCCTGCTTGACTAGGGTGAGCCAATAGGTTTTCTATGGCTGTATGTTGGGAAACTCCCTCCCACCTCACCACTCCTACTTTCAGATCAAATGTATCAGTTCTAAGTACTGCTATGGATTGACTGTACAATAAAGGGAAGTGAGGGGATCACAACTGAGAGACTCAGGTGAGACTGGGATGTAGGAGACACAAATTCCAGGGTAATGGGAAGAGCCAAACAATCAAAGCAGACTCACAGACAACCTCTTGAATATGGGGTGACCAATCTTGCAGTTCATGACCAGGATAGAAGCAATTGGCTTAGGGTCATCACACTGAATGTCTGGAGAGGCAGGCTGTAACACAGAAAACACTATTCTCAAAGGGCAAAAAAAGGAGCCATTTCCTTATACCAATTCAACAAACATCCACTGATTCTCTACTGTCAGGAACTAGGAACACAAAAAATCAGACTTGATCCCTGCCTTCCTTACAAACAGGGCAGAAGGGCTTAGTGGTAGGTCATTGAGGAATTTAAATAAGAGGCCTGAAGAGTGGCTCTGTGAGAGAAATACAGAGAATATCAGTGGAAAAAAAGATTAATTTCAATTAGCAGGAATCAGATAAGGAGATATTTGGACTGGCTGTGGACCAATGCAAATTTAAGATACTGAGATGGGCTGGGTGGGCCCAGGCACTGCCATGCAGCCTTTCTCAATCATGGTTCTTCATCTGGACCACAAAACACATAAAATGAGTTGAGTGACTGTTTTCTTAATTCTCAAGGGTGGTAAATAACTAGTTCCATTCTAGATGCATAGGAGATAAGTTAATTCTTTTCAGATAATGGATGCTGTCCTAGTCCAATTACAGTCACTAAACTGTAGTTGGGCAAAATCAGGTTTATTGACTCATTGCAATGAGGAAAACCCCACTGTGGTAAGTGGTAAATCTTACCAAACAAAAGAAAGAATTTTTTAAGGATTCTTGGAAAGGGTGGAACTTAGGTGAAATTTAAATGAAAAGCTTAAAGCAAACTAGGGCTGTGGGGTATGCAGTTAACATCAGGTCTGGAGTGCGAAGTGGACCCAGAGACCCGTGTCCTCAGACACTATAAAGTTAATATAGGTGTGGAAAGCTTTATCTGAAGTTCTGCACCCTTGGTTGGAAATTGAGGCTGTTTCTCTGTCATTCTTCAGGCAAGAGCAAGATGGTTTCATAATTACAGATATAACTTCAAACAGGAAAGTGTCTGGTAGCTTATGATTTTAGAGAACAAAATTTCTCAGTGTTATGATACTTTACAGCTGCAGGGTGTCCTTGGGAGAAATATTGTTTCCAATTATCTCTTCTGCTTGCTTTGTGTCTCTGTGATCCCAGCCTGATGGATGGGAGGGCAGAGTTTTACTTTCCCAGTCCAAGCTAACATTTACTTTCTCAGTGACAAGGGCATTAGAGCTTATGTATCTCCCAGAATCCTGTTTAAGAAAGGCAGCAGATTTCATAGAGACGAAAGTGGGTTACCAGGGTTCGGCGGTGGGGTGGGAGATGGGGAGTGACTGCTTAATAGGTACACAATTTCTGTTTGAGGTGATGGAAAAGTGTGGGTAATGGATAGTGATGATGGTGGCACAACATTGTGAATGAATTAATATCACTGAATTGTATACTTGAAAGTATTTAAAATAGGAAATTTAAGTTGTATATATATTACCACAATAAAAATGCGTTTAAAGAGAAAGAACAAAGGCTGCAGCCAGGGAGGGGTAGTTGTGCAGCAAAAGGGTGCCATTGAAAGGTTTTGAGGCAGAGAATGGCATGATTGAATCTATGGCATATGGAAGGATTGGAGGAGATTCATCTAGTTAATAAACATTTTTTTGGATGGACCAGGATGAGGCTGGAAACAAAGAGACAGGTAGGAGTTTACCATAAGAAATAAAAATTAAATAAAGCAGGCATGCAGTAGAAGAAAGACATGAGTGGCATGTTTTCAGAGTTACCCTCATAGTTACCTTTCGTAGTCTCTTAAACTGTAAATTTCTGGGGTATTCCAGAGCCATGCTTGTCATGTAGGACTCTTCTCCAGAGTTAGTTACACTAACGGTCATGGTCAGCTCCTTTGTGAGACCCACCACCAATTCCTGCCTGCACAGGGTATACGAGTAGATAAAAATGTTACCAGTTTACTTAATACATAAAACTCTGGATGCACGTTCTTAATCAGCTTCTCAGATAAGTTGTCTAAAGGATACGTTTCACCTACATCATCTTTCCCTCAACATAAACACCTGGACTGCCACACCCTCTCCGTTAATGTGTGAGAAGTTAATAATGGCTACCAAGTATTTAGTGCTTACCATGTACCAGGAACTGTGCTAAATGCTTCTCATGTCCAAATAATCCTCATAATAGAGGAGGAAACAGAAGCCTAGAGAGGCTAACCTAATCTGCCTGAGTCCTACAGCCCGAGAAGGAAGTTGGGAGAATTAGGACCAAATTCTGTTTCTACCACCAATTCACTATGACCCTAGGCAAATCCACCCATTCAGCGGGTATCTGAGTACTTTCTACGTGCAGAAGACAGACACTGTCCCTGCCCTCAGAGAGTATCCCCTTACTTGGCCTTGGCTTTCCTATCCACTAGGTCATGAAGGCCCTTCCAATTTAAAGGCTTTGACTTAAGGCATGAATCTGTTCAACCAGTAGTTGAGAGGTACAGAAAAACACATTAGCCATGCAAGGACAAATTTTAATCTTCTGAAATGCCCAAAGATGTCATTAATGTGCAGCTCTGGAAAGTAATGAGATGTGGTTTTTAAAAAAAAATCACTCTGACAGCTGAGAAGAGGATGGATTGACTGGAAAGAGAGACAGAGGGCAGAAACCAGTTATATCTGAGATGGTATGTGCCTGAAGGGGTAGAAACTAGGAACGGTAAGGCCATACTGTGAGCAGAGCCAAAGCGAGAGAGGAATCAAGGATGATCTTCAGTTTCCAGCTAGGATCAGTGAAGGAGTGAACACAGAAGGAAGACCAGGTGGTGGAGGACGAGGAGTTCGGTTTGGGACATGATGAGAGGTCATGTAGGGTAGCAAGGTAGAGATGTCAAAATGTCCATTGGATATACTGTTTTTAGAGCCCAGGAGAGAGATCTGAGAAGCATCAGAATATTTAACAATGGTTCTTAACCTGAGGTCCAGGGACAGTTTCAGAGGGTCCTGAATGTAAAGATTTATGTAGGGGAACAGATATGGCTCAAGCAGTTGAGCACCCACCTCCCACATGGGAGGTCCTGGGTTTGGTTCCTGGTGCCTCCTAAAGAAGACAAACAACGAGCAGACAACAAGCAGACATTATGCAAAAAAAAGAGCAGACAACAAGCAAAAAAACACACACAAAAAACGAGCAGACAATGAGCAAAAACAATGAGCAAACAGATGAGGAAGCCATCTGGGGGGTGGTGTATGAGGAAGATTTATGTAAACACATGTGATCTTCCAGGGAGAGGGGACTGCAGCTTTCATAAGACTCCTTAGGTCAGGAATTCTTAACAAGGGGTCAATGAGCTTGAACAGAAATTCAAAAAAACATTTTTGTGGGGACCTGTTGGTACGGGTGTGATATATTTATTAAATAATGCACAATATAGTGTAAACCTGGTAAGGGGTCCATGGTTTTCACCTGACTGGCAAAGGGGTCTGTGGCACAAAAAAGGTTAAGAACCCCTGCCTTAAGGAATCCATGTCCTCAGAAAGTTCAAAAGCCAATAATACAATCAGTTGCCTACAATATAAGTGCAGTAATAACTTTTGAATCTTTTGCTATGTACACAAGGGGGTGTTGCAGGGCAAGCTGCATATTCCCCAAGGAGCTGGCTGAGAGAGTAGTTTTTGGCTCTAACTAAATCCGCTATTGGAAACAGCTGCAACCACTTGTTAGGCTGGATTCCCAAACACTATAATGCCTTGAATTGAGTCCCTAATGATTGGGATGGGCAGGGCTAAGCCAGCCACATCAGAATCTCACTTTCTGCATGTGTATATGAGAGGACAGGGCAGGACTTGGAGGAGCATCAGTTTCATGTTATGTTGTAAGACCACCACACACATGAAAGCAAACTCACGATCGCTCACTCCCCGTCCTGCCTCCCAAGACCATTCTTCCCAAGGCTTCCCCAATTCAGTCACTGTCAACCCCATCAGCCTAAAATTGAGATGTTACCTCTAAGTGGAGTAGTCCTTAGAGTGAGGGTCACTGGGTCATGAATATATCTTGTTCAGGATGTCAAGAGACCTGACTTCAAGTTCACTTAAACTTTTTGTTTAAGTCCAATAGAACTTTTTGCAGTGATGGAAATGTTCTGCATCTTCGCTGATACCACTAGCCATATGTGGATGCTGAGCACTTGATATGTGGCTGGTACAATGGAAAAATTAATTTTTTATTTTATTTATTTTAATTAACTTAAAAAGTTAAATAGCCAAACGTGGGCTAGTGGCTACTGTCCTGCAGAGTGCAGCTTTAGATGCTCAGGCTAAAACCTCTGAAAATATCTTACACCCCTCTCCTTCCCTACATCCAGTCTGTCAGCAAATCCTGTGAGCTCTAACCTCAGAATATAACCACTTTCATGGATACTGCCCTGGCCCAAGCCATCACCATCTCTCCCCTGAGTTATTATAATCGCTCTTTACTATCTGTTTGCTCCTACCGGCTATTATCAACTCAGCAGCAAGAGGGATCCTGTTAAAATGCAAGATCATGTGCCCTCTGGATTCCCAGCTCACAGTAAAAGACCTTATGCAGGAACCCTAAATATACCCTCCCCCGCATTACTTCTCTGACCTCTTCTCCTACTACTCTCCCTTCCCTCGCTCCACTCCCACGACAATGGTGCCCTTGCCAGGCAAGCTCCCATCACAGGGTATTTGCCATAGTTCTTCCCTCAGACACCCAAATAGCTTGTTCCCCCCGCCTCCTCTTGTGTTGGCCAAAATTTGGTCACCTTCTCAGTAAGTCCTTCCCTGATCACCCTGTTTAAAATTGCAACTCTACCCCCGCCCAGCACTCCCTCGCATCTTCCCTACCTTATTTTTCTCCATAGCACATCTCATCAAAGTATCCTACATAATTTACTTAGTTATATTTTCCCCCTAAAAGTACCAGGAGGTCAGGGATTTTTCAGTGTTTTCCACCTATCACAGAGTAGATACTTGATAAATATGTGATGAATGAGTGAATGAATTTGGCCAAGATAAGCCTGAGCCAAGGAAGATGTTACTTCTAACTGGAGAGTCCCAGGAGTGAGGTCACTGGTCATGAACATACCAGGATGTCAACAGACCTGGGTTCAAGTTCACCAAATTGCCACTGTGACCTCAGACAGGACCTTCAACCACTGAGCCTCAGTTTCCTCATCTATAGAATGGGAATGCAAATCTGTGTTGCCTCCCTCATAGGGTGGATGAGGATGCAATGAGGTAATAAATGCAAAACCCATTTGTGGGCAATGAGGGAAGAGGGTAGGAGGTGAGCAATTAATCCTGATGAGGAGTTTGCCCAGGTAAGGCTTCAAGAGGAAGTTAACTGCAAAACCATGAGGACTGGATCTGACTCACTTTGAGATGGTTGTGGCCAGGTGTAACTCAGCGACACAAAACAGCTTATTGTTGCAGGCCTTCTCGTAGGGCAGCTGTAACCAGACAAAGAGGGGTAGGATCAGCCCAGGAGTACCCCCACCCCCACCCCCGGCAGCTCTGTCCTGTGACCTTCTCCAGAGGACATGCCTGCCCTGCTTACTCTAAGAAGGGCAGTTCCAGGGATGGGAAGGCTGCCAGGCTGGGTCTGTGGCCACCTGGCCACAAGAGCTGTGACTGTGACATTCCCTCATCCACCCTGTGAAGACAGTCAGGGGTAGGGGATGTGTTTGGTCCTTCAATGCAGGCTCACTGTGAGTCAGGCCTCTGGCCAAGGTCAAAGATGGGTGATCATCTCGCAATGGTGGGAGTGCCCATCACACATCATGCTACATAAGTCAACACTCACAACTCACTACTGTGAACAATTAGGGAGGAAAAAGGATGTGAAGCAAAGCCTCTTTAGTCCTTTCAAGTATAGGCAGGAACAGCGGGGGGGGGGCAGGAATAAGGGATACCTAACCAAACATTGCCAAGGTCCCGTCCTGCCAGGTCCTCTGCTCCCATGGCCAGTCTTCTCTGCAGGATAAATATTTTCCTTGCAATCTTGCCTACACTAAAACAAACTAATTCAGAAAGTTACATCTGGTCCAAAACGTCCAATCCAGGTTGAAAAATCAAAATGTCTAAAGAAGCAGGGTCTATTATCTATTATGAAGGAAACATAGCCAGCTCCTTAACTGGGAAATCTCTGCCTTTAGTTCCCTAGCGGGCAGTGATCGCTTCAGTAATTTTACACAACAACTGCTATTGGGCTGGGGCTGGAATGGGTGCCCAAAGCCAGGAAGGAGACCTCTTATTTCCTGGTGAAAGGAGATGCAATTTGCAGAAGTCAGAGTCTGTACCTCCATCTGGCTGGGGCAACAGTTTCGTGCAGGCTTTTTGTTTTGTTTCGTTTTTAATATAGCCAAGTAGCCTGCTCTCATTCATCCAATCCCAGTGAAAGAGAGCAGGGTTAAACCACCTAAGCTCCCAATTGGAACTAATTCTCTGGAAATATCTAAAGGCCTAACACCAGATAATTTCTCCTCACCCATTTTATAGGGAGAATAATTTTTAAAAATTTCTTTGCCAAATCATTGTAGTTATAATTGATTAAGGTAAAAATTGTGAATGGATGTTAAATAGGGTATGTAAATAGTCTCAAAGCATCTCTCCGTAAGATGCTTACTAACTACAAGGGGGAAATTACCATAATGGGACAAATAAAACACAATGTGCCTTCTAATATGATACACTGAAGACACAACATCACTTCTGTGATATTCCTGCTAAAAATTCATAATCTGAATCTAATCATGAGAAAATATCAGACAAACTCAAATTGAAGAACATTCTACAAAATAACTGGCTCATGCCCTTCAAAAATATTAAGGTTATTAAAGACAAAGAAAGACTGAGGAATTGTTCCAGGTCAAAGGGCACTAAACATAAATGACAACAAAATGCAACGAATGGTCCTGAACCTGAATTTCTTTTCTTTTGCACTCAACCATTGAGCTACACCCATTCCGAATAATAGTATTTCGTCAATATGAATTCTCTTATTTTAATCATTGTTCTATGGTTAGGTAAAAGAATGACCTTGTTTTTCAGGAATTATATACTGAAGTATTGGGGGGAAAAGAGGTATCATATCTGTAATTAATCTCAAATGTCTCAGAAACAATAATGTGTATGTAAGAGAGAAAGAAAGAGAATGATAAAGTAAATACGGCAAAATGTTAACATTGGGAAATTTAAAAATACATGGGAATTCTTTGAACTATTCTTTTAAGGGAAATGTATCACAAAAGCTTTTTAGTTCTAAATTTTTTAAAAATCATCTTATTGTCAATACCAACTTTAAAACTTCTTTAAAAAATAATACACTATTAGAAACTGGAAATAAAATCTCTTCACTTAAAAAATTAAGATGACAGTATTTGCTCATAGGAAGCCTGATTCTCCTTCTTCCTGGGCAGATGAGCAGCAGAGCAGTTGCCCCGATTATGTTGCTAATAGTTTTTATAGCTCAATTACTATAGGACATTATTGTAAAAAATATGGGACAGTCATGAGGGTCCTATGATTACCTGAAGCTTTTCTGTGCCACCATGAATTACTTTTTTTTTTTTTTTTTTGAGACTCAACTCATTTCAATTGACTGGAATGTTTGTTTTTTTTTTTTTTTTTAGGAAGTACCAGGGATTGAACCCCGGACCTCGTACATCAGAAGCAGGCACTTGACCACTGAGCTACACCGGCTCCCCTGGAATGATTACTTTTGAATGCCCATGTTGTCACTTTGTTCCCACTGGTTTTTCTATACTCCATAAGACTAAATAAGAATTGACAGAATAGCCTGGGGGCCAGGGTCTGGGTAGGAACAAAATCGCAGGATCAGGAACCTTGACTGTTTCTTTCCCCCTTTGATTTCCCTTAGTCATGAGAAAAGTTTCCCGTGACCCTGCCCACCTGTCTTGACTGCATCGATAGACGTTGGGAGGAAAGGTTGAGGGGCAGGTTTGGTGGGGCCAGACATTTAGTCTGAAGGCCCTGGGCAGGGCCTAGTAGGCAGGTACACTAAAGGACATCCTCTCTGCAGCGCAGGGCAGGAGAGCGCCAGTCAAGCCCCCCAACAGGACCCTTCCCAAGTAAGGGCCCCAGGATACAACTCATTCATGTGCTTCATTAAATATGGAACAAGCACATTTTGTGAACATAAAAAGTGGTTTGGAGACCTGTGTTACCCACCACGAGGCCCTGGGCAAGTTCACACTCTCTCAGGGGCTCAACTTCCCCATTTGTACAGTGGTTTAACCCTGTTCTCTTTTGCTGGGGTTGCTATGTGAAGTTCCTCCCACCTCTAACATTCTTTGAAGTCAGGGGAGCAGGTCCTTTTTAGGGGATGGCCCCCAAGAGGGTCCTAGTTGGGAGAGTTACCTGGAAGATGGCAGAGGGCTGAGTGTAGAAGTCCAGGATGGGGTGGGGATGTTCTCTGCTGCCGTTGAGTGGCTGCAGTTGGTAGCTGACCTTGATGCTGATGTTGGAGAAGCAGTCCTCCTCACAGAGCTGCAGGGTCAAGGAAGGCAGGGTTCAAGTTGGGCGTGGGGGAAAAGATGACAAGGAGAGTGCTTTTAACTTTGAGTCGGAAGTCCTAAGCATCTTCCAGATCAGCAAGGCTGAAAGGAAACTTTCTTTGACCAAGCTGCCGAGAGCTTTTGAAAAATCTTCCTTGATCAGCCTACGCATGGCCTTGCAACTCATAACTTCTCGTAGTCCCACTGCAATCACAAAGGGAAGCATATGGGAAGCGGATGTGGCTCAAGCAACTGAGCACCCGCCTACCACATGGGAGGTCCATGGTTTGGTTCCCGGTGCCTCCTAAAGAAGACAGCAAGCTGGCATGACAGGCAGGCACAGCAAGCTGACACAACCAGATGATGCAACAAGAGACACAAGAAGGAAAAAACATAATGAGAGACACAAAAAAGAAGGGAACAGAGGTGGCTCAAGTGATTAGGCACCTCCCTCTCACATCAGAGGTCCTGAGTTCAGTTTCCGGTGCCTCCTAAAGAAACAAGGAAGACAACAGACACAGCAAGTGCAAAACAACAAGGGGGTGGGGAGAAATAAATAAATAAAATCTTTTTTTTTTTTTTTTTTTAAAAAAAAAAAAGGGAAGCACATCCATCAGGAGTTAAGAACTGCCTTGGACTTCATTCAGAGGGCAAATGGGAGCCACTGAAGGGAAGAGGCATGGTCATTCCTGTGCTTTACAAAGCAGCATGAGTTTCTAAAGCAGTGTGGAGGACACATTAGAGAGGTAAAACCTGGAGAGGAAGAGGTCATGCCTCCTGAGACTTGTACCATGATCCAGGCAGAACTGTGAACTCACGTGTTCTGTTTGCCTTTGCCATTCTTTGTTTTAAACAAGCCTTTAGGGAGGCGGCTGTGGCTCAATCAGTGGGGCTCCCGTTTACCATGTGGGAGGCCCCGGGTTCGGTTCCCGGGGCCTCCTGGTGGGGGCAGGCCCGCCCGCGCGGCGTGGTTGGCTGACCCAGCGAGCACAGGCAGCAAGGGGGGGGATAAATGAATAAATAAATAAAATCTTTAAAAAAAAAAAAAAAATAAATAAATAAACAAGCCTTTCTGCCATGATAAGAGCTTTGAGCACATGAACATGACTATGAATCCCTGGTGGGAAATTACAGTTGAGCTTTTATTTAAAGAAGGCTATAGGTTGGCTAGAAAGCTTCCTAATCGAATAAATGATCATCTTGGGAACAAATGTATAGCCAGAAGCATAATTCTTGAGTTTGTTTGTTGGAATTAATAATCCATATAGGTCCAAAGTTCTAGGTTCCGTAAGGCTCTGAGTCTTTTTTTTTTTTTTTTTTTTTAAGATTTTATTTATTTATTCATTTATCCCCCCCTTGCTGCTTGTGCTCGCTGGGTCAGCTAACCACGCCGTGCAGGCGGGCCTGCCCTCACCAGGAGGCCCCGGGAACCGAACCCGGAGCCTCCCATATGGTAAACGGGAGCCCTACTGATTGAGCCACAGCCGCTTCCCTCTGAGTCTTGACAAATACATTTTTCATGTTTTGGGGTGCCTTTGCCAGGAATAAATCTGTCTGAAAGATAAAACCTGTCACTTCTACCTTGAATTTGTTCCATTTCTTTTCTGATGGTGAACTCTATAAGGTCCCTCAGCCCCACAGTTATTGTCAGGTGAGGTTAGATAACATTGGAGAGGGATGACCGTTATTCCTGACTTATTACCAAGAAATATGTCAGCAATGAGAGCATTTCACTTTTTGTCCAGGATTATAGGAAGCTCAGACATATAGAGTTCAGTTTCAGGAGGTTTTTAAAATTTGGCTTTCTAGTAGAATTACCTCCATATCCTACACCAGTAGGGTTCTAGACCTATTATCATTATCTTAACTGCCTTATTTGTAAGCAGGTGTCTGTATCCTTCACTGCAAGTACCTCAAATCTTCTCTCAATGACACAGACCCCTCTTCTAAACCCCTCCACTTACCTCTCCCTCTGTGGGGATAAGCAAGAGTTGCTCACAAAGACGTGACCCACTGCTCCACTCTCTAAAGAGGCTCGGACAAGCTTTCACGTCTGAACACTGCAGCCTTTTCCTCTGCTTCATCACATCTATGTCCAATGTGAAGTTGAGGCCTGGGAATGAAGACCTTCCTGATGAGGCCGGGATGGGTAAGCCCCAGACAGAGGGGCCCCCAGCCTCCCTGAGGATCCTTCTGGGCCTCTCCTGAATGGTATTCCCACGCAGACACTTCTCTGGGGCTGGACTCCTGAGTTTCTCCTTCATTCCACAGGGCTTTTCTCATGGTCTTCTGGCCCCTAGCTAGGAACCCTCAGAGCATCAGCCCCAAACCCAGACCAGCACATTCCCAAGGCTGAGGCTGCCTTCCTTATGGAAGGAGGTTCAGGGAGGAGGCTGGCACTGGGGAAGAAAACAAAGAGGAAGAAGAAGAATACAGGCAATGGAGAGAGAAACCACAGAGCAAAATCCAAAGACCGCAGTGCTAGAAGACCTTGGAGCTTACCTGGGCCAACTCCCTTACTGTTCAGAACAGATACGTGCCCAATGTCACTCAGGCACTGTGTCCTGAATCTTGCATCCTGTCAGCTGGGATGGCTCAGTCTGTCATTTTCTACCCCCACGTTCAAGAATGCCCTCCTTCTGAGGCAAAGCCACCCCCCAGCACACTCACCCCCACCACTGGGAGGGGGCTCTCTGAGCTATGAGAAGCAGAGACATCTCAGGGATTATCACTGACAGATGAATCCTTGGGGACCATTGCTGAGGGATTAATCTGGTGGGGAGCTCTTGGGCTGCCAGAAATTAGCTGGGCCATGAAAGCTAGGCCCACCCTCTGCCTCAGGAAACAGTCCCCAATGAGGGTCAGGTAAATGGATGTGAAGGGAGACATGGGGAGTTGGGGTGGAGAAACTATGTAAATCAGATAGAAAGAGGAAGGGGGAGAACAGGAGACAGGAAGGCCCAAAGAGGAGGGGAGGAAAGAGAGTGTCTGGCCAGGATCCCAGACCCTTGGGCCCCTTCTTTGGTCGAGGTGCTTCTCAGGAGCCCTTGCACACACACATGCACACGCGAGGGCACAGCTCCAGGGAGATGACAAAATGGCTGCCTTTTTCTGAATCTTTCTTTCAGAAAGTCAACCCTTGAATCTTGAGGACAGAACCCAACTCCCCTCCTCCCAAGAAGTTCAGATAAAACCCTTCAGCATGTGAACTCAACATCAGGCCGCAGTTTCCTGGGCAGGTCCTATTTAATAGACCCTAACGCGGCTTAGCTCTAATAGAGGGATTTCAAGCCCAGGGACTTCACACCAACACCAATGCCAATGCCACCACCCCATACACACTCACACCCACACAGTCTCTTTCTCTTCCTCTTATATAACCCAACCAGGGGTGATCACAACCCGGCAGCAGGTCAGCTAGGCTGCCTGTTACCTGACTCAGTGGTTGTGGTGGCAGAGCCGATTTCAAAGCACACGTGTACTTTCACACTGTTGTTGAAGCCAACAGGCAGTGCCCTGGGGGTGAAGGTCATGGACACCTTCAGGTGAACCACAGGTCTTGACCTAAAACAACAGCAAATAGGACCATGAGAAGTGACCATAGGGCTTCTCGGTCAGTGCTTGGCTGATGCATTTCTTCATTTGATGAGTATTTTTTTTTAACATCTCCAATATGTTAAGTGCTATTGGTTCTGAGTCCTCAGGACTCAGTAGGGAAAGAAACAAGGTCCCTACTCTAGTGGGAAAGCAGACTGCAGAAAAAGGAGGAGGAGGAGGAGGAGGTAAGGAAAATACTGTGTAGTAGTAATGCTATGATAAAAATACAACAGGATAAGGTAATAGAGATTGGGGCTACTTAGACTGGGTGGTCAGGAAAGGCTTCACTGACAAGGGGCATTTAAGTTGAGACCTGTTAACAAGAAAGAGCCAACCATGTGAAGACCTGGGGGAAAAGAATCCCAGGCAGAGAGAAGAGCTAGTGCAAAGGGTCTGTGGCAGGAATGAGCCTGGTTTGTTTGAGGAACATAAAGGCCAGCATGACTGGAGTATAATTAATGAGAGAGAGGGTATTAACAGGAAATGGGAGTGGAGGGGTGGCAGGGGTTAAGCCATGGAGAGCCTCTAGGTTCTGTAGATTTTACTCCAAGTAGGAGCCACTGAGGGGTTTTTAAATAGCAGAGTGAAAGTATCACTCTGGTTGCTATTTGGAGAATAGACAAGAGGGAGTGGAAACAGGGAAGAATGCCATGGCAGTGGTCCAGGTGAGAGATGATGATGCCTAATACTGCAAAGTAATAGGAGAGATGGAGAGAAGGGGGTGAATTTAGAGATATTTAGAAGCAGAGTCAACAAAACCTTGTTGATGGGGTGCCTGAGGCAGGAAAAAGAGGAATCCAGGGTGACTGCTAGGGTTTTGCCCTGAACCTTTGGGTGGATGGTGGTGCCATTTGCTGAGATGAGAAGACTGAGAGAGGGGCAGTTTGGGAAAAGAAAGGTGGATGAAAATAAAGCTCCATTTTAGACGTGTTAGCTTTGAGAGGCCTGGGAGCAACAGCCAAGAGGGGTGTTGAGTAGATAGCCAAGTCTGGAGCTTAGTGGAGAGGACAAGGCAGAGAGGGGATCCATCAGCATATATATAGCCACAATTTATAGCCATGGATAATGGCTGGATAATTCACTTAGGTATGGATGGCAGAAGTTCTGAAATTCATCATTGTCATCATCGCTATCACTGATGCTAAGTACATTGCATACAGTCCCTCATTTAATCCTGTGAGGTACATGCTATTATTATTTTCATTTATAGATGAGAAAATTGGGACTTAGAAAAATTAAATAACCTGCCCAAGGGCACACAGTTAGGTGAGAGCTGAGGTCCCAACCCAGACGGGCAGACTCTAGAGCCCGTGCCCTCAGCCACTGCACTTACTGTGCCTGCCCCACCCCACCCCCAATCAGGGAACAAGTGAGGTCGGGTCCTGGCACTCCAGAAGGCAGGGCAGACCCCTACCTGAGCACAGTCGCTTGGTGCAGAGTGCCCACAGTGATGTCGGCAAGGCCGTCGCCACTGAAATCAAAGCCACCGTCCAGGGACCTGCCGAAGTAGTGGAGCCTTGGGGCCACTGCTGAAGCTCTGATCCGCTGCGCGGGGTGAAACACAGGGTGGGGATGGGGAGGGGTGGAGGAGGAAACAGGGAGGGAAAGAACCTTCAGTCCTGTTCAAATTGGCACGATGAAGCACAGTCCCCAGCCCAGGGAGCCCTCAATCTAGCAAGAAGAGAAGGGCAAGGCTTCCCAAAGGCAGGCAGGAGAGTGGGCTCTCTTGGCGGAGAGGCCAGAATGAGGAAAGCAGGAGGTGGGGAAAGAGCAGGGTGCTCAGAAGCAGCAGCCAGGGGCGAGTGCAGGAGGACAGAGAAGCAGGAAGCGATCTGGTTGTGATGGGGCTTGCTGCAGGACTGGGGTGGGACCTGCAGTAAGGGGGGCGGGGGATGTGTGTGGCATCAAAGGCTTTTTTGAGGAAGGGAGATAATCCAAATTGAATTTTAGAAATGCCACTAAAGGCCCAGGGTGGAGGATGGGGAGGAGGCGGGAGGCTGGGGCAGGGCGAGAGTCAGGGGAGGGACCACAAGGCCCGCGCTGGAGCACTGGTGCAGAGGAGGAGCAGGCAGCAAGCTGGACGGTGAGCTGGATGGTGGACTCATTAGGTCCTGGGTGCCAACACGCCGCGCAGGGTGAGGAAGAGGCTGGAGGTCTGGGTGATGGCGGGGGTGAGCAGCAGGCCTTGGGGGAAGAGGGTGCTTTCTCCTGGGCAGGGTGAGCATGAGATGCTTGCAGCCATCCAGGTGGAGGTGCTCAGGAGGCATCTGGGCAAACAAGGCTGAAGTGTGGAGGGAAACAGGAGCTGGAGGTGGGCAAAAGCACCCACAAAAGATGTGGTGTGAATGACTGGCCATGAAGCCCTGGGGGATGAGAGTTAAGGCATGAAGGGGTTGGGTGAGGGGCAGGAGCCAGAGAAGGGATGGAAAGAGAGGAAGGAGGTACCTGAGGCAGGTCCATGGTCAAAAATACCAAAGGAGGAATTACAGGTCAAGGGGTAGATGGACATCACCACAATCTCCACCACCACCACCACCACCACCAGAAAGGTCTGGGGTAAGGTGCTGGCCTGGCACCTCCCATGGGCTGCATGATTTATCTCTTTCACTGGGCACTCCCAGACCCCCAAGGCCTCCTCTACACTTAGTAGTAGGCCTAAATCAGGGCTCAGCCATCACATCTGGGGGGGGGCACACCCCCAGAATAGAGGCAGGGGAGAGGTGGGCACTGTGACGCCCTGTGTGTCACCTGCGAGGGGCTGGTGGAGAGGCCATCCCTGCGTCCATTGTAGATGTACACGCTGCCGAAGCTGGCATCATTGCCTGCCATAAAATCCTCCAGGGGGGCCCCGATCGCCACATCTGTGAGCTTATCCTGACTGATATCTCCCACTGCTGCCATGGCAAAGCCAAACCGGGCGTTGGTGAACCTGGGGTACCCATTCAGCGTGTGTGTCAAGGAGAAGGAACCACCCTGTAAAGCAAACAGGCAGCTCAGACCTCAAAAAAGGGGCAAAGGGCACCCACCCCATGACCACCCCAGCAGGCAGCCTCCCTGGGCTTGTTGATTCTGATTCTCCAGCAGGTTCTCTAAGGCTCAGAAGAGGCAAGAGACCTTCCCTAGGTCACGTGGTGAGCCTGTGGTAAGGCAGGGACCCTCCTGCTTTGCAGTTCAGGACCCAGAGCCTATTCCTCTGCTCCCACTATCAGGGGCACTGGACTGGCGATTGGAAGGCCTGGGTTCTAGCCATGGCTCCACCACACACTTGCCATGTAAACTTGAGCAAGTCAGCGTCCTCATCTCATTTGAGATTAAAGTGGAGCTGAGAGCTACCTCCCATAGTTATTGTGAGAAACAAGTGAGATCCTGAACAAAATGTGCTTTGTCAACTGTGCAGCTCTAAGGGATGTTATCATCAGCGACTGCCCTTTGATGAGGAAGGTGGGGGAACAGAGCTACTACCCAGTAGACACCCACCTGGAACACCTCCCTCCCCACCACTACCCTCGGGGACAGCAAATTCCCACCCTCCACAGCCTCTGCACCAGGCTGAGTGCCCAGAGTCTCAGCAAGCTGGTGAAACTGAAGACTCCCCCACCTGTTCATTCAAATGGTACACATAGACTCTGCCTTCTTCCCCTTGCACGTGGTAAAACGGAGCAGCCACCAGCAAGAGGTCTGTGGTCCCATCCATATCGATGTCCACAGGGCACATCTCAGAGCCAAAATAGGACCCCATCTGCAGCACAGGAGAAACTCAGCTCCCTGGGAGGGCTGGGAGGGTCCCTCTGCCACCCCCACAAGAAGCTAGACCCCTGCTCCTGCTCTTCCTGGACTACCAAGTTTGGGTTGTTCCAGGTCAGTTTGCTCACCAGGAAATGCAGGGTAGTGGGTGAGCAGCCAGATGCCCCACAGTAGAGGAAGCCACCTGGGAATCAGACATGCAGAGCTGAGGGAGTCACTAGGTGCTGCCTGAGTACTGCCCACTGAGAGTCCCGGGGCCTTTTCTTTTCTTTTTTTTTTTTTTGGGGGGGGGGGGGCTTACATAAAAGTTTACCATTCCCTGAATGTATGGCATGGTCAGAGGCTGTTTTAAAATGAAGATGCCAGCCTAAGATATAACCCTAACTGAAGAAAAGAGAATGACCTAGATCTGCTCTAAGAGGCCTATAAACTTAAAGGCTGACATGAGGAGGGTACCTGCTCTCCCTCCAACACTGGGATGAAGTTGGTCTCTTTGGCCTTCTGGATCGCAAACACGGTCCCCCGCTGCCTGTGCCGCGGAGCCCCTGCCACAAAGGAGAGGCCATGGGCCTCGTGCAGTACCGCCACCGTGTAACCTGGGGCGGGGGAGAGGGGCATTAGTGCGGCCGCAAACTGGGGTGCCTCTGGCCATCCCTGGGCTCCCCACCTTCCCAACTAGACCTTTGATGTGGCCTGGGGAGGAGGCCAAATGGGAGGCGTGACAGTTGCTCATTCTTCTAAAAATCAGCCTCGCATTGTCACAGGCCACGCCCAGCTAAAAACACCCACAGTCACCACCCACGTTCACTCACGCAGGAGCTGTGGACCAAGGTGAGAGCTGGGGGCATGCGCACCATCGTTACTAACAGGGAGGCCACCACCCCGGGACTCGCGGAGATGGTAATTCTCAGGCTCCCGGGCCCTAAGCAGGCCCTGCCCTCACCCAGGTAGCTGTACTGCGCAGCCCTGGCGTCCGCCGTCTGGTTCAGGAAGCGGACCCGACAGTTGTGCGTGTCGTAGAGCAGCGCGCCCCCCGACCAGTCGAAAGCTCCCACGGCGCCAAGCAGCACCTGCCCCTGCAGGGGACAGGAGTGGAGGCCCATCTGAGTTGGGGAGGGGACCCAGGGGCCCACGAACCTTGCGGGGAGAAGAAGTGTGTTCAGCAGCCCTATGCCTGTCCAGCCGGAGATGCCGGCAGGAAGGAGCGATGCCAAACGCTGGGTTCCTGCGCCTCCAGTGCTAGCCATCCCCCAGAGCAGAAGCCGGCCGGGGACCCCAATGACAAGCATAAAAGAGAAGCCTGGTTGAGCAAGATGGTTGTCATGGTACTCTCCTCAGGGCCCTGCACAGTGTTGAGTGAAGGTGCTAACTGCCCTTCCCCGTGCACAGGGTCCACCCGCCCAGCTAGCGTGTGTTCCTTCCCCAGCTGCAGGGAACAGTCAGTCAGTGGAAGAAGTAAGCAGGCCCACCCAGGCCAAATCTTGTCTCACTGGTCTGTATTAATAGGAATTGCTCAATCCTTGAGCACACAGCACAAAACGGAAATATGGCCATTATTTCGTCGGTCTCAAAGGTTCAGAGAAGGACAAGCAAGCACAAGTGTTTCCCTTTATCCTAAAATGAAGCACCCAGGAGGTGCTTCAGAGGCATCACCATGGGATGCAGAGCCCTGCACTGTGAGCCAGGAGCCCCCAATCCCAGGCGTTACTGGGGCCTCTCCTCTTGCAGACCCTTCCTCCATGAGAGAGCCTGGGACCAAGTACCTTGTCCAAGATCTGGGCGCTGAACCCAACCTGTGCCATCTGGTAGTGAAGGGCCTCTCCCACCATACCTGGAAGCAAGAAGCACAGTGAGACTGCTGGGGCCGAGGGGAGGGAGGAGCCAGGTCAGGGAGTAGTCCAGCCTGGCCCTGCTCCCAGGGGTGTGCTGGGAAGAGCACTGGGCTCTTCCCTGGGTCTGGTCCATGCTTTGGGACCTGCCGGCTGCATAGACTTGGGTAGTTCACGCCCTCATTCTGGGCCCTCATTTTCTCATCGGTGAGCCCCTGGGAGCAGGAACCACACCCCAGTCATTCTTGATTCTCAGGGCCAGTTCAGAGTGATGGGGGCCTGGGGGTATTATTGCCTTTTTAGAGATGGAGAAACTGAGACTCAGAGGGGATGGGAGTTGCTCAGAGTGCCACCTGGAGTTAGGGCCAAGGCAGGGCTTGGGCCGCCTGCTGCATCTGGAGCCCTCACCTTCCATGTGAATGATGTTCTGCTGCAGCTTGCTCAGCAGCCCATCCAACGCCGTGTAGTTGGTCACCTTGAAGGCATGGGTCTCATCAGGGTCCGAGGCGATCAGCTTCAGTTCTCTGTCAGTACTCTCCTTCTCAAACGCATGTCCCAC
The DNA here is from genome assembly GCA_026826555.1 of Tolypeutes matacus. Classification (NCBI taxonomy): domain Eukaryota; kingdom Metazoa; phylum Chordata; class Mammalia; order Cingulata; family Chlamyphoridae; genus Tolypeutes; species Tolypeutes matacus. Next base: position 894,309 of record JAKSZT010054052.1, read on the forward strand.
CTGCACAGAGGCCCAGGGTCAGTGGGCCAGTGCCATGAGGGCTCGCTCCTCTGAAACCTCAGACCCTGGGGGCTTTCCAGGCCCAGGAAGAGGCCTGAGCCCCTCGGTCTGGCCTTCAGCACCCTCCGTCACCTGTCTCCTTCCTTCCTTGCTCCCTGTTCTCACCCACATACCCTCCTGCTTTCCCAAACTACATGAGTTTTCCTGAACTCACCAGGTTCCTTCTCACCTCTGCATGGGCTGTTCACTCTGCCTGCAGAGCCCTTCCCACCTCCCCTGTGTCCCAGGCAAGCTACTCCTTTCTGTCCTCCAAGACCCAGCTCAGCACCCCCTGCCCCAGGACCCTTCCCTTATGCGCTTTCTGTGGGCTCCCATCACTGCTCGGCAAGTGAGCCGTGGCTCTACTGGGAAATGAAACATTTGTGGGAAGACCCAGGGGGACACAGGCCATGGGCACCAGCAGAAAAGAAGTTGGGGAGTGTTTTTGTGGCTAGAGCAAGGTTTGGGTACACTGCTTACAGAGGGTGATGGAATACCAGAAGCCTTTCTCAGGCTCGCTGGGCCCTCCCCAAGCCAGGCTGTGTGGGGTCAGGTGACACTTCCCCCAGCTCCTGGCTCTTACCCCGATGGCAAAACGCTCAACACCTTGCATCTTTGGGGAGCTGATGACAGTTGTGAGGTTGAGGGGGTCCTGGAATATGTCCCCATCAGTGAGCACCACCATGACCTTTGATGCACTTTTTCTGGAACCACGACTTGGCGTGAAGATGTTGTCTCTAAGTAGGGAGAGTAAATGAAGAGGGGAACCCAGCCAAATGGAAGGCTGAGCCCTGGGGAGACTTTATTCATTGACCTGTTTTAGAATTGGAGAAGATTAAGGAGCCCTCCCAAACAGGGAACAAAGAGGGATGGGAATACCCCACATCACACAGTGGGCTGGGCAGAGGTGGGGCCACAACATAGGTGTTTTGGCTCCTCACCTGCTCCCAAGGTGCTGGGTGGCACTTGAGTCTACTCCTTTTTTGTGTGTGCAAGAATAGCAGTGATATGAATAACAATGGCTAATACTTACATAGCACTTATTATGTGCCAGGCACTGTACCTATTTTAAACATTTAATCCTCACAAAATCCTATGAGGCATTAAATTATTCTCATTTTTAAAATGTTATATACTCTTTTTAAAAGTGAGAAAATTGGAAAGAAAAAAAAAAAGGAGGAAATTGAAGCACAGAGAGGTTAGGCAACTTGACCGAGGTCACACAGGTACAAACTGGAGCTATTTGAACCTAGGCAACCTGGCCACCGACCTCTTCCTTGTAAGCACTGTGCAACAGTGCCTTTCACAATAGGGAGTCTTTGGAAGAATTTTTGGAGGACAGCCCTGGGGTGTCATCTGTCAGCCAAGGCTAGATTGGAAGACCTCGTGTCCCCTCTTAGCCGGGAAAGAGCTAGAGCCCTGATCCCTCCTCTTCACAGTTCTGTCCAGATGCCTCCTCCAGACACAATGCCTGGAGCCTCTGGGCAGGCACAGCCGCATCCTGGAGGTGCTCAGCTAATTCCCATTGCTCTCATACTCACAGGACATACTGCATGGCTGAGGCAGTCTTGGTGACATTCTTCACTTGAGTGATGTTCTGGACTCTGGCAAGGGAGGCTATCACATCCTGGCTATCCTGAAGGTCAAACTCAGTCTGGATCACTTCCCCATATTGCACCAGGGCAAAGCTGCACTGGAAGGAAGAGGCCAAGGTGGAGAAGAGCTTGGCAGAGCCAACCATGCCCAAAGCCACCCCTGCCTCTTGGATGGCTTCCCCTGGAAGCAGTGGAAGAATTCCACTGATTCTACCTTGTCCCGGGGCAGGAGGAGATGCTAAGGCTGAGGGAAATCTCTAAGCAAGTAAGGCTGGAGGAGGACATGATAGTAATGGCCCCCGATGAAGTACAGGCATCTTCTTGAATCCATGTCCCTGTGCAGTCCCCTTCCACATTGACGCTGGGATTGGCCATGTGACTTGTGTTGGCCAATGGAACATCAGCAAATGTGATGTAATCAGAGACTTGAATGTGATTGCACAGTGGGTCTTGCCCTCTTTGAATGTTGCTGGCATGAAAAAGTTGGCCTGGCCTGCTGGAGATATACAGTTCAGCTAACAGACAGCACCAACTGCTGGACAAGTGAGTGAGGCCATCTGAGGCCAGCCAGCCCTCAGCAAGCTACCAAATGCCCACAGTTGCAGCAGTAACCCCAGGCAAGATAAGCAGAACCACCCAGATGAGTCCAGCCCAAACAACTGACCCACAGAATTGTGCGCAAATAAAATGGTAGAGGTTTTAAGCTACTAAGTTTTTATTGCTACACAGCAATAGATAACAGATAGAATATGTGAGGCCGGCTGTCAGGGAAGCTCACCTCAAAGCACTTCTCATAGAAATTCCTCATCATGTTGGAGATGAAATCTTTGGCTCTCTGGAAGTCTGGGGGATCAATGCTTCCTGAACCATCCAGAATGATGGCGATCTCGGTGCCTGGGCCATGATAGGGTGCAGGTCAGGAGTGAGGGCAGCATGTCCTGTCCTATAGGGCACATGCCCCCATTCAAGCCCCTAGGGCTCATTCAGGGAGGAAGTCAGTAAAGTTTCCCAGAATGAAGCTTTTGTCTCAAAGGCAGAGAGAGTGAGCTAGCACGGGCTCAGACTCTGACTTGCTGTGCAAATCACTCCCATCACTCCTGGTCTCTGGGCCTCAGTTTCCCTATCTGTAAGATGGAGTGGGGTGAGCTGGGACTGGCCAGGTTGTGGAATCCAGCCATTGCTCCCCCTCTGCCTGTCCTAGGCACCCTTCACCCCTGGAGGTTGCCAGCCTGGAGGTCCACCCTCCGGGAGCAACCCCGATCTGTGTTTCCTCACCAGCTTCCTCCTCTTCCTCCTCCTTCTCCTCCTCCTCCTCCTCCTGCAGGGCCCGGCGGTGCCTGGATGTGTTCTCATCCTCCTCTGTGCTATGATCTTTGTTCCTGCAGTAGTCTCCAGCATCCACGTGTTCACCTGGATCCAGGAGCTTTTCTTTAAGAAATATACATGGAAGAGATCCAGAAAACTCCCTTGGTCACGTCTAGGCAAATCCACTCCTGTGTGTGCGTGCGTGTGTGTGTGTTTTGTTGTCATTGCTCTTTTTTATTTTTGTTTGATTTTAGGCAAGGCCAATCTTGACTCTGTCCTGATTCCTTTCCCTGAGGGGGCTGGGACCTGCCTTGCTCCTCAACAGTCTATTATGTCTCCTCCACTTCTGCCATGGTCTGGTACCTCTCCTTGAGGACCTGAGATTTCTTTAGAGCTGGCTAAGGCCAGTGAATGTCCAGTCCTTACCAAAGTCAGAGAAGTTGAATTGGGCCTGGAGATGGAAGTCTGGGGTCAGTAGATTGCAGGTGCCTGTGAGTTCTGAGGTGAGGCTGTGGGACCGCCGAGCTGTCATTTGAATGCAGATCTGAGGGACGGGGGGGAAGGGGAGTAGAAAAACGGGTCACCCTAGGCTGCCTAGTTATAGCCACACCATCACCCCTATCCCAGTACTCAGTGCCTGAACCAGCCAGGGGACACAGGAACAGCTTTCTCACCCCTCACGAGGGCAGGGATCAGTGCTGGGGTCAGGGTCACATATAGTACAGAGGTCAGCCCTGGCATCAGCATAGGGGGTCAGAGCAGTGGTCAGGCCTGAGGCTAGACCAGGAGACAACATGTCAGTCAGGACTGCTGCAGTCAATGCCAGGGTCGAGCTCGGGGGTCAGCGCCAGCTTCCCTGAGGCCCTCCATGCCCCCACCCCTGGCACACTCACCAAAACACCGTCGTGGTTCCGAACCACTGTCACTCCGTGGTGCCTTCCCTTTGAGAAGGGGACATGCTCTGAAAGAATTAAACTCAGATGAGAAGGGAGGGCTTCTGGGAGCCAAGGTCAGAGGGTACACGGCCACCTTGGTCAGGGCCCTGTGAGGACCCAATGGCCACTCAGAGCAACCTCTAGAAGCTGGGGTGGGAGCCTTCAAGGACAGGTCTGGACACACCCAGGTGAAGTGCCTGTCCCTGGGGACTCATTCAACAAATGCCCCTTGATGTCTGCTCAAGCACAGCCCTGTGCCAGAAATGACTGAGACCTGGTGCTAGTCCTCTGGGGCTCATGGTCTGGGCAGCAGGTGGAAGAGCACTACCTGGGGGCGGGGGGCAGGCCCAGAGACTTATGCAAGAGCCTGAGAGACAGGCTGTGCAAACCAGGTGAGCCCTCCAGCCGCAAAGTGCCTCCTCTGGGAAATCCTACTGCCCCACAACCCCAGGGGCAGAAGTGACAGTCCTCCTTCCCCCAGCACCGTGGGCCTCTGGACACTATCTTACTTTCGAGCCACAAGGACACCTGGTGGCCTGCCGGACTGTACTCTTCCAGTAGAGACTGAATTTTGTTCAACTCAGTGCCCCTCACAGAGACAAGGATTTCACTTTACATAGCCGAGTGGTTGTCAGTAAATGTGTGACTTGAGTCAGACTGGGAAGGATGGGTAGAGCTGGGTTAATGAATGAATTGGTTTCATTTGTTTGTTCGTTCATTCGTTTGAACAGCATTTACTGAGTGCCTAATACATGCCAGGCCTCATGCTAGACACTGTGATGGCCACAATTAGATTGGGACAGGGAGGGTTGGGTTCCACTGAGGTGTGATGGGTTGTGTTGGGATAGGTTGGGTTTTGGAGTCAGGCAAATTTAGGTTTGCATCTGTAGAGCCACCAGCACTAGATCTGTGACTTTAGTCATGCCAGAACCAAAGTACTTAACTTCTCTGAACTGTAGCCTTCTCTTCTGTAAAATGGTATGGTTGTGAGGATTCAAAGAGGATAAAGCACCTAGCAAAGTATTGGACACTCAATGAACACTCAGTAGCTTTTAGGCATCATTTTTGTTGTTAGGATTGGGTTGGGAAAGGTGGGCTGGGGATTAGGACTGGGTTGAGGTGGGTTCGGGCATTTAGATGGAGTGGATTGCCATGGGTGGTGGTGGAGTCCAGGGGTGGACTATACTGCATGAGGTGGGGCTGCATTTGGGGTTGGAATGGTTTGAGCTGGGATGAGTGGGATTCCTAGAAAGGCAGTCCTGGGGAGCATTTCCTGGAGCTGGGGCTGACTTACCTACTGGTTGACATTGAATCTTATCCTGGATGAGGGAACATCGATGCAGGGGTCCTACTGTCCCATTCCTAGGGCTAGTGACCAGGAGCCTGAGTGGGAGGGTAGAGACAGCAGAGCTGAGCTGGGTATTGATTCCCTTCTCCTCCCTGCCTGCCCCGGCACCGTCTTCCCACTCTGGACCCATAGGCTCATCGCCCTGTCTGGCCAGGAGAAGGCCATGACCTGGGAAAGGCAGGCAGACTCCCAGCCTAGGGCTGCAGAATATGCATTGCAAGGGAGGCATTTGCTCAACTCTACTTCTGCACAGCTCCAGTCAGGAAATGGTTAAATGCAACACCTCACTGTCTGCCCCCAAACACCTGACAGAGATGAGAGTGATGTTGGTAGTAAATGAAGTCTCTCTGCTCTCTTGTGGGGGTGGGAATGGGGGAAACCAGGAAGCCACCAGCAGTACAGTTGGTTCTGTTAGGGACAGTGCCGGCTTCCTGGTAGCTACCCAGGGGGCCTGCCCCACCTGGCCTCAATGATGGTATTTCTGGAAAAAAGCATGCAGGTGCCCCTATCCTATAGGTCAGTCAAAACCGGAGTTGGGGGATAGATGCCTCAGCCTGATTATGGCAGCCTCAGGAGATGTGGTTCCCAACTGCAAATCCCTGTCCTTCATGCCACACCTAAACCAGGGAGACGGAAGAGGAGCCAATGTCAGCTCAAACATTCTCAATGTTTTTTTTTTGTAGTTGTTGTTTTTAAGATTTTTGTTTTATTTATTTATTCCGCCACCCCCACCCCCATTGTTTTGCACTCGCTGTCTGCTCTCTGTGTGTTCTTCTCTGTCTGCTTGTCTTCTCTTTAGGCAGCACCGGGAACCGATCCTGGGACCTTCTGGAATGGGAGAGAGGCACTCAATCTCTTGCGCCACCTCAGCTCCCTGGCCTGCTGTATCTCTTATTGTCTCTCCTCTGTGTCTCTTTTTGTTGTGTCATCTTGATGCGCCAGCTCTCCTGCATGGGCCAGCACTCTGCATGGGCCAACTCTCTGCTCAGGCCAGCTCACCACGCAGGCCAGCTTGCCTTTCACCAGGAGGCCCTGGTAATCGAACCCTGGACCTCCTACATGGTAGATGGGAGCCCAGTCGCTTGAGCCACATCCGTTTCCCCACTCTCACTGTTGACACTGCTCAGAGAGGCCTGGGCTGCCCAGAGGTAGGGATTGAGCTTCCCATCCTAGGGGGTATGTGTAGGGGATGGTGAGGAAGGGACCTGAACCTCAGTCTGGGAACAGCGAACCAAGTCCAAGATCTTTATGCTGAGAGCAGTAAGAAGCCACGGAGACTTTGTAAGAGGAAGCACATAATAAGCCTATACTTTTGAAAGGTCATGATGTGGTTGGTGGGGGGGGATGGGGTAGACTAGTGAGCACAGTGTGGGGGCAGGAATGAGGTACTGTCTCTACTTCCTCACCTTCCATCACTCTACATTTTTAAAATTATGAAATGTATCACTCACATATCTACATGGTTTACAGATGATAATAAAGTCCACATCCACATGTGTGCATCCCACTCCAAGCTGACTTCCACCTGGTGACACAGCTTTTGTCGAGGGCACCAGTGAAACCCATTTTGCCAAACTCATTGGATGGCTTTCTGTCTTTATCTCCCTCAACCTTTCGGCAGCCCTGGACTTAAGTGACCACTTCCTCCTAGAAACACTGTCTTCTTGGTTTCCCCTTACCCCTCTCATCATTCCTTCTCAGACAACTCTGCTGGCTCTTTTGCTGCCCAACCTCTAAATGTCACAGAAGTCCTGGTGCTCTGTCCTTCTCATCCTCGTCAGCACACTCTCTCTGGTGCTCTCCTCCAATCCCGTAGCTTCAGTACATCTATAAATGCTGCGATTCCTGCCTTTACTTCTGGAGCCTCGCATCTCTCCACAAGATGTTAGACCAACATAGTCATGGCTGGCAGAATCTCAATCCCCGAAACCTGTGAATGTGTCACCTTACATGGCAAAAGGGACGCTGTAGGTGTGCTTAAGTTAAGGATCATGGGATGGGGAGAGCATTCTGGATTATCCAGGTGAGCCTAATGTCATCAACTCAATAAGGATCCTTATAAAAGAGGGGCAGAGGGGGATGGATGTGGCTCAAATGGTTGGGCATCTGTCTCCCATATGGAGGGACCCGGGTTCGATCCCTGGGACCTCCTGATAAAAAATAAATAAATAAATAAGAGGGGCAGAATCAGAGAGAGATTTGAAGACAGAGGAGGAGGCCACAAGCCAAGGAAAGTGGGGGGCCTCTAGAAGCTAGAAAAGGCAAGGAAATGGATTCTCCTCTAGAGCCTTCAGAAGAGACACTGCCCTGCCAACACTTGATTTTAACCCATAAAACCCATTTTGAACTTCTGACCTCCAGAACTTTAAGATAAGATAATAAATTTATGTTGGTTTTTGTTTTTGTTTTTGTTTTTCATGGGGGAAAAAAACGTTAATTTGTTGCAAAAAAACATCCATATGAAGTAGAAATTGGTTTCAATAACATTAGTAGAGAATGTTTTCTAGAAACTGGAAGTAACTGGATGTAAAATTCAGGCAGCAATTTAATAGAACAGTCCCAGATGGTTTGGCTGAGGCCAACACCTAATGAGGACGAAAGCCTTGTCTGTGGGGAATTTTGGATGATACCTGGAGATATATTATACTACACATAAACCAAATTGAATTGTTTTCAAAAGTTTTGTAAAGTTTCGTACAATAAAAGGTTTTTTCTATATGACTTCAGTTTCACAGTGAGAGTGGCATAGAATACCTAAACACAGAAGAAAGCATTCATGCAAGATATCTAATTCCTTGATTTAATAACACATACAACAATTCAAAGTGGTTACGCTATGATTACAGCTAGGGCTTTCTGCAACAAGAGGTTATAGAAAGCATGGCCCCTGGAATCCATATCTAGAAAGTAACCACCACCTTCTTCTATGTGTGTTTTCTTTTTTTGTTTTTTCTTCATTTTTCTTAAATCATCTCTGCTGTTGTTGCTGATTCTTAGCAAAGCTGGTAAAAACAAAGTTGTAATCATTGAACATAGCACTCTGGCAATCAAGACATTTGAAACCTTCTATCTTCTGGGGTGAAGAAAGCACTGTGATATCTGATAAGGGTTTAATATCCAGGATATATAAAGAGATGTTATAACTCAACAATAAAAAGACAAATGACCCAATTAAAAAATGGGCCAAAGACTTGAATAGACATTTCTCCGAAGAAGAAATACAAATGGCAAAAAAACACATATTGTTTGATAAAAAAAAAAAATTTACATGTATCCATTACATTTAATTGAGAAATGTATATATTTATTCATCTGTGTTTACTTTTTAGTTTTTTTTTAACTTTATTTTGTATATTTAATAATTGAAAATATAAGCAATAAAAAAACAGATGACACAGATGTAAACACAGATGAATAAATATATACATTTCTCAATTAAATGTAATGGATACATGTAAATTTTTTTGTTGTTTTGTTTTTTTTTTGTTTGTTTGTTTGTGTGTGTGTGTGAGTCAAACAATATATTACACAATATATTTGGTTCATAGTAATGCATTCATACAGTATTTGTCCTTTTGTGTCTGGCTTGCTTCACTCAACATAATGTCCTCCAGATTCATCCATGTTGCCATATGCTTTATGACTTCATTTCTTCTTACTGCTGCAATAATATTCCATCGTGGGAATAGACCACAGTTTGTTTATCCATTCATCTGTTGATGGACACCTGGGTTGTTTCCAACTTTTGGCAATGATGAATAATGTGGCTATGAACATTGGTGTGCAGATGTCTGTTCGTGTCACTGCCCTCAGTTCTTCTGGGTATATACCCAGTAGTGGTATTGCAGGGTCACGTGGCAAGTCTATATTCAACTTCTTTAGGAACTGCCAAACAGTCCTCCATAGTGATTGTACCATCCTGCATTCCCACCAACAGTGAAGAAGTGTTCCTATCTCTCCACATCCTCTCCAACACTTGTAGATCTCTGTCTTTTTAATAGTGGTCATTCTGATAGGTGTGAAATGATATCTCATTGTAGTTTTGATTTGCATTTCCCTAATCATGAGTGATGTTGAGCATTTCTTCATGTGTTTTTTTGCCATTTGTATATCTTCTTCGGTGAAATGTCTATTCAAGTCTTTGGCCCATTTTTTAATTGGGTCATTTGTCTTTTTATTGTTGAGCTGTAATATCTCTTTATATATCCTGGATATTAAACCCTTATCAGATATGTGATTTCCAAATATTTTTTCCCATTGAGTCGGCTGCCTTTTCACCCTTCTGACAAAGTCCTGTGAGGTGCAAAAGTGTTTAATTTTGAGGAGGTCCCATTTATCTACTTTTTCTTTTGTTGCATGTGCTTTGGGTGTGAAGTCCAAGAAACCACCACCTACTACAAGGTCTTGAAGATGTTTCCCTACATTTTCTTCTAGTAGTTTTATGGTCCTGGCTTTTATATTTAGATCTTTGATCCATTTTGAGTTGATTCTTGTATAGGGGGTGAGATAGGGGTCCTCTTTCATTCTTTGGTTATAGATATCCAGTTCTCCCAACACCATTCGTTGAAGAGACTGTTTTTTCCCATCAGCGTGGGCTTGGTAGGTTTGTCAAAAACCAGTTGACTGTATAGGTGAGGGTTTATTTCTGGATTCTCAATTCTATTCCACTGATCGATATGTCTATCTTCATGCCAGTAATATGCTGTTTTGACCACTGTAGCTTTGTAATATGTTTCAAGGTCAGGCAGTGAAATTCCTCCCACATTGCTCTTCTTTTTTAGAATGCTTTTGGCTATTCGGGTGCACTTACCCTTCCAGATGAATTTGGTAATTGCCTTCTCTAATTCTGTAAAGTAAGCTGTTGGGATTTTGATTGGTATTGCATTGAATCTATAAATCAGTTTGGGCAAGATTGACATCTTCATGATATTTATTCTTCCAATCCATGAACACGTAATGTCTTTCCATTTGTTTAGGTCTTTTAAAATTTCTTTTAGCATTGTTTTGTAGTTTTCTGCATATAGGTCCTGTACTTCCTTGGTTAAATTAACTCTTAGGTATTTGAGTCTTTTTGTTGCTATTGAAAATGGAATTTTCCTCCTGATTTCCTCCTCAGATTGTTCAGTACTAGTGTACAAAAACATTACTGATTTTTGCATGTTGATCTTATATCCTGCCACTTTGCTGAACTCATTTATTAGTTCAAGTAGCTTTGTTGTGGATACTTCAGGATTTTCTAAATACAGGATCATGTCATCCGCAAACAGTGAGAGTTTTACTTCCTCTTTTCCTATTTGGACGCCTTTAATTTTTTTGTCTTGTCTAATTGCCCTCGCTAGAACTTCTAGTACAATGTTGGATAACAATGGTGACAGTGGGCATCCTTGTCTTGTTCCTGATCTTAGGGGGAAAGCTTCCAACCATTCCCCATTGAGTATGATGTTGGTTGTGGGTTTTTCATATATGCCTTTTATCATCTTGAGGAATTTTCCTTTTATTCCTATCTTTTGAAGTATTTTTACCAAAAAAGGATGTTGGATTTTGTCGAATGCCTTTTCTGCATCTATTGAGATGATCATGTGGTTTTTTTCCTTCAACTTGTTAATGTGGTATATTACATTGATTGATTTTCTTATGTTGAACCAGCCTTACATACCAGGAATAAATCCCACTTGGTCATGATGTATAAGTCTTTTGATATGCTGTTGGATTCGATTTGCAAGTATTTTGTTGAGAATTTTTGCATCTATGTTCATGAGAGAGATTGGTCTGTAATTTTCTTTTCTTGTGGAATCTTTATCTGGCTTTGGTATTAGGGTGAGGTTGGCTTCATAAAATGTGTTGGGTAATTTTCCCTCCTCTTCAATTTTTTGGAAGAGTTTAAACAGGATTGGTGTTAATTCTTTTAGAAATGCTTGGTAGAACTCACCTGTGAAGCCATCTGGTCCTGGACTTTTCTTTGCTGGGAGATTTTTGATGACGGATTCAATCTCCTTAATTGTGATCGGTTTATTAAGTTCTTGTATTTCTTCTTGTGTCAGTGTAGGTTGGTTATGAGTTCTAGAAATTTGTCCATTTCATCCAGGTTGTCTAGTTTGTTGGCATATAGTTTCTCATAATATCCTCTTATGATTCTTTTTATTTCTGTGAGGTCATTTGTAATTTCCCCCCTTTCATTTCTGATTGTATTTATTTGCATCTTCTCTCTTTTTTTCTTTGTTAGTCTAGCGAGGGGTTTGTCAATTTTATTGATCTTCTCAAAGAACCAGCTTTTGGTTTTGTTGATTTTCTCTATTGCTTTTTTGTTCTCATTTTCATTTATTTCCGCTCTAATCTTTATTATTTCTTTCCTTTTTTTTTTTGCTTTGGGATTGGTTTGCTGTTCTTTCTCTAGTTTCTCAAGTTGTTCAGTTAAATCTTTGAGTTTAGCTCTTTCTTGTTTCTTAATATAGGCATTTAGGGCTATAAATTTCCCTCTCAAGACTGCCTTTGCTGTATCCCATAAGTTTTGATATGTTGTGTTCTCATTTTCATTTTTCTCAATATATTTACTGATTTCACTTGCAATTTCTTCTTTGACCCACTGAATATTTAGGAGTGTGTTGTTCAGTCTCCACACATTTGCAAATTTCCTTTTTTCCTGTCTGTTATTGATTCCTAGTTTCATTCCAATATGATCTGAGAAGGTGCTTTGTATAATTTCAATCTTTTTATATTTATTGAGAGCTGTATTGTGACCTAACATGTGGTCTATCCTGGAGAAAGATCCATGGGCACTTGAGAAGAATGTATAACCCGCTGAGTTTGGATGCAGTGTTCTGTATATGTCTGTTAGGTCTAACTTGTTTATCATATTGTTCAAGTTCTCTGTTTCCTTGTTGATCTTCTGTCTAGTTGTTCTATCTAATGATGTGAGAGGTTTGTTGAAGTCCCCAACGATTATTGTAGAAATGTCTATTTCTCCCTTCAGTTTTGCCAGAGTTTGTCTCATATATTTTGGGGCACCCTGGTTAGGTGCGTAGATATTTATGACTGTTATATCTTCCTGGAGGATCGTCCCTTTTATTAATATATAATGGCCTTCCGCATCTCTTATCACTTTTTTTGCATTTGAAGTCTGTTTTGTCTGATATTAGTATAGCTACCCCTGCTCTTTTCTGTTTACTATTCACATGGAGTATCTTTTTCCAACCTTTTACTTTCAGCCGGCTTGTATCCTTGTGTCTGAGATGAGTTTCTTGTAAGCAGCATATGGATGGCTCATGTTTTTTTATCCATTCTGTCAGCCTGTATCTTTTGATTGGGGAATTTAATCCATTCACATTCAGTGATATTACTGAAAATGCACTATTTATTTCCTCCATTTTATTCTTTGGTTTTCATATGTCATCTTATTTTTGTCTTTCTTTTTACTCTTTTGGTTATCCTTTCTGCTTTTCTTTCTTCTATACTCTCCTCCAAGCCTCTCTCTCCTGTCTTTTTCTTTCAGGTACTAAGGCTTCCTTTAATATTTCCTGCAAAGGTGGATTCTTATTTGCAAACTCTCTTAGTTTCTGTTTGTTTGTGAATACTTTATATTCACCTTCATATTTGAAGGACAGTTTTGCTGGATAAAGAATTCTTGCCTGGCAGTTTTTCTCTTTTAGTTTCCTAATTATATCATACCACTGTCTTCTCGCCTCCATGGTTTCTGAAGAGAAATCTGCACAAAGTCTTACTGGACATCCTTTGTACGTGATCATTTGCTTCTCTCTTGCTGCTCTGAGAATTTTCTCTTTATCTTTTACATTTGACATTCTGAATAATATGTGTCTTGGTGTAGGTCTATTTGGATTTATTCTCATTGGGGTACGGTGTGCTTCTTGGACATGAAAGTTCATTTCTTTCATGAGAGTTGGGACATTTTCAGCTATTATTTCCTCAAATACTCTTTCTGCCCCTTTTCCTTTCTCTTCTCCTTCTGGAACTCCAATGACACGTATGTTCTTGCGTTTTGTGTTGTCATTCAACTCTCTGAGCCCCTGCTCAATTTTTTCCATTCTTTTCTCTCCCTTTCTTTTCTCTCTTCAATTTTAGCTGCTCTGTCTTCAGTGTCACTTATTCTTTCTTCTATCATTTCGAGTCTGCTGTTGTATGCTTCAAATGTATTTTTTACTTCACCTATTGTGTCTTTCATTCCCATGAACTCCGTTACTTTTCTGTTCATGTTTTCATATTCTTCTTTACGTTCGCGCAATGACTTCTTGATGTCATTGATCTCTTTAACTATATTCTCTTTCATCTCATTAATTTGATTTTGGAAATGTGTGCTCATGTCACTGATTAGTTCTCTCAAATTCTGCATCTCTTCTGGGACTTTGCTGTATGCCTTTTCTTGGGCCATGTCTTCTATTTTCTTAGTATGGCCCGTAATTTTTTGTTGGTGCTTAGGCATCTGGTTAGTTTGTATTTTACTTAGATGCTCTATCTCTTTCTCTTTTATGGGGTTTTAGTGGCAGGAGGCTGTGAGTTACCACCGCTCTTTGATTTTTGGCTCAACCTTGATTGTTAGGATTGTTCTGCTGGTTGCTCAAAACTGGGCACTGGACCCAGTAATTGGTTGTAGAGTCATTTCCTAGGGCCTTGGGCAGGGAGGCTATAGAGGCCAGGAAAAGGTTCTCTTACTTATTAACTTTCTTATGTGTACTTCCTTGGTCTGCCAGGAGATGGCACTTGTTGGCTGCTCTCATTTCAATGCCTGGTCAGAGAGTATTTGTTGTGACACAGACCAGATCAATGTGATAGAGCTTCCGGTCTGGGGGTTAGGAGCCCTGTGATTCAAACTTTCTGAGACAGTTCTCCAGACTTCTCTCGTAGCGCCCCCCTTTTCCCAGCTAGGAAATATTTCCACTCCCTTCTGAATCCTCAACAATCAGTCCCTGTTAGTAGAGGAGGAGATTGGGAGGTTTGTATATCTTTAGTCCCTTGCAGGCTCCAAGGCAAACAATGGCGCAGCCCCACCCGGCCTGGAAGGGCTCTTGGGACAGGGTAGACCAAACCCGGGAGTCCAAAGCAGGGTCAGCCCCAGGCTCTCTCTCTCCTCTCCTGTGGTGTCCTCAACAATTAGTCCAGGCTAGAAGAGAGGGAGGTTGCGAGGATCGGATTTCTCCAGTCCTTTCCGGGCTCCCAGGGCAAACCGCCGTGTTGAAAGGCCAGTGGGGCTCTGCTGCCCAAATTTCAGTTCCTAACCTGGGTCAGCCTAAGGCTGTGTCCCTTTCTCTCCCCTTTCCGGGAGTGGCAGATCCCTCAAGCCCCCTTTGTCTGTGGTCGCAGGCCCAGGGGCCCGAGAATTCTGAAGAGTGTGGGGGAAGGTGCCGGCAGCAGCAGAAGCTGCTACTTGCAACTCACAGTTCTATAGTCGCGATTTCCCTCTTCTGTCCCTCTGTCCTCTGGGTGGTGTGCAGCCTTCACCTGCTGACCTAAACCCTAGATCTTTTTCGGGGCTGTTTCAGCTTGTCCTCCAGCTATTTTTCTGGAGAAGAGATTCCCGTGTCTTACTAGTCCGCCATCTTCCCGGAAGTCTCTCTTGCTCTTTTTTTTTTTTTTAAGATTTTATTTATTTATTCATTTATCCTCCCCTTGCTGCTTGTGCTTGCTGGGTCAGCTAACCACGCCATGCGGGCCGGCCCGCCCCCACCAGGAGGCCCCGGGAACCGAACCCGGGGCCTCCCATATGGTAAACGGGAGCCCTACTGATTGAGCCACAGCCGCTTCTCTCTTGTTCTTTTTTTTGTTTTTTGTTTTGTTCTGTTTGTTTGTTTGTTTTTGTTTTAGGGTAGGCAAAGGAGTAAAGAGTTTATTAAGAGACAAAAAAACGAGAAAAGTACACGGTCCGAGGCATGGACTGCAGGCATCCTGCAGGTTGAATTGCATCTACTTTTTAGTTTTTAATTGTTTATGTTTTCAATTATTAAATGTACAAAATAAAGTTAAAAAAAAAAAAAAAAAAGAAAGCACTGTGTGACATTTAGAACTCTGACTACAAACAAGGTGGTCACAAATTTTCCTGGCTTGAAGACTTCCACAATTTTCCTGATCAAGTCATCATAGGAGGTCAGACTTAAGTTTTTTTCAAAGCTAACATAAGAAAATTCTGGTTCTGGAGTGATGTGAATAGTCCAATTAGTTCCATCTGATTTCATTCCATTCATCGAATACCCACAAGGATTGAACAGCGTGGCATCAATGACAGAACCTGGTATCAGGTCACAAATTCCACTCTCACGAGTGACATCCTTTGCAGTAACACCATCCTTCATGTAGAAGTGGTCCATAACTGCTGGGTCAAGCTCACTCATCAGAATTTCCAGGGTTTGATCTGGCTGACTGATTACAGACTCTCTGGGAAATCCGGAGTATACAAGTACTAACAGTCACAATTCATCCGTCCCATACAATATGCTGCTCCATTTGGGAAAATTGCATTAGGAAACTCTATTTCTTCCTGGAAATTCTGGTGTGGGTACCCTTGGTGAGAACGCTTCATGAAATTCTTACGAGAATAAAAGAAGCTTTGAACTGAGTCAAACCCACTGCAATCCCTGGCAAGCTTCAACAGGGGAACCAGGGCTTTCAGTAAGAGGGTGGGTAGCACATGTGTTCAAAATGAAACGTCTCTTGGAGACAAACATGCTACTCTCATTGAGTACATAAGCTTCCTGCTTGTCAGCTTTTGGTCACACTTATGATTGAGCATCGCACAACCTTTGAAAGTATGTCCCACTCAGATCTTGGGATGATGGGAGATCCCCAGATCCCTGTTTTGCGTTGGGCTGCTGCCAGGAGAACCAAACCACCAGCAGCTTCTTGGTCCCTTCGAAAAAATGTGCAGCTTCCATCACCATGAGACTAGCGAACAAACAACCACCATAGAAAACTAACTAAATTAAATCTTTTGTCCCACCGCTGCAGATTGTTCCAGCAGTGTTACTAAAGTTCAGATTCCTTTTTTTTTTTTTGCTATAATTTTTTTTTTTTTTTAAGATTTTATTTATTTATTCATCCATCCCCCCCCTGCTGCCTGTGCTCGCCGGGTCAGCCAACCACGCCGCACGGGCAGGCCCACCTCCACCAGGAGGCCCCAGGAACCGAACCCGGGGCCCCCCACATGGCAAACGGGAGCCCCACTGATTGAGCCACAGCCGCTTCCCGCTATAATTTTATATTAACTTTTTTTAAAAAAAGGAGTAGCAAATTTTCCCCAGCTTTTTTTTTTTTGTGAGCAAAATTTGAAATGTGAGTGTGTTGGAAATAAGAGGCAGATAAAGTTCAGTCTCTTGTCCACTGCTTCCATGTTACAGAGAGCAGAGTTAGCACTGGCTAATGTCACCGGCCATATTTGTGTTATTTTAACCCCTAAGTTTGTGGTAATCTGTTTCAGCAGCAACAGAAAACTCAGACAATAACTAAGTTCCCATTGTCCAATAACATCTAAAACGTAGAATGTCTAAAACAGGGCTTATGGTCTTTTCTTTCCAAGCCTGCTTCTCCCCATCTTCCCCAAAGCAATAAATGTCACCACCACCACTAAGTTCTAAGGCCCGAAGCCTGCGGAGCATCCTTGCTTTGTCTTTTCCCACATCCAATCTACCCGTAAACCTCCCAGTTACATATAGGGAGCGCCTATTCTCTCCATTTCCCCTGCCAAACCCCCAGCCATTGTCATCTTGCCTAGTCTATGGTAGTAGCCTCCTAACTGTTTTTTGTTTTGTTTAGTAGTTCATACCACATCACTCTTCTGCTCCAGGAGCCTCCCATGAGCTTAGGAAAAAAAGTCCAAATTCCCTAGGTAGTGCCACCCACAGGGCCCTCCCTGATCTAGCGTTTCTTGCCTCTCGGACCTTCCCCCCCATTGCCTTGCTCCACACTGGCCTGGCTTCAGATCCTAGACTGTCTCAATGCTCCTGCCTCAGGCCCTGGGACTGCCAGTCCCTCTGCCTGCCTCCCTCTCCTCCTACTCTCCCCAAGGCAAGGCTCATTCTCATCCCTCTGAATTGCTTAACTGTCACCTCGACATAAATGCTTTTCTCAGACCAGCCCCACCCCACAACCTAGTTACTCCACTTTACATCACCCTGTTTTATTTCCTTCTCAGAGCTTGTCACTACCTGATAGTTTCTTGTTTACTTGTTTACCTGATTATTGTTTGTCTACCCCCTCGAGACCATAAGATCCCCCCAGGACCTTGTCTATCTTGTTCGCCAGTTTATTCCTAGGGCCTGGAACAGTGCCTGGCACAGAGCAGGGGCTCAGTAAATCTTGGTTGAGTGGCTATGGATCGAAAGCCCAGGAAGCACTGAGGGGGCTGATCTGGGGCAGGTGAGGGGCAGAGGGCCAGTTGCAGCTGAGCTCTGCTCCTCTGTGCAGGCTCTGCAGCTGAGCCCCTGAATTAGGTCACTTTCTCAGCAGCCCTGCCTTTCTCTCCACACCCCCTTCCCAGCCTGAGCCTCAGCCCTGGGCCTAGCACCTGTCCAGGCTGAGGTCTGGGCTCCACCCTGACCAGGATTCGGTGGTCCAGGCCTGGAACAGCCTGGGTGCACCTCCTCCTTCAGGCCTTGGCCTCAGCTGTTTCCTCTGCCCTCTGAGCCTTTCACTTCCTTCTGCAGAAACACAATCCTTCTCAAAACCAGTTCCCCCGGTAGCCTTCCCAAAGGAAGGAGCAACTCAACCCCCTCCAGACCCTCCAGGTGGCCCTGATTACCCATCTCCAGCCCCCATCCCCAGCCTTTGTTCCCACCTAGACTGTGAGTTCCCAGGAGACCACCATGTACAGCTGGGCAGGGCTGTGCACTGTAGAACCCCAAGATTGCTGATCAGTCATGCCATACAGTGGCCCTGGGGCCAGTCTGAGGTGCCTCTGCTCCCCACCCTTTTTACCCTCTGTGGTGGGTGGTCTCTTGATCTCTAGGTTTGTTGACTGAGTGAATGAATAGTTTGTTAACTAAACAAATGGCTGCCCAGCTGTGACTGAGGTCCCCCATCAGCTGGCAGCCCCAGAAGCCCTGTATTACACCCTGGGCTCATTGCAGCCCTGCCACTCCCTGCCCATTTCCTGCTTCCACCCAGTTGGCACCTGTCCCTGTTCTCAGATCCCATTCCCATATGTCCCAGGGGGAGTCCTTCTTTATGTCCGACTCCATTCCCTCTGCAGCAGCCAAAGCCCACGATGCTGCCAGATCCCTGGTTTCTTATGTTTGAAGGAGAAACGGTGTGCAGGGTTGAGAGGGGTATGTCATCCTCTCCCGGGGCCCGGAGAGCCCAGCCCGCTCTTTCTGTGGCACCTGGTGGCTAGCCAGCACATTTCCTGCCTCCTGTAGCAGGCCGGTGGTCTCCGGCTCCGCCAACCGCAGCACGAATGCGCCTCCCACCACATCCTCTCCCTGGCACGTTCACACCTGTGACCTCCTCTCTGCTTCACAGGTACTTGGGGAGGTTTTCAGAGCCCTACCGAGCTCTCCCCACCTCCCCAGTGGGCTCAGAGCCATCTGCTGCAGGGCTTCAAACTCCCCTCATTCACCTTGGCCCTTAGGCTTTGCCTTCTGTGGGAGGTTAAAGCCTGGAGCTGGGGTGGGCACCCCTGAGTACTGGAGCAGGGGGACTTGGCAGGGGACGGTCACGAGGAACTCGAACGGAAACCCAGCTTATCTAAGCATGTGGAGCAACTAGAATGCTGACACCACTCATGGGAGTATAAACTGGTGCAAACAGTTTGGAAAAGTGTCTGGCAGTTTCTATTAAAGCGGAAATAATGCATAACCTATGACCCAGTCAGTCCACTCCTGGGACAAAGGTGCACCTGTCCACCAAAAGAAAGTGTACAGCAGTGCTATTCACAGTAAGCCAAGGAAACTGCCCCAATGCCCATTGCCCGCACTGTTCACACAATAGAAAACTCTACAGCCACCAGAATGAGCATTGCTGCCTCAGGAAACACCACAGGTGAATTCATAGACCTTCTGCTCAGTGAGAGAAGCCAGACACAACAGAGCACATACTATGTGATTCTGCTTATATCAAGTCAAGACCAGGCAAAGCTAATCTATGGAGGTGAAGGTCAGATGGATGTGATTCTCGGCAGGGGTTGTGCCTGAAGAGAGCACACGTGCTAGCAGGGGCTTGTGTGAGGCTGACAATGTCCTGTTCCTTGGTCTGGATGCTGCTTCCAGAGAGGGTTCACTCTGTGAAAACTCAATGCACTGCACATTTATGATATGTGCATTTTTCTGTGTGGCATATGTCAATAAAATTTTTATCAGAACAAAAGAAAACACAACCATACTCAACCTTTAATTCATTCTCCCTGAAGCCAACTCCTTTCTAACAACCTTCTCACCATCTTTCCCTGCTTCAAGCCTTCTTGGAGCCTGGGTGACAAGGGACTGCCCACCAACCCCATCTTATTTCTCCTTCCTCTCAGCTTCAGCCACACAATGGTTTCTCAATTCCTTGAGCTGGCTCAGGCTAGTGTCCAGGCTGCTGCCCAAGCTGGACTCTCTGTCTGGACTTCCCTTCTTTCCCTTCTCGTGGCTAGTTCCTACACTCTCCCAAGTCCCAGCATTGATGATCTCCCCCAGCTGAAGGTCACACCTGCCTCTATGTGGCCACTGCACCCAGGACATCATCGCTGGTCTTGCCATCATCTGACTTTTCTGTTTCACCATGAGCCTGGGAGCTCCATGAGGGCAGCGACCGTATCTCCTTCATTATCTCATCCCCCAAACCTGGTCTGGCACCCAATAGATGCTCCATGAAAACTCACTGAACAAAGGAATGAATGAACTGGCCCTGCCTTCGCCCCTTAAATCTAATGGTCACCAGCCTCTTCCCAGGACAGATAAGAAAACTGAAGTTCAGGGAAGCGGCTGTGGCTCAATCAGTAGGGCTCCCGTTGACCATATGGGAGGCCCCGGGTTCAGTTCCCGGGGCCTCCTGGTGAAGGCAAGCCCGCCCGCACGGCGTGGTTAGCTGACCCAGCGAGCACAAGCAGCAAGGGGGGGATAAATGAATAAATAAATAAAATCTTTAAAAAAAAAAAAAAAAAAAGAAAACTGAAGTTCACAAAATGGTGCAAGCCTCCTTGGCTGGCAGGCTTATGGCCCAAGGCCCAGGGCCCATGAGGCTGCTTCAGGAGCCACCACTACTAGACCATCCTCCACCAAGCAGATCTCCTGCCTTGCTTGCCTCAGTGAATTATGGAGCTCCACTCAGGCAGGAACAGGGCCTACCTCATCGGGCTCTGCCCTGAAGCCTTTCTAGACCCTGGGCTCCCTTGCTTATGTGTGTTGGGTATGAAGGTAACTCCTGACCACTGAACAGAAGCGAAGCAATGGAGTGGGGGAACCAGCCGGGGTGGGATGTGGGGGAGGTTGGGGCTCCCTGGGCATGGCTCCAGGTAGATCAGAGAAAATGCCCTTTGGCTTTTATTTTTTTAAAAAGAGGTGGGGGGACGGACTGCACTAGATTAAAAGAGACTAAAGAGATATAACAACAATATGCAATGCATGAACCTTGACTGGATCTTGTCCTTAAAACAAAACAGCTTATAAAGTTATTTTTGGAACAACAAAGGAAATTGGAATACGCACTAGATGTCATCACTTTCACTCAAGATCTCTGAAAACTAAAGACAAAGTACCTACATAATCACACTGCCACTCTCACCATACAATATAATGGGTATTTCACTTCTTTGCTTATAGCCTGTCTCTCCCTGCCAGAAACTAAGCTCCCCAGGCCTAGGGATTTTTGTCTGTTTTGCTCACGGCTGTATCCCCAGTGCTAGACTAGGGCCTGGCACCTAGCAGGTGCTCCATAAATATTTGTTGAGTGAATGATCACTGTGTATATAATTCTCCAACTTACATTTTTCATTTTACATTATGCTTTGAGATTGAAAAAGGTTGCTAACCGGGGAACAGGTGTAGCTCAGTGGTTTGAGCTCCTGCTTCCCATGTATGAGGTCCCAGGTTCAATCCCCAGTACCTCTAAAAAAATTTTTAAAAAGGGTGATAACCACTGAACTTGGTTCATTCATTTTACTTGCTTTTACCATTGCATCCATGATTCATACCCTATTTTTCCATTTTTCTAAGGGTGACTATTTCCAAACTTTCACTGTTACAGGCAATGCTAAAGTAAATAACTACACGTGTCTGAGAATTTCTCTAGGGCAGACATCTAGGAGTAGAATTGCTGAGTCAAAGGATATGTGCACCCTCAACTTTACCAGACATGGCAAAACCGATCTCCAAGGTGGCCACAGCAGTTTACACACCACAAGTCCCTGTCTTACCACATCCTTGCCAGCAGAGTGTGGTCAGATTTTAAATGTCTGGCTTATCTCATGGATGATTTGCAGATGATATTTTCAAAATATAAGCTAATGGAGGCAAAATGGAGGCAGAGTAAGGAGCGCCAAGAGTCAGCTCATCCTACAGGGCAGTTAGTAATCACCCAGAGCTATCTAAAGCACCTTTCTGGGGACTCCAGGAGACCAGAAGAACATCCTGCAACATCCTTGAAAGAATAGAAGGAGGAGACTGTCCATCTGCAGACAAGATTCATGAGTAGAGCACTCCATGCCACGGACGCCAGTGCCCAACCTACTCTGGCGGCACAAGCCGCTTCAGGAGCTATTCATGGCTGGAGTTGGAAGCTCCATTCCCCAAAAATGGGGGAAGAAGAGATGGTTGGTCACTGACTTCAGCTACTGGTTAGTAAATTGGGCTGGCTAAAGTATAATCCTAAGAACAGCTAAAGTTTTAACCTGTCCAAGTCAGAAAGAGGTCGGTTGCTGCCATTTTAACTCTACCCCTGGCATGAGGGGAAGCAGGACTGATTGAAAATCATAGTGCTGGTAGGGACCGGTTTCTTTCCACCAAGATCAGATTGCAGCCCTAGCCTAGGCTCCAGCCCACCTCCAGCAGGGAAGAAACTGGGGGGACCTGCACCAGCCTCTCTGGGTAACTGCAGGCACTTTCAGCCGGCACAGACTGAATAGTTGGACACCTGGGCTCCATCCCCCCACCCCAATAGGATAGGAGAGGAGCTGTGTTTCCTCAGCCTCTCTGGGTAACTACAGTTGATTTCGGCCCACATGAACTGGTTTGTTGAGCATCTTCGATTCCATCTCCACCCCTCCACCCCCATAGGATAGGAGGGGGCTGGTGTTTCTTCAGCCTCTCAAGGCAACCGCAGGCGCTTTTGGCCTGCACGAATTCAACTATTGGGTGCCTGTGGCTCCACCCCCACCCCCTGATAGGACAAGAGAGGGACTGTGTTTCCCCAGCCTCTCTGGTTAACTGCAGGTGCTTTCGACCCACACAGACTGAATAGTTGGACACTTGTAGCTCCATCCCAGCCCCCAAATAGGATAAGAGGGGAGCTGTGTTTCCTCAGCCTCTCCAGGCAATGGTAGGCACTTTCAGCCTACAGGAACTGAACTGTTGGGCATTGGTGGTTCCATTCCTACCCTTTAAAGAGCAGAATGAACAGTGTTCCCTCAGCCTTTCAGGGTAATAGCAGGTGCACTCAGCCCACATGGATTAGATTGTTGGGCACTCCAGAGGGTCCTTCCCCACACCTGACATGGGGGGGGGCGGTGCTACATCAATCTACCAGGGCAACTGCAGTCATCTTAGACCTGCACTACATAGATTGCTGCCCACACCTGCAGCTCCATCCCCACCCTGGGCAGGGGAAGAAGGGGCGTGAAGTTTCATCAGTCTCTCCAGGCAACTACAGACAGTCTTGGCCTGCACGATCTGGATTATTACACATGGCTGCGGCTCTGTCCCTACCCCTAGCAGAGGAAAAACATGGAAGAAGCTTCATCGGTTCCTGGGGCAACACAGGCAGCTTCAGCCTCCACAGCTTACAGCACCAACTACATCCTTGGCTCCTACTATATGATCAGCAAGGGAGAAAGGGCAAGAAAGCCCTAAACTAAAGAGAGAAACTGAACTCAGAATAAACACATCTATATATTTATATATCATTTTACAAATGTTTGTATGTATTGTGAGAATTTTGATTTTTACCCATAATAAAAAAAAAAAAAAAAAAAGCAATTGCAGGAACTAAAAAAAAAAAAAAAAAAAAAAAAAAGAATAAACACATCTAGTAAACCAGATGCCAAGACAAAAAAAAAAAAATTACAATCCACACCAAGAAACAGGAAGATATGGCCCAATTAAAGGAACAAGATAAGCCTCCAGATGACATAAAGGAGTTGAGACAACTAATCATAGATGTTCACGCAAATCTCCTTGATAAATTCAATAAAATGGCTAAAGAGATTAAAGATATTAAGAAGACACTGGGTGAACACAAAGAAGAATTTGAAAGCATACATAGAAAAATAGCAGATAGTGTGGGAATTAAAGGCACAATAAATGAAATTAAAAATACACTGGAGGATGCAAATATTCTCGCTGTCCTGATTTTGTGATAATCAGGGTAGGCTAAACATTCGCTATATTAGAAACCATGCAAGTGTCCCCAGACCTAGTTTTTCTTTCTAGGTCTGGTTTTTGGAATGCTGGTGATAAATTAAGCCTGATTTATTATAAGACCATCCTGTATGGGAAAAGACTATAACTTTGGGTATCTTTGGTCAACCTTAAGAGATATAACAGGAGGACGGATGTGGCTCCAGTGGTTGGGCGTCCGTCTTCCATATGGAGGAACCTGGGTTCAATCCCCAGGACCTCCCAGTAAAAATTAAAAAAAGAAAAATATAGAATGTATGTGGGCCACTAGGCCCTGTGCGCGGGTGTGCCACCAGGCCCTGCGAGCCACACAGCAAGATGATGATGTAACAGGAGAGTGACACAAGGGAGAGTCAAGACGAGACGCACTGAAAAACCAGGAACTAAGGTAGCACAGGCGGTAGGACGCTTCTCTCCCATATCAGAGGTTCCGAGGATTGAATCCCAGTGAAGACAAGGGGAGAAGGACGAGAAGAGAGGGCAGGAAACGGACACAGAATCGCCCAGCGAATGGACACAGAAACAGCAAAAATGGGGGGGGTGTGTGTTTAAAAATGGATAAAACTAAATAAATAAATAAATCCTTTTAAAAAATGTATAGGGGAGTAAGATACAGAGTATAGTTAGTAGTACTACTTTGACGATGCTCTTTCATGATTTGTTAACAAATGTTTCACAACAATGCAGGGTGTTTGTGTGTGTGTGTGTGGGGGTAATATGTAGGAGACCTGTATGATGTTATGCATGTTTGTTTTGTAATTTCACAATGTTTACTGAACACTTATAGTTTATGTATGTTCACGTATGAATGATATACTTCAATAAGCTGTTTTAAAAAAATACACTGGAGGGGAAGCAGATGTGGCTCAAGTGGTTGGGCTCTCGTTTACCATATGGGAGGCCCCAGGTTTGTTTCCCGGGGCCTCCTGGTGAAGGCAAGCTGGCTGGCGCAGTGTGGTGAACTGACAGCCCGCGCAGCATGGTGAGCTGACGCAGCAAGATGATGCAACAAAGGGAGACAAGCAGACACAGAAAAATGCACAGCAAATGGACACAGTGAGCACAAGCAGCAAGGGGGGCATAAATTTAAAAAAATACACTGGAGGCATATAACAGCAGATTTGAGAAGGCAGAGGGAAGGATCAGTGAGCTTGAAGACATGACCTCTGAAAGTGAACATACAAAAGAACAGATGAAGAAAAAGATGGAAAAAATTGAACAGGGTCTCAGGGAAGTAAATGATGGCAAGAGACATGCAAACATATGTGTCATGGGCGTCCCAGAAGGAGAAGAGAAGGGAAAAGGGGCAGAAGGAATATTTGAAGAAATAATGGTAGAAAATTTCCCAACCCTATTGAAGGACATGGATATCCATGTCCAAGAAGAACAATGTACTCCCATCCAAATAAATCTGAATAGACCATCTCTGAGGTACACACTAATAAGAATGTCAAATGCCAAAGACAAAGAGAGAATTCTGGGAAGCAGATGTGGCTCAATCGATAGGGCTCCCGTTTACCATATGGGAGGCCCTGGGTTCGGTTCCTGGAGCCTCCTGGTGAAGGTAAGCCAGCCCACGCGGCGCGGTGAGCTGACACAGCAAGATGACCCAACAAAGGGAGACAAGCAGACACAGAAAAACACACAGCAAATGGACACACCAAGCACAAGCAGCAAGCGGGGGATAAATAAATAAATAAATAAAATCTTTAAAAAAAGAGAGAGAGAATTCTGAGAGCTGCAAGAGAAAAGTGATGCATAGCATATAAGGGATACCCAATAAGAATTAGTGCTGATTTCTCATCAGAAACCAGGGAGACAAGAACGCAGTGGTATGAAATATTTAAGATACTGCAAGAGAAAAACTGCCAGCCAAGAATCTTATATCTGGCAAGATTATCTTTCAAAACTGAGGGTGAGTTTAGAATACTCATAAATAAACAGAAACTGAGAGAGTTCATAACAAAGAGACTGGCTTTGCGATGTGGCTCAGTGGTTGAGTGCCAGCTTCCCACATACAAGGTCCTAGTTTCAACCCCTGGTACCCATATCTAAAAAAAAAAAAAAAAAAGAAACTGGCTTTGCAATAAATACTAAAGGTAGTGATACAGCCTGAAAAGAAAAGACAGGAGAGAGAGGTTTGGAAGAGAGCCTAGAAATGAAGATTAAATCAGTAAAAGTAACTAAAAGTGTAAAAAGAATGGTGAAAATAAAATATGACAGGTAAAACCCAAAGGTCAAAATAGGTGAAATAAGAACTGCTTTTACAATAATAACAGAATGTTAATGGTTAAACTCCCCAATCAAAAGATACAGGAAACGGATGTGGCTCAAGAGGTTCGGCGTCCGTCTACCATATGGAGAGACCGGGGTTCAATCCCCGGTACCTCCCGGTAAAAAAAAAAAAAAGATACAGACTGGTGGAATGGATAAGAAAATATGAGCCATCTATATGCTGTCTACAAAACCTTAGAACCAAGGATACCAATAGATTGAAAGTGAAAACATATTCCATGCATGCAGTAACCAAAAAAAAAAGTTGGAGTAGGTATACTTACATCAGATGAAATAGACTTTAAAAGCAAAACTGTTATCAGAGACAAGGAAAGACATTATATATTAATAAAAGGGGCAATTCACCAGGAAGAAATAATAATCATAAATGTATATGTACCTAACTATAATTCCCCAAGATATATGAGGCAAACACTGGCAAAACTGAAGAGAGAAATAGATAACTCTACAATTATAGTTGGAGACTTCAATATACCACTCTCAGCATTGGACAGAACATCTGGGCAGGGAATCAATAAAGAAACAGAAAGCTTAAATAATATGATAAATGGACTAAACTTAATAGACATATACAGAACATTGCACTCCAAAACAGTAGGATATACATTCTTTTCAAGTGCTCATGGATCCTTCTCCAGGATATACCATATGTTGGGTCACAAAGCAGATCTCAATAAATTCAACAAGATTGAAACTATACAAAGCACTTTCTCTGATCATAATGGAATAAAGTTGGAAATCAACAAGAGGCAGAAAAAGGGAAAATTCACAAATATATAGTAATTAAACAACACACTCTTAAATAATCAGTGGGTCAAAGAAGAAATTTCAAAAGAAATCAATAAATATCTCTAGATGAATGAAAATGAGAACACAACATATCAAAACCTATGGGACGCAGTGAAGGCAGTATTGAGAGGGAAATTTATAGCCCTCAATGATTACATTAAAAAAGAAGAGCTAAAAATCAATGATCTAACTACACAGCTGGAGGAACTAGAAAAACAGCAAACTAATCCCAAAGCAAGTAGAAGGAATGAAATAACAAAGATCAGAACAGAAATAAATGAAATTGAGAACAAAAAAACAATAAAGAGGGAAGCGGCTGTGGCTCAATCAGTAGGGCTCCCGTTTACCATATGGGAGGTCCCGGGTTCGGTTCCCGGGGCCCCCTGGTGAAGGCAAGCCCGCCCGCGCGGCGTGGTTAGCTGACCCAGTGAGCACAAGCAGCAAGGGGGGATAAATGAATAAATAAATAAAATCTTTAAAAAAAAAAAAAAAAAAAAAAAAAAAAA
>JAKSZT010054052.1:921747-1043223 GCA_026826555.1 Tolypeutes matacus
AAAAAAAAAAAAAAAAAAAAAAAAAAACAATAAAGAGAATTAACAAAACCAAAAGTTGGTTCTTCAAGAAAATTAATAAAATTGACAAACCCTTAGCTAGACTGACAAAGAAAAAAAGAGAGAAGATGCAAATAAATGAAATAAAAAATGAAAATGGGACATTACTACTGACCCCACAGAAATAAGAGAGATCATAAGAGGATACTATGAACAATTGTACGCCAAAAAAACTAGACAATGTAGGCAAAATAGAAAAATTCTTAGGAACATTCAAACAACCTACACTGACCCTAAAAGAAATAGAAGACCTCAATTTTCAAACCAATCACAAGTAAAGAGATTGAAATAGTCATCAAACAATTTCCTAAAATGAAAAGCATAAGTGAGTTCTACCAAGCATTCAAAGAAGATTTAATAGCAATCTTACTCAAGCTCTTCCAAAACCTTGAACAAGGAGGAACACTACCAAACTAATTCTATAAAGCCAATATCACCTTAATACCAAAACCAGATAAAGATATTATGAAAAAGAAAATTACAGACCCATTTCCCTAATGAATATGGATGCAAAAATCCTCAACAAAGTACTTGCTAA
This sequence comes from Tolypeutes matacus, assembly GCA_026826555.1. NCBI lineage: Eukaryota > Metazoa > Chordata > Mammalia > Cingulata > Chlamyphoridae > Tolypeutes > Tolypeutes matacus. The sequence goes on from JAKSZT010054052.1 coordinate 922,343, forward strand.
TCGAATCCAACAACACATTAAGAGAATTATTCATCATGATCAAGAGGGTTTTACACCAGGCATGACAGGGTGTTTCAACACAAGAAAATCAACCAGCGTAATATACCACATTAATAAATCAAAGAAGAAAAACCACACGATCCTATTGATTGACACAGAAAAGGTATTTGACAACATTCAGCATCTTTCCTGATAAAAATACTACAAAAGATAGAAATTGAAGGAAACTTTCTCAACATGATAAAGACCATATATGAAAAACCTACAGCTAATATTGTACTCAATGGTGAAAGACTGAAAGCTTTCCCGTTGAGATCAGGAACAAGACAAGGATGCCCACTGTCACCCCTGTTGTTCAATATAGTGCTAGAGGTTCTAGCTAGAGCAATCAGTCAAGAAAAAGAAGTAAAAGGCATCCAAATCAGAAAGGAAGAAGTAAAACTTTTCTTATTCGTAGATGATATGATCCTATACCTAGAAAGTCCCAAAAAATCTACAACAAAGCTGCTAGAGCTAATAAACTATTTCAGTAGAATGACAGGATACAAGATCAATATGCAAAAATGAGTGGTGTTTCTATACACAAGTAATGTGCAATCTGAGGAGGAAGTCAGGAAAAAAATTCCATTTATAATAGCGACTAAAAGAATCAGATATTTAGGAATAAACTTAACCAGGGATGTAAAACACTTGTATTCAGAAACCTACAATGCGTTGTTAAAAGAAATTTTATAAGACCTAAATAATCGGAAGAGCATTCCATGTTCATGGATTGGAAGACTAAATATCAATAAGATGTCAATTCTACTCAAATTGATATACAGATTCAAAGCAATCCCAATAAAAATTCCACCAGCATTTTTTAAACAAATGGAAAACACAATTATCAAATTTATTTGGAAGGGTAAGGGGCCCCTAATAGCCAGAAACATCTTAAAAAGAAAAAGCGAAGTTCGAGGACTCTCACTTCCGGTCTTTAAATCATATTACCGGGAAGCGGCTGTGGCTCAATCAGTAGGGCTCCCGTTTACCATATGGGAGGGCCCAGGTTCAGTTCCCAGGGCCTCCTGGTGAAGGCAAGCCCGCCCGTACGGCGTGGTTAGCTGACCCAGCGAGCACAAGCAGCAAGGGGAGGATAAATGAATAAATAAATAAAATCTTTTTAAAAATAAAATAAATAAATAAATAAATAAATAAATCATATTACCTAGCTACAGTGGTAAAAAAACAGCATGGGACTGGCATAAAGATAGACACACAGGGCAATGGAACCAAAATGAAGATTCAGAAATAGATGCTCACGAGAAGCGGATGTGGCTTTATCGATAGGGTTCCCGTTTACCATATGGGAGGCCCCAGGTTCGATTCCTGGGGCCTCCTGGTGAAGGAAAGCCAGCTCGCGTGGCAGGGTGAGCTGACGCAGCAGGACGACCCAACAAAGGGAGACCAGCAGATACAGAAAAACGCACAGCAAATGGACACAGCAAGCACAAGCAGCAAGGGGGGATAAATAAATAAATAAAATCTTAAAAAAAAAAAAAAAAAAAAAGAGACTCTCACATCTATAGTCAAGTGATTTTTGGCAAGCCTGTCAAACCCACCCAACTGGGACAGAACAGTCTATTCAACAAATGGTGCTGGGAGAACTGGATATCCGTATCCAAGAGAAAAAAAGAGGACCCCTACATCATACCTTATACAAAAATTAATTCAAAATGGATCAAAAACCTAAATATAAAAGCAAGAACCATAAAGCTCCTAGAAGAAAACATAGGAAAACATCTTCAAGACCAGGTGGCAGGTGGTGCATTCTTAAACCTTACACCAAAAGCACAAGCAACAAAAGAAAACATGGTTAAATGGGACCTCCTCAAACTTAAACACTTTCGTGATTCAAAGGACTTCATCAAGACGGTGAAAAGGCAGCCGACTCAATGGGAGAAAATATTTGGGAACCACATATCCGGTAAGGGTTTGATTTCCATTTTATATAAAGAGAACATAAAACTCAATAAAAGAGCAAGAAACCCAATTTAAAAAGGGGCAAAAGATTTAACAAAGAGGAAATACAAATGGATGCAGAGCCTGCCTCTTAATCATTACTGTCTTGTGCCTCATGTTTTTATTTGTTTCCTTATTGTTTTTTGTCACTTTCCAATTTTTCTATGTTGAGCATGTGTTACTTTCGTAAGGGACAAAAGAGCCTTAATGAACTCCATTTTTAAATAAAGCTTGTCCCGGCATCCATTCCTGGAACCCAGCAGGCCCTCCCAGGCTGTGGGGCAGTAGAGTCCCAGGGAGGAGAGAGGCCCAGGCTCCACGCGGACTGTCTGGGGCTCATGGCCCCCCTCCTGCCTTCTCCCTTTCTCCTCATCTTTCTAAAAGTGAGAGGGAGGTTCTCCCCAGACAGTAGAAGTGGGTGCCCCAGAAGCCCCTCAATATCCCCCCCTCCTGCCTATCGGGCCCCACTCACCAGGTCTGGTTGGTGCTGGGGTCTTGGTGCAGAAGGGAGCTGACCACAAAAGGTACACCTCCCTTGCGCATGATCCAGGTCCGGGACACATCCACGTTGAAGCCCGCCAGCAGAACCAGGCCTGTGGGGACAGAGGACAGTTAGCAAAAGAGGCTGCAGCTGGGCCTCTTCCACGACTGCATCAAGTCCTCACCTGAAGTTGCCGTGTCACTATCCCTGTTTTACATATGAGAAACACGAGACTGCAAAATTGAGGGATTTTCCCAAGGGACTAGGATAGGAACACAGGTTTGTCTGACCCAGAGCCCCTGGTTCCTCCTACTAAACCAAGTAGCGTCAGCAGCAGGCCACCTCCTTCAGGATGTCCTTCCTGGTTCTCCCCCATAAGTGGAGAACTTCTCGCACCTCCCACTGTGCGCTTTCTGTGCTCATCATTGTGCCTTGTACCAAAGTTAAAATAGACATCAATTCACTGCCCCTGCTCCCGTCAAGTGACCCAAGAGAAAACATTTGTCCTCAAAAATACCTGCGCAAGAATGTGGTATAGCAGCTTTATTCATAACAGCCCCTAAACTGGAAACAGACCAAATGTCCATCAACAGAACGGATAAACTAACTGTGGCACAGTCATACAATGGAATACTTCCCAGTTATAAAAAGGGATGAACCACTGATACATACAACAGCATGGGTGAATCTCAAAAGTTATGTTGAGTGCAAGAAGTCTTACATAAAAGATGTCTGCTGTATAGCACCATTAATATGATGGTCTAGAACCAGCAAAACTAATCTCTGGTGAAAAACATTGCCTTGGGGGAATGATGTCAAGTTGGGGTGGGGGCTGATGGGGAAGGGGCAAGAAGAAACTTGGATTACAAAGATGTATGCATTTGTCAGAAACACATTGCAAATTTTATGTAAATATTACCTAAAAAAACCATAAGCAAACATTGAATGTCAGTTGATATATATACTGAAAAGCTTAGCAATGAAGTGTACCGTCTACAATTTACCTTGAAATGCATCAAAAGATAAGGTAGCCTGACAGATGGGAGATATACGTGATGCGGCAAATATAAAATGTTGACAAATGTAAAATTTAAGGGCAGTATGCAGTTGTTCACTGCATATTTTTTTCGATTTTTTTGTATGTTTGAAATATCTCATAAAAATTTTTTTTGGAAAAAAATGGTTTGATATTTTGATATTTTGATATTTGAAGAGGCTGAGCCAATTCACACTCAAACAACAGAAGAGAAGAAGGCCTATTTCCCCAGTGTTGCCTGCACTGTGTGCAAACATTTTCATCCTTGCTTTAAAAGAGTATCTCATCATTATGTTTTAGAATAGTTACAAGGTCAAGCCTCTTTTTATAAGTTTGTTTACTACCTATTCATATACATTTTCCATTTTAAAGAAGTATGTATTGTTTTCTTGTAAATTTGTAAGATCTTTTTGTATCCAAAAGAAATTGGCAATGTGTTACACATGTTGTTTCTCACTTAGCTGATTGTTCTTTGACTTATGTTTTTCCCACAGATATGTTATTAAAGCAGTTTTATTGAGATACATTCACATACCACACAGTCTATCCAAAGTGTACCATCAATGGCTTTTAGTATAACCACAGTATTGTGCATTCATCACCATAAAAAATTTTAGAACAATTTCATTACTCCAAAAAGAAAAACTCCATACCCCTTAGCAGTCACCTCTCAATCCCTCTATCCTTCCCCAGTCCTATATAACCACTAATCTAATTCCATCTTTATAAATTGATTTATATTTACATTTTATATAAATGGAATCATACAGTATGTGTCTGGTTTCTTTCACTTAGCATAATGGTGGTTTTTTGTTTTGTTTTTGCCAGATACTAACATCTTTTAACACTAACATTCATAACATTTGTTCAGTTTCAAAGAAAAACAACTTTATATATGCAATATTATCCATATTTCTATTTCACATGAGGTTTTACTATGCTATACAGTCCCATGTTACATTTTTTTAGCTTTCCTTTTAATAATATACATGACTTTAGTCTTTCCCTTTCAGCCACTGTCAAACTCATATGATAGCACTGCTAGTTGCAAACATTATTTTGGGCTTTCACCTTTTCTATTCATTCCAAAGATTAACACACAATTTTTTTACCAATTCTGCACAAGTTAACCCTTAGCTTTCCATTCTCTAATCTAATTCTATTTTCTGGTGACCTAAATTCTAGCTATTAACTCCATGAGTTTACACAATATATTTGGTTCATAAGAGCAGTCATACAGTATTTGTCCTTTTGTGTCTGGCTTGCTTCATTCAACATAATGTCCTCCAGGTTCATCCATGTTGTCATATGCTTCACCACTTCACTTCTTCTTACGTCTGCATAATATTCTATCATGTGTATACACCACAGTTTGTTTATCCATTCATTGGTTTATAGACACCTGGGTTGTTTCCATCTTTTGGCAATCGTGAATAACACTGCTATGCACATTGATGCCACAGATGCATTTTTAACATAGTCAAATGTAATCATTTTTCCCTTTATGATTCCTTAACTTTGCGTCATGCTTCCCCACGCAGAAATTATTTGAAAAGCTCACTGGTTTTTTTCTTTGATTTTTGTTGTTGTTATTGTTTCAAGATTCTTATACTTGAATCTCTGACCCATCTGGAATTTTTTTTTTTTTTGTACAAAGTTAGAGAGGGACCCAGCTTGATTCTTTTTCTCCTCCAAATGAAACTGTCTCAACATTATTTCCTGACTATTTCGTCTTAACCCCATGGATTTGAAATGCTACCTTTAGCATACTCGGAATTCTCATTCATATTTGGGTTTCTGTCGGGGCTCAGTTCTGCCCCACTGGCCTCACTGCCTCTTGCTTGGACAAGTTCATTAGTCTCCTGGCCCTTCTCGTTCAAGACTCACCCCTCTGCATACATCCTCTCCACACCAGCTGCCAGAAAAATTTCTTAAAAGCATAGGCTCACCATGCCATTCTGCTGCTTAAAACTCTAATGTATGGGAAGCGGCTGTGGCTCAATCAGTAGGGCTCCCGTTTACCATATGGGAGGCCCCGGGTTCGGTTCCCAGGGCCTCCTGGTGAAGGCAAGCCTGCCTGCACGGCGTGGTTAGCTGACCCAGCGAGCACAAGCAGCAAGGGGGGGATAAATGAATAAATAAAGTCTTTAAAAAAAAAAAAAAAAACTCTATTATATTACGTGGGGAAAAAAAAGAGGTGAACTTCAGTCTACAGATTTATCTCAGAGAACAATTGTTCACTTAATGGCTTTTTACCATAAAAGTTATAGCACTTTTTGGACAACAACTTTCTTTCATGGCATCATGACTTTTTCATCCCTAAACACACTAGACATGCTATAAGGAATGATATTCTGACAGTACAGTTTCAGGCAAAGACACACTCACTAATTTACTGACAATTACTTACAACAATAGTTTCTAGCCTGACAATCATATGGAACAAAGTTGCATTGCATGTCATGCCTGGATAAACTCAAAATGCTTTGTTTTGCCTGTGTACCAATTGAGAGGACTAAGAGTTCGTATCTTTTATGATTCTGCACCTTTTATTTCCATGTGTTTTGAGGTGCTTTGGGATTTATTATTTCTTTTACCCTTGAGGTATTTTTCTGTGCTATAATTTTACTTTTAAGGGTAGTTTGAGTGCAAGATAACCATAAGTCCCCCAAAGGTTGAAAAAACAGCGAAGAAATGATACAGAAAGAAAATTGTACCTTCTCAATAATGATTCACTTGCACCCATCCTCCACCACCCATTGCCAAGTCTTCTCTTCCTCCTTTAATGAGGAATGAGAACAATAAACCTTTATTATAGTAAATTTTTTATACAGACTATATTTTTATTTTCAAATTATTGTGTGTTTTTTTTTTCATTTATATGCATGTGTCTTATTGGTCAGTATATACATTTTTATATCAGTAAAAATTGTTTGGGTATATTGGATTAGATGGAATGCATCAAAGCTTTTCTAATGAAATTTATGGGAAATTTTTTTCTCAATTTGTGGCCTTTCACTCAGCAGCAAAGATTTTAGCAACAAATTAAAATCTAAGTGAGGGATAGGTATATGCACTATGCTGTCTTATACAAGGAAGAGAAGGAGATACATTCACACAAATATGTGTGTATACATATTTGTTTATATGTATGTAAATATAAACAACTGGAAGTATACGTTATAAGTTAAATAAATTGAGTGCAGGGGACAGGGATAGAGGCAAACGGACTTCTCTGAATATTTTTTGTTATACAATTAATAATAAGATCAATAGCTGTTTTGTGACAGAAACAATGACAGACAGAAGACATTAGAATGACATAAAGTGCTGAAAGAAAATAAATGGCCATCCTAGAATTCAATATGCAATGAAAATATCTTACAAAAATGAAATAAAGATTTTTTCAGACAAAACCAGAGACTCTATTGCCAGTCCCCTGCAATAAAAGAAATATAAAGTGAATGCTTCAGGCAAAAGAAAACTGATTCAAGATGGAACATATAATTGCAGGAAGGAATGAAGAACAACTGAAAGGGTATATATGTGGGTAAAATATAAATGAATCCTGACTGCACAAACAATAATAGTAATGTCTTTGGCGCTTAAAATATACTTAGAGGATACATAAATATCACAAAAGATGATGGCAGTAATGGAGATAAAATTCTAAGGTTTAAGCATTACCAGAGAAGTGAAAATTGTAAGAGTTTATTTTCAGTAAAGGATGCAGGGTAACGGCTAAAAGAATGACAAATAAATGCATAACCAATAAGATAATATAGGGAAATAAAGGTAAGAAAGGAGAGAAAAAGGAACATAAAATATGGGGGTCAAATAGAAAAAATAGGAAAGGGTAGCTAGCCATAAATCCAACTATGTCAGTGATTACATTAAATGCAAGTAGACTACATAGTCTAAACAAAAGACAGAAATTGCCAGAACAGATTTTTTTTTTAATTTCAACTTCAAAAAATAATACAACATAAAAAAATAAAATAAAATAAAATAAAATAAATAATAATATAACAGACAAAGGGCAGCTTAATAAGTTATGGAAGCATTACTTTAAAAAAAAATGCTGTCCAGGCACATTTATCTTATTTAATCCTAAAAACAAACTCAATTGTTTCTCCAGTGTTCCAAAAGATGAATAAATGAGCACAGATTGGTTAAATGACATGATCAAGGTCTCCTTGTTAACAAAGAAAATAAAATATAAAATGCTTGATCATATTCACATCTCATAAAATTAAATCCCATATTCTTTTTTCTCTGACCTTTAGCATTGACATAGTACCTTCTTTACCTTTGCTAGAAAAATATTATAGTATTACTGTTAACCATAGTCTATAAATTACATTTGTTGTACTTTTTTACCACGTATCACTGTATTCTTAACACCCTGTAATAGAGAAACATTCTTGTGTTTGTATTATTAACCACAATCCTTATCTACCACCGAAATCACTATATTACACAATCCTCTAGCTGTCTTTCAATTAACATTAACCTCCCTAGACTACCCATTTTAGCTATAATCACATTTATAAATCAGCAGTGTTAGTTATACTCATCTTTAATGCATTACAATCAACTCTATCCATTTCCACATATTTACAATCAATCTTATTAAACATTCTACACACATTCAGCATCAGCTCCACCTTCTCAGTCCACATTCTGTCTCCTACTAACCTATATTCTCTAGTTTAACTCCATAAGCTTACTCATCGTATTTAATTCATATCAGTGAGACCATACAATATTCATCCTTTTGTGTCTGGCTTATTTCACTCAACACAATATCCTTAAGATTCATCCATGTTGTCATATCCATCCCAAGTTCATTTCTTCTTTCAGCTGACGAGTACTCCATCGTATGTGTATACCACGTTTTGTTTATCCATTCATCAGTTGACAGGCACTTAGGTTGTTTCCATCTTTTAGGAATTGTGATTATTGTGGCTATGAACATCAGTGTACAAATATCTGTTTGTGTCCTTGCTTTCAGTTCTTCTGAATATATTCCTAGTAGTGGGATTGCTGGATCATACAGCAATTCTATATTTAACTTCCTGAGGAACTGCCAAACTGTCTTCCACAGAAGGTGCATCATTTTACACTTCTACCAACAGTGAAGGAGTATTCCTATTTCTCCACATCCTTTCTAGCACTTGTAGTTTTCTTTTACTTTTTTAAGTGGCCATTCTGTAAGACATGAAATGATGTCTTACTGTAGTTGTTTGTTTTGTTTCGTTTTGTTTTGTTTTGTTGTTGTTGTTTAGGAGGTGCCAGGAATTGAACCCAGGGCCTCGTACATGGGAATCAGGCATTCAACCACTTGAGCTACATCCACTCCCCTCATTGTAGTTTTGATCTGCATTTTGCAAATAGCTAGTGATGTAGGGCATCTTTTCATGTGCTTTGTGGCTGTTTATATTTCCTCTTTAGAAGAATGTCTATTCCCATATCAAACTTATGGGGTACAGTGAAGGCAGTGCTGAGAGGGAAATTTATAGCCCTCAATGCTTATATTAAAAAAGAAGAAAGATTTGGATGGATTGCACATTTTGGATGGATTGTATGCTTTATTAATATGTATAAAATAAAATTGATTTTAAAAAAGAAAAAAGAGCTAAAATTGAAGCCCTAACTGCATACCTGGAGGAACTAGAAAAAGAATGGCAAACTAACCCCAAAGCAAGCAGAAGGAAAGAAATAACAAAGATTAGAGCAGAAATAAATGAAATGGAGAATAAAAAAATAGAATCAACCAAACCGAAAAGATAAAAAAAATTGACAAACCCTTAGCTAGACTAACAAAGAAAAAAGGAGAGAAGATCCAAATAAATAAAATGAGAAAGAAGGCATTACCACTGACCCCACAGAAATAAAAGAGATCATAAGAGGATACTATGAACAACTGTACACCAAAAAACTAGACAATGTTGATGAAATGGACAAATTCCTAGAAACACATGAACAACCTACACTGGCCCTAGAAGAAACAGAAGACCCCAACAAACCAATAACTAGCAAAGAAATTGAAACAGTCATCAAAAACCTCCCCAAAATGAAAAGCCCGGGACCGGATGGCTTCATAGGTGAATTCTACCAATCATTTAAAGAAAATCTAATACTAATGTTGCTCAAACTCTTCCAAAAAACTGAACAGGAAGGAACAGTACTAAATTCATTCTATGAATCCAACATCACCCTAATACCACAGCCAAATAAAGATATTATGAAAAAAGGCAATTACAGACCAAATTCTCTAATGAATACAGATGCAAAAATCCTCAACAAAAGACTTCTAACTGAATCCAAAAGCACATTAAAATAATTATACACCATGATCAAGTGGGTTTTATACCAGGTATGCAAGGGTGATTCAACACTAGAAAATCGATCAGTGTAATACACCACATTAATAAATTGAAGAAGAAAAATCACATGATCATCTCAATTGATGCAGAAAAGGCATCTGACAAAATACAACACCCTTTCTTGATAAAAAATATTCCAAAAGATAGGAATAGAAGGAAACTTTCTCAATATGATAAAATACATATATGAAAAACCCACAGCTAACATTGTACTCAATGGAGAAAGACTGAACGCTTTCCCACTGAGATCAGAACAAGACAAGGATGCCCAATCTCTCCACTGTTATTTAATAATTGTGCTAGAAGTTCTAGCTAGAGCAATTAGGCAAGAAAAAGAAACAAAGGGCATCCAAATAGGAAAGGAAGAAGTAAAACTTTTGTTATTGCTGATATGATCCTTAACCTAGAAAATCCCCCAAAATCCACAACAAAGCTACTAGAACTAATAGACAGCTTCAGCAAAGTGGCAGAATTCAAGATTAACAGGCAAAAATCAATAGCATTTCTATACACTACTAATGAGCAAACTGAGAAGTCAGAAAAAACTTCCATTTATAATAGCAACTAAAAGAATCAAATATTTAGGAATAAACAACCAAGGACATAAAGGACCTGTATTCAGAAAACTACAAAACATTTCTAAAAGAAACCAAAGAAGACCTAAACAAATGGAAGGACATTCCATGTTCATGGATTGGAAGACTAAATATTATTAAGATGCCAATTCTACACAAACTGATTGACAGATTCAATGCAATCCCAATAAAAAATTCCAACAGCCTTTTTTGCAGAATGGGAAAAGCCAATTATCAAATTTATTTGGAAAGTTAAGGACCCCTGAGTAGCCAAAAATATCTTTAAAAAGAACAGAGTTGGAGGACTGTCACTTTCCGGCTTTAAAGCATATTACTTAGCTAAGTGGTAAAAACAGCATGGGGTTGGCATAAAGATAGATAGATTGGCCAAGGGAATTGAATTTAGAGTTCAGAAATAGACCTTCACATCTATGGTTAAGTGATCTTTGACAAGGCTTTCAAACCCACTCAGCTGGGTCAGAACAGTCTATTCAACAAATGGCATTCAGAAAACTGGATATCCATATCTAAAATAAAGAGGACCTCTATCTCACACTTCATACAAAAACTAACTCAAAATGGATCAAGGACTTAAATGTAAAAGCTAGAACTATAAAACTCCTAGAAGAAAATGTAGGGAAACATCTTTAAAATCTTATGGTAGGTGGTAGTTTTTTAAACCTTACACCCAAAGCACAAGCAATAGAAGAAAAAATAATAAATGGGCCCTCCTCAAAATTAAACACTTTTGTGCTTCAAATGACTTTGTTCAGGTGAAAAGGCACCCTACTCAATGGGAGAAAATTTTCAGAAACCCTGTATCCAATAAGAGTTTGATTTCCATGTTATATAAAGAGATCACACAACTCAAAGATAAAAAGACAAGTAACCCAATTAAAAAGTGGGCAAGATGCTTGAATAGGCATTTTTCCAAAGAGGAAATACAAATGGCCAGAATGGGTTTTTTTAAAAAAGCAAAATTCAACTATATATGTTGCAGGCTTATAAGAGATACACCTTAAATATAAGAACTCAGAAAGGGTGATAAGCAAGAAGCCTTAAATTACAGAGATAAAAAGGCATATTTCTTCATGATAAAGGAGTCAATTCACCAGAAAGATATAGCAATTTAAAATCCTTATGTATCAAATAACATCACTTTAAAATATATAAAGCAAAGATTGAATTAAAAGGAAAAATACAAAAATCCACAAGAGAAGTGGGAGAGTTTAACAAACCTCTCATATTAACTGATAAAGCAGACAAAAAAAAATCACTAAGGATATAGAAGAACTGAACAACACAATTAATAAGGTTGAGCTAACTAATAAATAAAACACTGCACCCAACATTGGTAAAATAAACTTTCCTTTTAAGTATACATTTACCAAAATTGACCATATGCTGAGTCATAAAGCCAAGTCTCAATAAATGTCAATGGATTGACAATGGAGGCGAGAAGACAGTGGTATGATACAATCAGAATACTGAAATAGAAAAACTGACAGCTGAGAATTCTTTATGCAGCAAAATTGTCCTTCAAATATGAAAGTGAGCATAAAATATTCACAAACAGAAACTAAGAGAGTTTGCAAAAAAGAATTCAATTTTGCAGGAAATATTAAAGGAAGCCTTAGAATCTGAAAGAAAAAAAACAGGAGATACAGGCTTAGAGGAAAGTATAGAAGAAAAAACAGCAGGAATGATAACCAAAACAGTAAAATGACAGACAAAAATAAGATATGACATATGAAAACCAAAGAATAAAATGGAGGAAGTAAATAGTGCACTTACAGTAATATCATTGAATGTGAATGGATTAAACTCCCCGAGCAAAAGATACACGCTGACCAAATGGATAAAAAAACATGAGCCATCCATATGCTGCTTACAAGAAACTTACCTCAGACTCAGGGATACAAACCAGCTAAAAGTGAAAAGTTGGAAAAAGATACTCCAGGCAAATAGTAACCAGAAAAGAGCAGGAGTAGCTATACTAATATCAGACAAAACAGACTTTAAATGCAAAAAAGTTATAAGAGATACAGAAGACCATTATATATTAACAAAAGGGACAATCCACCAGGAAGCTATAACAGTCATAAATATCTATGTACCTAACCAGGGTGCCCTAAAAAACGTGAGACAAACTCTAGCAAAACTAACAGGAGAAACAGAGTCTCTACAATAATCGCTGGAGACTTCAACACCCCACTCACATCATTAGATAGACCAACTAGACAGAAGATCAACAAGGAAACAGAGAACTTGAACAAAAAAGATAAATGAGTTAGACCTAACAGGCATATACAGAACACTGCATCCAAACTCAGCAGGTTATACATTCTTCTCAAGTGCCCATGGATCTTTCTCCAGGATAGACCACATGTTAGGGCACAATGCAGCTCTCAATAAATATAAATAGATTGAAATTGTACAAAGTACCTTCTCAGATCATAATGGAATAAAACTAGAAATCAATAATAGACAGGAAAAAAGTAAATTCACAAATGTGTGGAGGATGAACAACACACTCCTAAATAATCAGTGGTTCAAAGAAGAAATTGCATGTGCAACCAGTAAATATATTGAGACAAATGAAAATGAGAACACAACTTATCAAAACTTATGGGATACAGTGAAGGAAGTCTTGAGAGGGAAATTTATAGCCCTAAATGCCTGTATTAAAAAAGAAGAAAAAGCTAAACTCAAAGATTTAACTAAACAACTAGAGAAACTAGAAAAAGAACAGCAAACCAATCCCAAAGGAAGCAGAAGGAAAGAAATAATAAAGATTAGAGCAGAAATGAATGAAACTGAGAACAAAAAAACAAGAGAAAATCAACAAAACCGAAAGCTGGTTCTTTGAGAAGATCAATAATATTGACAAACCCCTTGCTAGACTAACAAAGAAAAAAAGAGAGAAGATGCAAATAAATACAATCAGAAATGAAAGGGGGGAAGTTACAACTGACCCCACAGAAATAAAAAGAATCACTAAGAAGATATTATGAGAAACTATATGCCACAAACTAGACAACCTAGATGAAATGGACAAATTCCTAGAAATGCACAATCTACACTGACGCTACAAGAAATACAAGAACTTAACAAACCAATCACATTTAAGGAGATTGAATCTGTCCTCAAAAATCTCCCAGCAAAGAAAAGTCCAGGACCAGATGGCTTCACAGGTGAGTTCTACCAAGCATTTCAAAAAGACTTAACAGCAATCATGTTTAAACTCTTCCAAAAAATTGAAGAGGAGGGAAAATTACCCAACACATTTTATGAAGCCAACATAACCCTAATACCAAAGACAGATAAAGATACAAGGAAAGAAAATTACAGACCAATCTCTCTAATGAACATAGATGCAAAAATTCTCAATAAAATACTTGCAAATTGAATCCAACAGCATATCAAAAGACTTATATATCACGACCAAATGGGATTTATTCCTGGTATGCAAGGCTGGTTCAACATAAGAAAATCAATCAATGTAATACACCACATTAACAAATTGAAAGGTAAAAACCACATGATCGTCTCAATCGATGCAGAAAAGGCATTCAACAAAATCCAGCATCCTTTTTTGATAAAAACACTTCAAGAGATAGGAATAGAAGAAAATTCCTCAATATGATAAAAGGCACATATGAAAAAGGCAACACATACTAAATGGGGAAAGGTTGAAAGCTTTCCCTGTAAGATCAGGAACAAGACAAGGATACCCACTGTCACCATTGTTATTCAATATTGTACTAGAAGTTCTAGCTAGGACAATTAGACAAGAAAAAAAAAAAAAAATTAAAGGTATCCAAATAGGAAAAGAGGAAGTAAAACTCTTCACTCTTTGCAGATGACATGATCCTGTACTTAGAAAATCCTGAAATATCCATGACAAAACTACTTCAGGTAATAAATGAGTTCAGCAAAGTGGCAGGATACAAGATCAACACACAAAATCAGTAATGTTTTTGTACACTAGTCCTGAACAATCTGAGGAGGAAATTGAGGGAAAAAATCCATTTTCAATAGCAACAAAAAGACTCAAATACCTAGGAATTAATTTAACCAAAGAAGTATAGGACCTATATGCAGAAAACTACAAAACAATGCTAAAAGAAATTTTAAAAGACCTAAACAAATGGAAAGACATTCCGTGTTCATGGATTATGGATTGGAAGAATAAATATCGTGAAGACGTCAATCTTATCCAAACTGATTTATAGATTCAATGCAATACCAATCAAAATCTCAACAGCTTACTTTACAGAATTAGAAAAAAGTCACCAAACTCATTTGGAAGGGTAAATGCACCTGAATAGCCAAAAACAGTCTAAAAAAGAAGAATGACATGGGAGGAATTTCACTGCCTGATCTTGAAACATATTACAAGGCTACAGTGGTCAAAACAGCATGGTACTGACATAAAGATAGACACATTTATCAGTGGAATAGAATTGAGAACTCAGAAACAAACCCTCACCTATACAATCAATTGGTTTTTGACAAAACTACCAAGTTCATGTTAAAGGGACAAAACAGTCTTTTTAACAAATAGTGCTGAGACAACTGGATATCTATAAGGAAGAGAATGAAAGTGGACCCCTAACTCACTCCCTATACAAGAATCAACTCAAAATGGATCAAAGAACTAAATATAAAAGCCAGGACCATAAAACTACTAGAAGAAAATGTAGGGAAACATCTTCAAGACCTTGTAGTAGGTGGTGGTTTCTTGGACCTTATACCCAAAGCACGTGCAACAAAAGAAAAAATAGATAAAGGGGACCTCTTCAAAAAAGTAAACACTTTTGCACCTCACAGGACTTTGTCAAAAGGGTGAAAAAGCAGCCAACTCAAAGGGAGAAAATATTTGGAAATCACATATCTGATAAGGGTTTAATATCCATGATATTTAAAGAGAGGTTACAACTCAACAATAAAAAGACAAACGACCTGATTTTTAAAATGGGGGAAAGACTTGAGAAGATATTTGTCTAAAGAAGAAATACAAATGGCAAAAAAAAAAAAAAGACACACACATGAAAAAATGTTCATCACTAATTATTAGGGAAATGCAAATCAAAACTACGAGATATCATTTCACACCTATCAGAATGGCCACTATTAAAAAGACAGAGAACTACAAGGGTTGGAGAGGATGTGGAGAGATAGGAACACTTCTTCACTGTTGGTGGGAATGCAGAATGGTACAACCACTGTGGAGGCATTCCTAAAGAAGTTGAATACAGACTTGCCATGTGTCTCTGCAATACCACTACTGGGTATATACCCAAAAGAACTGAGAGCAATGACATGAACAGACTTCTGCACACCGATGTTCATAGTGACATTAGTCACAATTGCCAAAAGTTGGTAACAACCCAGGTGTCCATCAACAGATGTATGGATAAACAAAGTGTGGTCTATTCACACGATGGAATATTATGCAGCTATAAGAAGAAATGAAGTCATAAAGCATATGACAACATACATGAACCTGGAGGACATTATGTTGAGCAAAGCAAGCCAGACACAAAAGGACAAATACTGTATGATTGCATTACTATGAGCCAAATATATTGTGTAACATATCGCATGATTTAAAAAAAAATTTTATGTATACAGTAAAATAAATAAATAAATAATTGCACTCAAACAACTGAAACATATTGAATATATAAAATTCCATGATTTTATAATGATATTTAAAAGAGAGAGAAAGAGAAATAAAAATAAAAGAAATAAAAATTTAAAGTTCATTGGTCATTGATGGAAAGTAATAAAGGCACCATCTCCTTAGTCTGAAAATTGATGATTAAAAGGAAAGAATTAAGCATAGGTCCTTTCCTGCCCTTCCTATATGAACTGCATTTGAGGGTCACCAAATAGTACTAGTTGAGGACAGAAACTTCTTCTTTACCGAAAAATTATTACTAATGAACGCAGCAGGAATAATAGAATCAGAAAAACACTATTTTGCCACCTCTAGTAAAATACAATCATTAATTCAGGCCACAATCATCAATGGATAAAACTATTAGATGAAAGTCTGATGGAGAACTTTGCAATTAGGCTGAAACCACGTGAGCCCAGTAATCAATCTTAGCATCCATGAGTGGGACCACCAGGCATATGTGCCTCCTGGAGTGATGACTGAGGGAGATTCAGGGATCCCAAGACTCCATAATTCTCATAAGCTCCCAAGTGATGCCGAAGCTGCTTGTCCTAAGACCACGTTTTGAGTAGCAAGGCTTTAACAGACTTTGGTGAAGGAAACTGAAAGGGGAGTAAAATAAACTCAATAAGTGTGGCAAAATTCTCATAACTGTTTAATGTATGCTTGCCAAAAAAGTTAAACTGGAATTTAGGGGAGAGAGGAACGAATCATACCATGAGAAATCAAAGACACGCATCTCATAGGTAGCTCTTCTATGGGATAAATGACCAAGCTCTGTAATAAAGACATGGAAAAGACAAACAAAAAAATTGGTGGAGAAAGCCACTCTAGACTAAAAGAGACATGGCAACCAAAGGTACCGTGTGGCCCTTGTTTGGATCTTGATTTACACAGTTTAACTATTAAAAACAGATATTTTTGAGACATTCAGGGAGTCTTGGTATAGACTGGGTATTATTGTTAACATAAGGTGTTTGGCCATTGCGGCTATGTAAGAAACATTCTCATTCTTCAGAAATGCATACTGAAATATTTAGGGGTGAAATGACATGATGTTTGGGATTTGCTTTAAAAATAATGCATCAGAAACTTCAAAGTGCAAACAAATCACCTGAGCTCAAATCAAATACAGATTCTGATTCAGTGTATCAGAGAGTAAGGCTCAAGGTCTTGCATTTCTAACAAGCTCCCAAGTGATGCCAATGCCACAAGTCCTCAGACCACATTTTGAGTATCAAGACCATAAAATACTTTGGCAAAAAAAAATAAAAGGGGAGGGCAAAATAAATGTAGCAAGTGTGGTAAAATCTTGATAATTGTGTCATTTGAGTGATGAGTATATTGGGTTTATTATCATTATTTTCCTTACTTGTGTACAGGATTACAATATTGTTATATTTATATATAAAACAACCTTCCAAAAGCTCACGGAGTGCTCTAAGAGTATCTGCATCTCTCATCTCTGGGCCTGGCACAAAGTAGGTGTTTATGCTTTATTCGTTTTTTTTTTTTAATATCTCTGCCTTGCCCAGAATGATTTGAGGTGACTCACAAAAATACACAGGACAATAAGATCAATTCATTTTAAAATAATGGGGCAGGCATAAAAGGACAGAAGGAAAATGATGGATTAAAAAAAGAGGGATACAATCACACCAGGAGGAGGCCAAGGGCTAACCCAAATCACTTTCTACAATGGGCCCCACTTTTGGCTCTGAACATAGTGCTGGCACACAGTAGGCACTTAATAAAGTTTTTGGGGAAAAAATGCATCAATGAACTAATTTAAGCTTTTTTGAAGCCAATATAAAGATGAAAACCATCTGTTACATCATTCATAAGGTCTACAAAGTTGGGGAAAAAAAAACTATTCTGGGGAAGAATAACTATTTCTGTTATTTTAACCAGAAAACATTTCCCTGAGGGTCGTCTTAGCATGAACATTGTGAATGAACATTTCCTGCACCCCAAGTTTCCTGGAGCCTTATCCATGCCCTCCTGGCCATCACCCCAAAGTAGAATGCAGAAAGCACAGCCAATTCTTTCCCGTTTGGAGGGTTGTGGATCTCTCTGAGAATCTGATGAAAGCACTGGAGCCCTCCCCAATCCCCCACATGCACATTTGTACAAAACCTCACCCTCTGCCTGAAATGCTCTGCCTTCACATTGTCTCGTGTCTTCCCCCTCATCCTCACCTCCTTAGAGACACCTTCTTGACCCTTGGATCTTCCCTTTCTCTCTGCCCGTCGCCCAGCCACCCCACAAGCCTTGGACTCTAGCATTTATCACTATCTGAAACTACCTTGCTCTCTTCCTTGTTTATGTGTTGCCTGTAACTGTCCCCCCACCTGTGAGTCCAAAGGAGGGCAAATGAGGGCAAAGTCAGTGAGTCTGAGTCATCCAGCACATTATCCCACGGCCTGGCACAGCAGCCTACACTTAGTGGGTGAGTGAAAAGGCGCTCAAGGATTCCAGATCAAGAACCCCAGGTCGATGGGAAGCGGCTGTGGCTCAATCAGTAGGGCTCCCGTTTACCATATGGGAGGCCCCGGGTTCGGTTCCCGGGGCCTCCTGGTGAAGGCAAGCCCGCCCGCACGGCGTGGTTGGCTGACCCAGCGAGCGCAAACAGCAAGGGGGGGATAAATGAATAAATAAATAAAATCTTTAAAAAAAAAAAAAAAAAAAAAAAGAACCCAGGTCGCGAAGAGGGATGCACTGCCCTCCATGAATGCAGAGCTTAGGTAAAGGATGGCCAACAGGGAGTTTGGGCTCAGGCTCCTTGGCCCATCCCATGCTGAGCCCTACGTTTCTTGGTCAGCTAGACTGGGGTAAGGGTGGTCAGCAAAGATGTGCTGAACTGGCTAGACGGGAACTACAAAGTGAGAACTACCAGCTTTTTCCAAGGGAGCATTATTTTCTGCCTGTGTACCTAATAGACATGATTTGAAAGCCTCAAGAAAAGTCCATCTGAGCACCCCATCCAGCCCGAGGCACCCTGCTGCACTTATGCTCTCCAGCCATATCCTCTGCACCCCATTCCCTGAATACCACCTGGGCACTGACCACCTCCAGGCCTTCACACAAGCTGCCCCCTCTGCTTAGCATCCCTTCCTCCTACTCGCTCCACCTCTGAGGCACAGCCCGCTCTTCACAGCCCTGCTCAGACGCTTCCCGCCCCCCAGCATCAATCCAGACTCTCAGTCAGAGTGACTCACAGGTCCTTGGGCCCCGTTTCCCTCGGTATCTCGGTCTGGCTCTGACTAAATCCTGCCTGGGTCAGAGTAATCTGTGATTAAGTCTGTCTCCCCCAAACTGTGATCTGATCTGAGTCATCCATGACATCGCCAACCGCAAAGCCCAGCTCAGCACAGAACACACAGATGGGGTGCCCTGGAAATGTCAGAATGGGTCAGATATTTCTGTGCTCCCTTTCCCCATGTCCCTGTTTGCTTTGTTAAGTGAGAGGCCTTGGGGGAAAAATCCCTGAAGGCGAGAGGAAGAGGAGGAGCCAAGCAGAGGGACAGTCACAGCTACTCACATGGAGCACCTGCTATCTGCTGTCTTCCAGGCACCAGGCTGGGACCTGAAGCTCAGAGAGGTCAAGTGATTTGCTCATGGTTCATCAGTAAATTGATAGAGGCCCAGATCTGCCTGATTCCAAAGCCTTTCATAAAAGCTGAAGGTATTAAGGGATTGGCCAACAGAGAGAGAGCAGGGTCACAATGGTCCCCAGAAACTGGGCACCACTCCTATTTGGTATGGCTCCCTGTTGCACTAGGGCTTACTGAGCTCGGTCAGATCTCTGGCTTAGAGGTGGTAATTAGGTCAACCCGAACCTCCTGTGGGAGGCAGAAGGGCAAGAGAACTTGTGGTGGTGAGAGGGCACCATATCTGAGCTTTCCCCTTCACCTTCCTCGAGCAGACCCCCTCCAGGTCCCTGGTAGCTTTTGGCATCCTTAGGTCAGGTAATCCCTTCCCCTCAAACTCTTTCCACTGAGACTCAAGAGACAGTAGCATAGGCCCCAGAGGAAGCCAGGTCTGAGTTCAAAGCTTTGCTTTACCATGCAGTCACTGAGGGACCTGGGGCTTGGCACCTTGCCTGTTTCCCACCTGTAATATGCGGAGGTGCAGACCAAATGGGAAAAATGTCCAGCCCAGAGTCTGATGTATTGGAGGTTCAGTATGTGGATGCTAACTTAAAGTCACCAGGGAGAGTGTGCCGCGTTCTCTGACAACCTTGCCTTCCCTCTCAAGATCCCTCTCACACTGTCAGACGTGAGAACCCTGCTGAACTGGTGTCTGTCACCACACCATCCGCAGGACTGCCTTCCCCCAGGCTGTCTCCAGCCACACGGGCCTGCTGAGTCAGACTGAGACCTGCCCCCCCATCCTGTCGGCCACCGCTGCCTCTCCCCACCCCTTCCCCTCATTTCTCCATCACACTGGGGATTTTAAATACGCTATCTCACAGCACAATGGCCATCACCATTCCCACTTTAGGAAACCACAGTCCAGAGGGCATAGTTTGCCCAAGTTCATACCAGGAGTCAATGTTGGACGGAGGCTAGAGCCCAGGCGTCCTGACGCCCAGCCCAGGACACCCAGGCAGGCCTCACAGGGGGCCGTGCCTGACAACCTCTACAGAGTATCGGCCCAGTGGAGCAGAGCAGCTCCCAGGCCACACTTCCTCAGCCCACCCACCTCGGCCTTGACTGCAGAAGCTTCAACTTCTCAACCCCAAACCTCCCAGTCACCCTAGCCCCTGCCACCATCCCCTCCCTCACCCTTCACAATCCCACCTAATAATAATGGCAACTGACTGGGTGCTCTGCACCAGGCTAAGCACTTGTGGAGTTTGCAATTTTTCTCCTAAATATTTCTCACAACTATCTCTTCCTCCCCTCCCAACCCACCCCACTAGCCCTTTACTGGACCATGGCAGCAGCCTCCTCTCTGGCCTCTCTGCCTCCCTTCCCCTGGACTCCGTTTTCCACATAATGTTCAAAGCTGACTGTCACTCCTTGCTTAAAACCTATGGCTTCCTGTTGCCCTGGGGGTAAAGTCCAAGCTCCCTCTGCCTGGCACTCTGGGCCGCCACACTCCTCGTTACCTCCTTCCCTACCGTGGACCCAGACAACTGGCCACCCACATGTCCTCCCAACACACACCCACTTGAGAGATGTCAGGTTCCCATATGGCCCACAAGTCCTGCACTTCTCTGACATTTTCCTTTTCTTGGACGGTTTCCGCTGCCTGCAATGCCCTTTCCCCATTGCCCTTGCTGTGGGGCCCTCAGGCCGGGGCTGGTGGGGTTACTCTGTGTGTGGCCTGCTTTCTGACCACACAGGAGCCCCCAGGACAGGGACAGTGCCACATTCATCTCTGCCCTTACTTCCGGGGCACAGCATGTCCTGGGTGGGGCGGGGTGCAGGCAGCATCAGAGCAGAAAGTCTTCTGCCCCCCACTCGAACTTCACCCTCCATCTTCCTAAACAAAAGAACAACAAAAAAATTGTCTTTTGTCCCCTGCACAGCAAGCTCCTCCCTTCTACCAGTCTGTACTTGCTAAAGACCTCACCTATTTTTTTTTAAGGAAGTACCAGGGATTGAACCTGGGACCTCATACATGGGAAGCAGGTGCTCAACCACTGAGCTATACCTGCTCCCCCTCCCCTATTCTCCAAGGCCTACCACCAGGGCCAAGTGTGACTACCTCCTTTACCAGCAGGGCCCAGAAGGCCACAGGCCACCAGCCTGAGTTGGTGCAGAGGTCAGCAGAGCAGGCCTGGACTTCTGGCTCTTTCCTCTTCACCACTGAGAGGTTTAATAGGCTGATAGCACAGTTCCCTTTTTCACACAATGAGGGATATAGACCCAACCTCTGAGTCCCAACAGGGAGAAGTAAGTTGCCACGGTCAGACAGTGAGTCAGGGGTAAAGACTGACCTGGGGACACTGGGCTATCTGGTAGCAGGATGTGCCGGGGCAGTGGGGAGGGCTGTGTGGGCAGCTCTGGGGTCTCAGTGTGTCTGTTTATCTGCACCTGACTCTTCTATCTAAAACCCCCCTTAGATGACTGATGTTATCTCATCTGTTCCCACGGGTAACAGAAATGGGCATTAACCACAGTGGGTGGTCTGGGAGGGGTGGAAGGTCAAGGTCAGGCCAGGAACAGTTCTGGATTCCCTCCAATCTATTGAAGACTGGGCCAGGGATTCAGGGCCTGGTGCTTGGGGCCACAGCCCGAGGGGCTCCTCCCATCCTTCCTGGCACCCCCTTGCTGCTCTCACAGCCTCTGCCCAGCCCTGGAGACTCAAGCACAGTTCTACCTCCTCAGGGAAATTCTCCCGGACTCCCTGAGTCTCAGGATGTTACAGGTTAGAGGACAATTGTCACAGCTTCATTTCTCCCACCTAGACTAGAGGTACTGGGGTTCAGCTCTCACCCCATTCCCACAGCTTAGCCAAGCTGCAAGTCCACTCCATCTTGCTCTCTGCTATCAGTTTGGGGAATGCTTAAACCTCAGAAGGGGTTTAATAAATGTCATCTGCTGAAAAAGATCCTGAGGTGATAGCTGCAGGAGGGAGACAAGCAGGAGCCTGGAGTGATGCCAGGGTTAGTGTCCCAGGTCATGGGACTATTCCAGAGCTGGAAGGCAGGCCAGAGAGTTGGGCTTGAGCCCTGGCTCCCCTGAGTCACTGCCTCTCTCTGGGCCTCAGTCACCTCCTCTGTACTGAGAGGGGTGAACCAGAGTGTCTAGTCTACGGATCTTCTCCAGACATCCTTGGTGATGGGGAACCAAAGCCGTGAGCCACAAAAAGAGTGAGACTCTCTCCACACCCCATATACAACTGAAAATAAAAAACTAACCTCAACTGTAAAATAAAGAAAAGGAAGTTCAAAAATTTTTGATTTCCATGACTATTTTGATGTTTTAGAAATATCAAATGTTAAAATCTACCCCCAAAAGTGTGCTTTGCTGGTCCCCTGGGCATGCTGTAGCCTGCCTCTGGGGTGATCTGGCCCCAGGGAGGATGCTAATCTCAAGCCCCCTCCCAGCATGGACTCTGCTTTCTCCAGATACTCTTTGGGGCTCACTGGCTATCTCAGCCCATCCTTTAGAGAATTCAGTCTCCCAGGACACCTGTCTAATTCTCACTCCTGCTAAGCTTCTGACATAACAGGAGATCCCCAGGAAGCCTGTCCAGAACACCAGTTAGGACCACCCTGGCCTCAGCCTTGATCTGAACAGCATCCTGGGGCACACAAACCATGTTCAGCCATGTCCCTGGGGCTTTGGGGGCAGGTGCAGGCTCATGGCCTGGCTTACTCAAAGTGGCTTCCATAAGAGGATTAAAGGCCAAATTGGGACCCCAGGAAACAGGAGGAAGTGCCTGCCCCCCTCCACCCACATATCAGTTCTCCCTTTAGCTCTAACACCAGGAACAGGAAGCAACCCACCCTCCCCAATACACTGACTCTCCGGCATGCAGACACACAAGCGTCTTCCATCAGTACTCACGTTCTCACAGTGTTCTCACCCTCCTAAGCTGACCCCCTGGTCTGTAATAGTAGGGTGCTCTGCTGGGCTGAATGAGGGACATCATCAGCCTCTGCCCTCAGCAAAGACCTGAGGGTCTGCCCAGTGGGTGCCATGGGAAGAGGGTAAGGGGGAGAGGGTGGAGGCCTTGTTGGAGGAGCTGGGTGGCTGAGCCCTGGAATCTGAAGCCACAGGTTGCCAGCACTGATAGAGTGCTGATAGAGCTTCAGAGGGCCTTCCCAGCAAGCAAGCTGGGACCCACCGACCAAGAGAATTTCCCTGGGAAAGTTTCTCACTGCTCATCTTTTGGCCTCTGACTCCCACACATTTTCTCTGACCTCTGGCCCTGAGTGAGCCCCATCAAACAGAAAAGGCTGTGTTCTGCAGGACCCAGCTGGAGCTGAGGGCACAATGCCCCAGGGGTGAGGCTAACTTACTGGTCACGAAGAGCAGGGTGTGGAAGAGCCACATCCTAGCTGGAGCAGAGGGAGCTGGTGCAAGCTGAGCCAGGAGCTACGGGTGGGCCTTAGCCTGCTCAGCTTCCCCTCCTCTCAGCTGGGGCAGCCAGGAGGCGGGGACAGAGGCAAATACGCAGGCAAGACCCACAGGCACTCCCCTCATGCACAGCCGGCCGTGTGGCTTCCTCAGCAGCTGTAGGCCGGGTCCTGGGAGCTTAGAGACAACTGTCAGCACTGCTCCCCCACCCAGGCTTTGACCACTCTTTGGTGGAGTGGTGTACAGAAGTCTGGCCCGGGGCCATGGTTCTGGTGTCCTTGTCAGCAGCATGAATCCAGCCTGCTGTCTTTATCATGTGAGTCCCAGACCCCTGCCCTGTCCCAGGACCCACCTCCAGATGCCGAGGGTGCTGGCTGGTGCTTGCCTCAGCAGAATCAGCTCCTGCAGCTGGCCCGTGCACTCAACACCCTGGGGCTGTGGGGGGAGGGGGATGGAAAGATCCAATGCATTAACTGAAGTCGCTGCCTCAACTCAACTTTGCCTGGGTTTTCTATAAAAATCTGGCTGCATCGCCATGATACTGAAACTGATTTAATAGCGCTCTGGGTTATCAGAGTAACAACAGAGGAGGTGAAATTCCATTCAGCTTTCCACATCTCTCTGATCCACCCCAGCATCCCAGAGAATAAATTACCAAGTTTGCAGTTCTATTTGTCAAAATTTCCCAAAGACTGAGTTTTTGTCATACCAATAATTTTCTCTTGCACCTACTGCCTCCCAAGTTGTTGGAGATGTAGAGCAGACCTGTCTCACACAGCAGCCAGTAGCCACTGGGGCCCGTGAAACGTCACCAGTGCTACTGAAGAACTGAATTTAAAATTTTATTTAATTAATTTAAATTTAAATAGTCAGGAGATTCCATGTCCCTCTCACATGAATGTCTGCATCTCCAAAAAGAGCAGTCTGAAGCGTAAATATAAGTGTTAATACATTGTAGACAACAGTGTTGACAGTAGAGCGGGGCTGGAATCCAGGTCCGCAGCTCACTGGAGATTTCTGAAAGAAGCAATACTTCACATGTGGAGCGTGCACTTCTGGACACCTCAGGAGGTCAGGCAAAGCTGATGACCGTGGATGCTGGATGGGGAGCAGGGCAGTTTTTGGCATCTTGACAGACATCTAGAATGCTGACTCACCTGCATCCATCTGAGATGTATTTCTGTAGGTGCCAGCATGGCAGATCCCTAGTCATGAGCACACACAGGAGCCCTTTAAGCCCACCTGGCAGGAACTGCTTTCCCCACAAACCCACACTTAAGGTCTCAAGAGCAAGGCCAGGCTTTGTTCTGTAACACACCCCCTCACAGCACTGAGTACAAGGCCAGGCACTCAGCAAGTGTGTAATCCAGACCATAATTATCCCAAAGGAATGTGAAAATGGTTTCCTAACTCACTTAAAAAAAAAAAGTTAGGGTCCAATTTGAGGGAGATTCTACAACATACCTGGACTGTACTCTTCAAAAATGTCAATGTTATAAAAGACAAAGAAAGGATGAGGACCTGCTTCAGATCAAAGGAGTCTAAAGAGAGGACAACTAAATGCAACGTGTGAACCTAGATTGGCTCCTGGACCAGAAAAAAAAAATTGCTTTCAAAAACATCACTGGGACAGTTGGCAAAATTGAACCATAAACTACAAATTAGATAATGTTGTGGGAGTAGATGTAGTTCAAGTGGTTGAGCACCTATTTCCCACGTATGAAGTCCTGGGTTCAATCCCTGGTACCGCCTTAGTGAAAAAAATTAGATAATGTTGTAATGATTAAATAATATATTTCCTGAATTTGAGAACTATACTATGGTCATATGAGAGAATTTCTTATTGTTAGGAAATATACACTAACATATTTAGGGGGTCAAGGGGCATGATGTATGCAACTCTCAAATGGTCTGTGGTTCAGAAAGGGGGAAAAGAGAAAGTAGGAGGCAGAGGAAAGAGGGAGAGAGGGAGGGGAAAAGGGAGAGAATGAGTGATAAAATAAAATGTGGCAAATATTCTTTGTTCTACCCTCAAAACTGGCTGTATGTAAAACTATTTCAAAATAAAAAGTTAAATGTTAAGGGATGGAAGAAATTCCTTCTAAACATTGTTCAGCATGAGGTCAAAGGACTGAAGTCTGCACTTACTGGTGGCTGTTTCTGATTACCCACTTGCCTTAGAGTCCTAAGGAGTTGGGAAGAGTGAATATGGCAGAGTGAGATGTTCCTGAGACTAGAGACAAGGTAGAGACTGCAGCAACAGGAAAGAGATGGCAAAGAGAAGTTGGGGGCAGAATGAAGAGTAGGCATACTCACTACCATTGACAGAGCACTCAGTAGGGAGTGCCAGGCTCAGCGCCAGGGGCCTCACATGCAGGCCCTCATCTAATCCTCACAACCCCTGACCAGGCAGATAGCACTGGTATCCCTATTTCATAGATGAGGATGCTAGTGTAGAGAGAGAGGGTAAGTAATCTGTCCAAGGACACACAGCTAGTAAGTGCTACAGAAGGGACTTAAAACAAATCTAGGGAGTGTTAAGTGGCTCAAGCAGTTGGGAGCGTGCTTCCCACATGGGAAGTCCCAGGTTTGATCCCAGGTTCCTCCTAGAGACAAAAGCAAACAACAAACAAGCAGGCAAGGGGACCAACTCAGGGGAGCCGATGTGGTTCGGTTGTTGAGGGCCAGCTTCCCACATACAAGGTCCTGGGTTCAATCCCCGGCCTGGTACCTAAAAACAAAACAAAACAAAAAAACCAGGTCTGCTTCCTCTGAACAAAACTCTTAACCACTGCAGACCCTATTGCCTTCAGACCCAGGGGGTCTCAGCCCCTCAGAGTTTGTGAACTCTTCAAAAGCAGAGACCTCATCCCAAGCATATCCCCCAAAATAAATATTGAGAGGAATAGGGAAGAGGGAATGGAGACAAGGAAGGGGATCTTCTTGTTCTTTCGTAACTGGGAGCCTGGGAGAAGGGTTGCACTGGGTTATGGGCAAGGGTCCAAGGGCTCAGGCCTCTTGCTTGCCCCTACCTCCTTCCTGCCCATCAAACACTCCTAATACTCCTTGGGCAAGTACAGCAAGGATCCTAGAACTCACACTAGAAAGAAAGCTGGAGATCATCTCAGTTGAGCCCTTCATTTGCCAGACAGGGAAACTGAATCCCAGAAAAGTGAAGGGACTTGGCTCAGTCTTTTCTAGTAAATATGTGAGGTAGAATAGGCCTCCAGGGCCCCCAGCCCCAAAAGTTATTCTCTCTGACCCTCCCTAAAAGACATTCTACCTGGGCTGAAAGTGTTGCCTCCTACACACAGGCCCAATGAGGAACACTTGCCAACAAGAAGAGGGACACATCACAGGATTAGCCACAATAACCCCAGGAAGGGGCTGGAATCTGGCCTGGGGATGAGGGTGGAGGGGACAGTGAGTCTGAGGTAACACAAAGTCTCAACTACTTATCTGGTCATCCAGAGAGTCTCTAGAATTGCTCAGACAAGAACTCCAGGGCAGGCCATTCTCTTTGGTAGGTTAAATGCCTCCCATATCCTAAGAGTTTTACTTATACCACAGCAAAATCCCACTTGAAAGAAGGCCATCTGGATGGAAATGGCAGGTTTATGAAACCAAGTGAGTGTGGTAGGGGTCAGAGTCCTGGAGTTGGGAGGGCTGGGCCTGAACGCCACACTGAGACAGGACTAAGTGGACCGCCTCTCCAAGCCCGGTGCCCCCTCTACATAATGGAACTTGAAAAGCTGCTGCAATCACCAAGGAAATAGTATAGCAGGTGTACCTGTTTCCCTGCACTACCTGCTTGCCTCTGGGGCAGCAGACACAGAGATGCCTCACAACTATCTGAAATAGGCTTTTGAGCCAGCATTTTCCTAACTGCTCCCAGGAACATCAAAGTTCTGTAAAGTGTTAATAGAATTTCATTAAAAAAAAAAAAAAAAAAAGATGCTGCTGTATTTTTTTTTCTTCTTAAATTTATTTTATAAACATGTAAGAAAAGTTCTAGATGTTTATTGCTTGTCAGACTATGCAGTAACAGTCTGCCTTGGAGAGTATGCTGTTCTGCTGTTCTCAAGATTATCAAAAGCATTGTCCTTTTAGTTCTTAAAAAGAAAAAAAATAGTTTTATTTCTAATTTACTTTTTTTATGTAAGGTTTAAAAGCAATTAGTTATGAATCAAATTTATTTGTGCAGCAATTAATCTGTGAAGCCATATTTTGCTTTAATCTAAAGTGCCTATTAGCTTTTTGCCGTAACTTTTAAAATGCTCCGTGTGAGAAGTCTGAGGAATGCTGCTTTAGGCAAAGAGCTGCTACTGGGTATGAATTCTGTTCCACTTTGCCTTCTTTGGACTGCTGTGACTTTCCCTCACCAACAGGACCAGAGGCTAAGAACCGGTTCAGTGTCCCTCCTGGAGTCACTCACCTACCCACCAGCTTCCTTTCTTTCTTTCCTTGGGCAGATGAATGTTTTTCTAACAAATATTCCAGACAATCTGCACAATTCCCTAACAAATTCTTTATAAAGCTGGGTAAGTTTCAGATCAGATACAGTTAGATCATCAAAATTTGAGGTTTACCGAGGTCTAATTAATGAGATTTTTCTTACACAAGCACAATGAACACATTTTTAAAAAATTTTCCCCTTTTCAAATCCGGTGGTCTCATCTAGAATTGAACTAGTCTGTGGATTGTGTTGCCAGAGCTTGCTTATCACGATTAATTCATTTATCCAACACTTAGTAAGCACTACTTACTCTGGGCTGGCCTGGTGGGAGGATACTGAGATAACAACACGAAGACACCTGCTCATCAGGAGCTCACAGGCTAGAAGGGAAAATAAAACACGAAAATATAGTGTTGTATGTATAAGCCAGAAAAAGGAGGACTAGCATGTAAGAGGGCCCCAGGGCCTCAGGAAGAAACTGTCCCCACAGCTAGGGGATTTAAGCATTCATTCAAGCATTTATGAAAGACCTGCAGGGTACTAGGCACTGGGGAACCACCATGAACAAGTCAGATAGGGCCCTGTTCTCACAGAGCTTACAGTCTAGCAGAAGAGACAAACTAGGAAACAGGAAATAAAAGCTAGTGTAGGGAAGTGGATGTGGCTCAACCAGGTGGGTGCCTGCCTACTACATGGGAGGCCTCAGGTTCAGGTCCCGGTGCTTCTTTAAAAAAAGAAGACGAGCAGACGTCGCAGCCTGTGGGGAGCAGATGTGGCTCAGGCCGTTGGGCACTCTCCTCTCATGTAGGAGGTCCCGGGTTCAGTTCCCGGTGCCTCCTGGAGAAGGAGAGCAAACAACGAGCAGACAGATGAGAGAACCATCTGGGGGAGGGGAGGATAAAGAAAAATAAAGTAAATAAATAAATCTTAAAAAAAAAAAAACTAATATACAGGTGCTAAGTTAGTAGGGGGTTAGTGATTTTTGTATTATACACATTTCACTTATGCAAACACAACTGTAGTTTGTCTGGAAAAAAAAAGACACAGTTTTAGTAGTTAGGGCCATTCCACCTGCCTCTCCACACAGTGAGCACAGGCAGGTAGGATGGACTGCGTGGGACTTGTACCTCTGCTGCCCTGTAGCCTGTCTCAGTTATCCAAGAGCCTCAAAAAGTAAGCTTCTAATAATGGGATGGTTTATGGAAAAAATATGCCAAATTTAAGCTAAAGACCATGGTTAGCAGTAATATTTTGATGATGTTTTTTCATAATTTTTAACAAATGTTCCACAACAATACAAGGTGTTGGTGGTGGGGTGATGTATGGGAATACTTCATGTTATGCATGATTGTTTTGTAAGCTCACAACTTGTCTGACAAAAAAAAATTTTTTTTTTTTTAAGTGAGCTTCTCACTTGAGTGTGATTCTAATGCTTAAAAATGTTTTCTGCACAACACTGCCCTAATGCAGGCCACACATCTCCCCTAGTGCTCAACCAAAAAACAACAACAGTGATCTTGTTCACACACAGGCAGGAACTGACTATGCTAGACCTCAAGATGACAGTTTTCACCACAGTGCCTCCCTCAGAATTTCCAAGAGGAAATTTGATGATACCAGTTTTTATGTTAGACACTGACTTTATAACCTAACCCTGGAATGAGCTGCGACTCCTTTGACCTTGAGGAAAAGGGAAAGAAGGCAAGGCTGAAGGGAAGGGACAGCACTATGCAGAATCTGAGAGGCTGGTGAGGTCAAGATAACTAGTGAGCAGAGGGCAGGGGAAGACTGGGGAAAAACAGGCCAGAGACACTGCCAGAGGCTAGCTAGATCCTGACCTAACAAAGGTGAGCTAACAAAGGTGTTTAGACTTTATTCCAAGGGCCTGGTGAAGCTTTGGAAGGGCTTTAAACAGAGGAATAACAGAAGCAGATTTGTATTTAAGGAAGTTTATCCTGAAGCACATAGAAAGAAGCTCAACATCATTAGTCATTAGGGAAATGCAAATCAAAACCACAATGATACCATGATACACTCACCTGGATGGCTATAATCAAAAAGTCAAAAAAAAAAAAAAAAAGTCATGAACAGCAAATGCTGGTGAGGATGTGGAGAAACTGGACCTCTTATACACTGCTGGTGAGAATGTAAAATGGTGCAGCTGCTTTGAAAAACTGTCTGGTAGATCCTCAGATGATTAAACACAGAATTACCATATGGCCCAGCAATTCCACTTCTAGGTACATACCCAAGAGAATTGAAAATATATGTCTGCACAAAAACCTGTACATGAATATTCATAGCAGCATTATTCACGATAGCCAAAAAGTAGAAACTATGTCCACCAACTGATGAATGGATAAACAAAACGTAGTCTATCCATACAATGGAATTTTGGGCCATAAAAAGGAATGAAGTTCTGATTCATGCTATAACATGGATGAACCTTGAAAACATTAGGCTTAGTGAAAGAAGGCAGACACAAGTGGCCACATAATGTATGATTCCATTTATACGAAATGTCCAGAATAGGCAAATCCATAGAGACAGAAAGTAGACTGATGGCTGCCTAGTGCTGGGGTGCTGGGGAGATAGAAGAATGACAGCTAAGTAGTACAAGGTTCCTTTTAGGGGTGGTGAAAATGCTCTAAAACTGATTGTGGTGATGGTTGTACAACTCTGCGAATATACTAAAAGTCGCTGACGTGTACACTTCAAATGGGTTATATGGCATGTAAATTGCATCTCAATAAGGCTGTTAAAAAAAAAAAAAATTTCCTCCAGGTTGCAGTGTGCAGAATGGGTTAGAGTGGGAGAGACAGGGCAGACACTAGTAAAAAAGCTGCTACAGGGATGGAGCAGGAGTTGACAGTGGTTGGAACAGGGGAGAGGGATTCGTGAGATTAGACTCGAGTGGCCAGGGGAGGAGAACTGACACCTTGTGGTGGTCTCCGTAAGTCCTCCTGGGTACCTGGTAGCTCTCCCAAGAGGGAAAAGGAGAAACAGAAATGAGGTATCTGTAATTGTTATCAAGCAGCAAAAAACTTATTTAAAACTTTCTACATATAAAGACTAAGATGAATACAGAACAAGTGTGTCACCCTGCTGCCCACATCCAAGGAGAATGTCCAGGATATAGGTGTACTATGCAGCTTGCCAGGAGGCCATCCTGACTGGTCATCCTTACTCCTAACTGACAAAGAAAGGGTCTGGTGATTGAGGGCATACTCTTGGGTACCTAACTGGGGAGCTGGAGAGCAAGAGAGGCTAACAATGAGGCCAATAACTTTGGGAAATAAACTGAAAAGCTTTAAAGATAATCATCCAGATTCTGTTTCTCAGGGGAAATGCACAGCTTTTGAAGTGGGTATTTTTCTTGGTTAGACCAATGACTTATTTGTGACTGCATACTAATCCCATTCCATAAAGTTTTCCCTGATCTCTCTCTAGCAGGAGAATGGTGAGGGCTGAAAGGCCATGTGACAAATGGGCCTGGGCTCCTGGTGGGAAAGGGTTATGCCTGGGAAAAAAGGAAGTTTAAGAAGGGGCAGAGACCATGTCTGTTGGGGACCCTGACCACTGTTCCAGTAGTAGACCAGAGACTGTAATGGAACAGGGACAAGTTCATGCCCACAACTTCACATACCCCCTCCACTGTCTCCTTGACCCTCCCTCACCTACTGCAGAAACTAACACTCTTCTGCCTACTGCAGCCACAGCTTCAGGAAGAACAAAACACCCCTGAGATGCAGCAGCCAAGTCAGGAACTCCAGTACCACCCCACTCATTTGACAGATGGGGAAACTGAGGCCTAGGCTCATGGAACAGAGCCAGGGCTTGGCAGCCAGGTCCCTGATTCCGAGGCCCTTGCACTTCTCACTGTATCCACTCCCCAAATGCTGACCCTCCTTAAGACCCTGGCTCTCAACTGTGTGCTTCACAGGGCAAGAAGAGCTGAGAAATCCCAGAAACCTTAGGTCTCAACTGGCAGAGAAATCAGAACCAACTCTTTCTTAGAATCCTATTAGGAAGAGGAAGCATATCATGGTTATATGCACTAATCTTCTGAAGGGAGGGAAAAAGCATGTTAACCAAGAAAACATAGTATAATACAGTTTTTGTTGCAGCTCTCAAGTCTCACAGCCCTTTACTTTCTTTATTAAGAACAGTGTTCCGCATTCAATGGCACCACAGTGTCATCGACTATCAGTGTGACCATTAGCTACGCCACTAGGTCAAGACCTCCAGAATCCAAGGTGGTTTCAGGTACCCAGACACCCCAGGCAGCTGGGACATCACAAAAGGAGCAGAGGCTTACTAGCTCTAACTCCCAAGTTCTAGTGAATGGAAGTGAAACATGACTTTTAAGCCTGCAGAAAAATACAAAAATTAAGTACTTCAAAATAAAAAGCAAACAGGAAGATAAAATAAACTACCACCTTTTCGTGATAGAATAATCTGAAAGGAAAACAAACAAAAATCTGAAAGGAGTTTAGAAACAAAGTAAAATTTCTGTAACTATTATCTTATTTGCCAGTTTTGAAGAAGTCTTCAGGTACCAGAACATGGAGGCAGAAAGAATAAATATCAATATATCATTTCTAAAGTGATAAACAACATGACGCCATCTCAGATGGATGGATTTTTTTCCTGACAGTGGCCAAAAATCAAGAACTCTATGTAACAACAAACAGACTATACAATCAGGATCATTAAAAATAATGAGACTCCTCCCTCTGCCTTCTTCCAAAGTATATAACAGCACATAAGAAGACACCACTTGAGCTTCCCCTGTAGCCAACAGGAAGAATTTTCACATATAAAAATTAAAAATTTAAACTTTTAAATCATTTTTTAAACATAATACAGACTTAAAAAATTGTTCAACATTAATCCATGACCCCACCCCTTGCACAAAAATCAACCCCAAATCCAGAAGTCACAGTTTTTTGTTCCTAAAAACCCAGCACTGAACTTGATCTTCACTTCAAGCTGATGGCTAACAAGAGGCCACTAACAGAAATCCCCGAGGGATGAATGGAAGCACGATCAATGCTGTGTCTCTTATCTACCTGGGCAGCACTGGTGCACCTCTGAGGTCAGGTCCATGGGATTCGGCCCCCACACTAGGGTCCTGGAAGGGTGAGCTGGCAGCTTCCCTCATCTTCCCCCTCGAAGGCTGTCCAATAAGCACCTGGGAATTGACTTTTCTTGGGAAAAGGGTGCTGGTAACAGCTGTCAGGGCCAAGGCAATAGTGAGAAGTTCAGTTCTCTGCTCTTTGGATGAACTGTGTAAAACATTTCTTTTAAAAGACACAATGTTAAAAATATTAAGAAAAATGTCTACAAAATCTGGAGGGCTCCCTTTTTCTCAAAGGGCAAAGCTTGTGGGATGGTGGGAAAAGAATTGAGGGCCCAGAACTCTAACTCTGTAGCAAAAGATAGATAGATGCCCTTCAAAACACGTCACATTCTTAAGATGTCTTGCTGAAGCAGCAAGAGGTAAGGGTGACTGTATGAGTAAGAGTGGGAGGGGCGCCAACTCCAGGGGGGGAGGTTCCTACTGTGTGCCCCACCCTGGGCAAGAATGTCAGGCTGTAGGGCAGCTGCTATGGGTGCCAAGGACATCAGGACTCTGCCTCTGAGCCAGAGCTGCTTTCCCGACTAACTTCAATCTGGAGAGATGGTAAGTTATCTAACCGGCTCTTCTTTTGGCGAGACTGTTCTTTCTCCTTAATCAGAGCCCCCCACGCCCTCTGCAGCTCTGAGTCATCTTCCTCAGTGCCCGGTGCCCTGTGCTCCGCTTTCTTCGTATTCTTTTCTTTGGTCTTGGGCGCAGATCCTAAGCGAGTCCATAAACTACCTGTTCGGGTGAAAAGGCATTTCAGTTTTAGTAGAGTCAATGCTGAGAAACAAGGCAGTACTGAGGAAGCAGGGCACTGCCAACATCTATGTGCGGGAAATGCTGGGGTCGATGGTACTTCCAACCACTGTGCAGCCTTAGGCAGGTAATTCTGTTGCCCTGGCTGTGGTCCCTGCCTGTCAACTGAGGGGTCTGGACCTGATGATGGGTGAGGCTAACATCAAGGCGGCATGTGGCCCTCCACCAGGTGCATCGGACTCACCACCCAGATGCGCTTCATTCTGCCAGGAGTAGGCCATTCCTGGATCCTCTCCAGCTCTAACATTCTACAAATCGATGGGCCTACCACACTCCAAACTTTCAGAGATTTTGTTCACTACCACCAATTTCAAAAATATACTTTATTAATGTCTAACATAATGGAAATAAGTGTTTAGAATTTTTTTTTTTTTAAAGATTTTATTTATTTATTCATTTATCCCCCCCTTGCTGCTTGTGCTCTCTGGGTCAGCCAACCACACCGTACGGGCGGGCCTGCCCCCACCAGGAGGCCCCGGGAACCGAACCCAGGGCCTCCCATATGGTAAACGGGAGCCCCACTGATTGAGCCACAGCCGCTTCCCAGTATTTAGAATTTTATGGTACAGCCATACCATAAGTCAATTAAAATTTTTACTTGTGAAGAATAAAACAATGTGGAAAAATGATTATGACAAAAATGCTACAAGGAAAAAACAGGATATGTATATGGACAAAGACTGGAATAGAATACATGAAACTAAAAAATATTTGTGCTAAACAGGAAGAACTAGGGTACAGTTTTTTCTATTTTCTAAACTTTCTATATTGCTACTATCATTAGTGTTATTATGACAATAAGTTATAATAGAAGAGAAAAAGTAATTTATTTTAGGTATGTCTTATTTCCTACCTACTGCTGAGAAAGTATTTCTAATCCCCACCCACATCAGTTTAAGGGTTACCAACCTGATTTCTTCTCCCGAGTGTCCGAGTAGAGGCCTTTAACATCTTGCCTGGCACCTAGCCTACTATGTACATCAGAAAAGGGCTCTCTTCGAACGACCGGGTTACTACTAAAAGCCTTTTCTGGAGAATATGGTCTTTTTCCTAACCGCTGGCGTATATCTGGAAAAAGAAAAGAAGTCCTACTATAAGCAAGCATGTGTGCTTTGCGGTTTGTATTGTCGACCTGAGAACTCTAAGTGTCCCCAAGGTTCTGGGACTTGACACAATGAAGTAGGTTTCTAAACCCCTTCTCTCTTCAGAATCAGTCTGGATTCTCTTAGGAAAATTCATATGTAGAGACTGTCAGAAGGGAAAATCTCAGTCAATTGATCCAAAAAGGAATTTCTGAGGCAGAATCCACCTTTTTTTAAAAAGTAGACTCAAGCAGATCAAATAATTTACAAAAATTTCAGCTAATGAATTATACTGCAAGCTCCTTAAGAGCAAGAGCCACAATCTTTGAACAAGACCTTCAGGAAAAAAACATAAAAGAAGTTCTAAAAAACAATACATTGAACCAGTAAATGTAATGAGACTGGTAAAAAGCAAGGATCAAGGCAAGATGCTCCAAACCAAATTTGTTTTTCCTCCAATCCCTCCTGAAATCTGCTTGTCCTCCTGAGTTCCCTATAACAACAAAAACACATCTAATAGCAAGTCACTGAGTTGGGGTTTTCACCCATCTCACTTAACCTTCTCCCAGATGGTGACATCTCCATCTTTCCAGCCACTCAGGCATGAGCCTCTTGGCTTCTCACTCCCTTTCCTCCTTTGCTTCCCAGGACTAAGTGAATCTTCCTCCACAAGGGTTCTTGTCCTCAATTCATTCTGTCTCCACTGTCCCTGACCTAGTTTGTGCCTATGCTCCACTTCAACCCACCCCAAGTTATCTTTCTAAAATGGATATCTAAATAAATAAATAAATAATTAAATAAATAAATAAATAAATAAATAAATAAATAAATAAATAAAAATGGATATCAGGTCAGGTTACCTCCCACCTCAAAAAACTAGGTTGGCCAACTGAGATTCTATTCCTTCTACAAGGCCCAGCTCTAAAGCCACTTTCTTTAAGAAGCCTTCCACAATTGCCCCAGTAGACTAATGCCCCCTCTCTGTTCCTATAGCCCACTACTGGCAGACCTACTAGAGCATTTCCTTCATTCTTCTTTGAGCAGAATTATGTGACTGCCCTCACATTTCTCCATCTAAGTTCTATAGTGGCTTTGAATCCCCTCCAAAGACTTCTGGTACTCCCAGCACATAGCTGAAGGCCTGGCACACAGCAGGTGTGGCCACGTATCGGCTGTATGAGTGTTACACATAGAAGCTACCTAGTTCAAACTCTTAACCATCAATATAACAACCCAACTTAATTTCTATTATTCTTGTGCATAAAGTATACCAAAAGTACTGAAAGCTAGTAATACAAAAATCTTATTAATTTTCATGTCCTGAAATTCCAATGCCTTGCACAAAATTTAGAAATCATAAGCAAAAACAACTAAATCAATCTACAACAATTGCAACTTTCTAGCCAATAACCTATTCCCTGCCACAGTCTGCTATATGAAGCTCAGAATGAAGCTCAGAGAGGAAAAGGATGTAGCTCAAGTGGTTGAGCGTCTGCTTCCCATGTAAGAGGTCCCGGGTTCAATCCCCGGTACTTCCTTTAAAAATAATAAATAAAAATTAAAAAATGAAGCTCAGAAACACAATCAAAGAACAATACCTGATTTAGTACTGCTGACTGATGGCCTTGGACGTGTGTGTTGACGTTTTTCATCTAACAGATGTCGCACATCTGCAAATTTCTCTGGTGGTAATTTGTTACCAATTCGGTTTTTGATATTGCTTGTAGATATACTATCTGCCCTCATGGAGTTCCTTTAAAAATAAAAAGGGCATGGTTAACCAAATTCAACTGTGGGACAAGGCCCAAACAACAATCTCATATACTTTGGAGAAAATAATTTAGAAACCCAATCAATTATGCCCAGCATCCACTTACAACAAACCATATGTCAGTATTTTTTTTGCTTACCAAAAAATGAACAACCTGCTGTAAAAAGACTGTCCAGCACAAGTAGGTGACTGAGTTTTCCAGGGTGGTTTCTACACATATGTGTAAGCTATCACAGAACAAGTCCCCTTCTTCTGGGACAAACATTAAGTAGAGACCTGCAAAGGGCTCAGGGCTATCTGCTCACCCAGACTGTGATTTGGCTGTAGTCAAGTCACAATAGAGCCTGCAATCCCCTTCTTTAAAGGGCAGACTTCTCTGTCAAAGAGACCTGTTACCATGCTAGGTACCAGCATGATTCCGTCAGCATTCTGATCCACAGAAAGTTCTCTGAAAACTGAAAATAAGGATGTGAACAAGGCCATATAAATAAACCAGCTTGAGTATTTTTTCTCTTCCCCCCAAATACACCACCAAGAACATCTTAGAGGGAAAGAGATGTGGCTGAAGTGACTGGGCTCCAGTCTACCATATAGGAGGTCCAGGGTTCTATTCCTGGGACCTCCTGGTGAAAGGCAAGCTGGCCCATGCAGCAAGCTGGCCTAAGTGGAGAGCTGGCCCACGTGGAGTACTGGCCCATGCGGAGTGCAGGTCCGCGCAGGAGTGCTGGCCTGCACAGGAGAGCTGGCTTATGCAGGAGTACTGGCCTGAGCAGAGAGCTGGTGCAACAAGATGACACAAAAAGAGACACAGAGGAGAGACAATAAGAGACGCAGCAGACCAGGGAGCTGAGGTGGCGCAAGAGATTGAGTGCCTCTCTCCCACTCTGGAAGATCCCAGGATTGGTTCCTGGTGCTGCCTTAAGAGAAGACAAGCAGACACAGAAGAACACACAGAGAGCAGACAGTGAGCGCAGAACAATAAGGAGTGGGGGAGAAATAAATAAATAAAATAAATCTTTAAAAAAAAAAAACAAAACATCTTAGAGAGCATCCCTGGATTCCAACTCTTTGAGTACCATACACACTTTCTGGCTTCATGTAGTCTGCTGATCCCCAACAGTAATAAAGAAATGCACATTAAAATAACTACATTGTTTTGCCCATGAAATGTGCAAAGATAAGAAAGGGTGATAATATCTAAAGTTGGTGAGTATTAAGTAACAGATAACATGAGTTAAATCCTTTTGGAAGGAAATTTAGCAATATTTACCATACTTTTTAAACATGTATATTGTTTTTAAATATGTGTATTACTTTGTACAATAAATGGGCTTACAGAAATACATCTAGTTAGTGCAATAGTAACCATCGTTAAGGGATTGGTTATATAAATCGTGACACTTTCAAACAATGGATAAGGTTGAACAGTTAACAGCTATCCACAATGTATTAAATGGAAAAAGCACACTGCAAAACAATATAAGTAGCATCATCTCATTTTGTGATAAATATATCTATAATTTCTCCATGTATTATATATATGCATAAAAATAGCTGGAAGATTATTCACCCAATTACTAACAGTGGTCATCTCAGGAGAGGTGATTACAGGTAATTTCCACTTTCTATATTGTCTATCATTTTTATAAAAAGGATGCATTCCTTGTAAGTTTAGAGTAAAAATTTCCATTTTTATAAAGAAAATTGTATTCTTTCATTCAGCTCCTGCAAAGGACTGAAATTAGAATAAAGTGGTTATAAAATTAAAAGGAAGTCAGCAATTAGTACTTAAAGTCAAATTCAAAGCCAACACAGATAAGAAACAAAAATGTTTTTACCTAATATTTTTCAACTGAGATTCCACTTCATCAGCATACATGGTCATTTTCATGCTTTTCTTTGGTGAAGGAGTGGAAATCATTTTCAGTTCCAGATCATAGTCCATTTCATCGGAGTCTGAGCTGCTGGCACTGGACCGCCTGGACGCACTCCGCTCCTGGGCCTGCCTGACAGCTGGAAGCTCCTCACGGTACTCTACCACCACCCTGTCATCTGCATCCATGTCCTGAGCTTCCTCCTCCTCCTCCTCCTCTTCCTCCTCCTCTTCAATGGGTTCCTCAGGAACATTTACTAGTCCTAAAGAAATTTAACCAAGAAAATTTTAGGAAAAGCACTGAAACTAACAAGTATGATTTTGTATTCTACATTGATGATCTTTTTAAAAGATGCTGCTCCCATGCCCAGATTTTACTGTGGCATTATCTACAAGAGTGCCAATCTGGATACAATTCTGATATCTGACAACAGGAGAACAGCTAGGTAAAGCATGATCTAGCAGCCTAATGGAATATAATAATGTCACTCAAAATAACTTTGAAGTTCATAGAAAAATGCTCATTAAATGGGAGAAGCAAAATATAAAAATATATGTTCATAATTATAATTTTTAGTATGAAAATAAACATTAGGAAAATGTAAAGTGAAATTAGTGGTTATATTAGGGTATCAGGATTAGGTGCAATGTGCTTTTAAATTTTTTCACATAGGATTATATGATGAAAAAATCCAAAAGGATGCAGACCTCAAATAATTTTGGATATACGCATTAATTAAAAAATTTATAGATATCGCCTCTTCTTGTCCCTATTACAATGACAAATATGTGTTCACGTTATTCATGTTTGTATGCAGACACGGCATTCTACAAAGCATTACAGAAGATTCCATAGATTAGGTTCAAAACAAAAACTCAAATCTTTAAAAAACAGAGAAAATGGTTCTTTTACAATATGCACAAACGTAAAAGAAAGAAGAGAAACCCAAGTAGTGATACACCAGTATTCTGAGGCATTGGTGTGTACAAAAGCCAATAAGCATAAAACATTAGACACAGCAGCCCTATTTTCATTATGAGGCAAATGAACAAAATCAGCTAACCTGATAAAAATAATTTAAAAGGATATTATTCTCATGCAGCTTTTGAGAGTAACAATAGAAAAATTAGGTTCCCAAGAAAAGTTTTATTTTATTTTCCCTATGTCACATTTGGCCTTTTTTGTTAGAACAGCTTTTATAAAACTATTTGACCTCTTTGTACGGGCAATTTAAAATTAATTGTGACTTGACTTACTTTCCTATATGTTGGCAGAGAGTGAGGGCAAGGAAGATAGGATGATAAAGTTTGGAACCTTAAAAGACTGTATTAAGATAAAAATAGGATTTCGGGAGCCAAACATGTGTCTACCCAAGAGCTGAGCAGGCAACTACCAGAATGTCGATGTTTATACGACGTCAAGCCAACGTCGTCCCCAATCAGGGCTCTCTTCTTGATCACATCCCGCTGAATGCGACGGGAATGATATCTTCGCTTCCTGCAACAATGCCAAAATAAGTACATAATCAAAAACTAATAGGAAGGACCTTGAAATTCAACATTTCAACTACACACTGACACAGTGATATGTGCTGAAACAGAGACATTCTAAATAAAGCTGAAACTCAGCATTCCCAATTTACCACAGTTAACTTGGATTCTTCCCTTTTGTCCTCCTTTAAGTCCTCATGTGACTTTAACATGCCACTGCAGAATACCAACTGAAGGATTAAGAAAAGATTAAGTACTATTTAAACTATTGTATTTTAAGGTTTTGGACTCACCAAGAATTGCTAAGAATTCCTTTCATGCCTCCATAATTTGGATTCCCATATTTCATATAATACTGACTTCTTCTGGCTGCTCCAAGTTCCTTTTTGTCATCTAAAAATTAATTACAACAGTTACCTAGGATTTCCTGTGGGTGTGAAGACAATGATGAATGTTAAAAATAAAAATGTTTCCCATATCTGGGATCAGTTCAGTGCAATCTGCCAACATAAAGGGAAAATCTACTAGAAGCTTTCACTCTCTGAGTGCTCACAAAGGCAATGCAGTGTGGTGGGGCGTGGAGCAGTATACAGAGATGATAGAGGTTAAGCTGCTGTTAAGGAGCTGACTAACTCACCAGAGGAAATACATTACAAAAATAAATACAAGATAAAAGGGTTCCAAGAGAGGTAAAAGAGGTTGAGTTATTACAGATATTCAGGAATCAAAAAGATTTTCTAGAAGAGGTAGCATTTCAGTTGCCCCTGAAAGATGATACTCATTTCTGAATGACAACACTTCAATAACATAAAATCAAGATTATAGAAACAAATTATACACAATTCCATATAGTTGGTAAATCAGGTTTTTCCAGTTTATCGTGAAGTTCCTCAAAATGACAAAGAAAATGGCATAGTATCATACACCGATAATGTACTCAATTATTCAAATGAATAAATGCAGAAAAATATCCCATGTATCAAGTTAAAATGCCAATTAATAGGCAGGAACAGTGGCCAGTGATTATAATTTTTTTTTTTTTTTTTTTTTTTTTTTACCGGGAGGTCCCGGGGATCGAACCTGGGTCCCTCCATATGGGAAACGGACGCCCAACCATTTGAACTACATCCATCCCCCTATAAATTTTTTTAAAAGCAATTTTACTGAGATATATTCACATATCATATAATCCATCTGAAGCGTACGCTCAATGGATTTTTTTTTTTTTTTTTTTGAGGTACTAGGGGCCTGGGACCTTGTATGTGGGAAGCCAGCACTCAACCACTGAGCCACATCAGCTACTCTAAATTGGTTTTATCTATCATTTGTTTTGCTTGTTGTTTTGTTTTTATTTTTTCAGGAAGCACCAGAAACCGAACCTGGGACCTCCCATGTGGGAGACAGGAGTTCAACTCAATGGATTTTGGTATAATCACAGAGTTGGATCACACATATTTTCACCAAGGGTGAAAATGTAACAGCCTTTGCCAGCTCTTTGGGCACTTTATGGCTGCAAAGGACAAACATCATTGTAAATGCATCCAGTGCTATGGGTAAACATGGTGACACAAACTGGTATGTGCACCCTAAAAAAAATATGCCCACCAGCATTTTGGAGAATGGCTGATTCCAGGTCTGGGGCAAGGAAATTACAAGTTATTTCATTGGAAAAACAACATGTTTTATTGTGCCATAAAGCAAGAAAGTGCCCAAATAATCACAGGGACATGTAAAAAAAGCAGTTTGAAAAGGATCTATTGGCCAAAACCCAAATAATTTGAGAATCAAATTAATGACAATAATTGGTAATAGCCCACAGAATAAAGTAAGAATCAGCAAATTTAAACTGATATAAATAAATGGATTAAAAAGGAAAGCTCTTCCTTACAGCAGACTGCCGACTAATAAATATATAAGAAATGGAGTTAGAAAATCATCAATGAATGCTAAAGCTATTGGTTGAAAGCCTGATGAGCAACAGAGTATCTACATAATCCCATAAATTTCTTTTAATTACAAAAAGAAAAATACTAACTTTACTGTGGAGAAACCTGGTATCACCTTAAACAAGTGATAAAAGCTAACTTCTCCAGTAATGGGAAAAATATCATGTGCCTCCTGATAAATGACACAACCTCATTTCTGTGGTATGCCTGCCAAAAATGCATAACCTGTATTTAATCAGTAGGAAACATATGACAAACCCAAATTGAAGGACATTTTATAAAATAACATATTATTTTAAAATGTTTCAGTCAAGAAAAAAAAGGAAAGTAGAGGAACCATTCCAGAATCAAGGGAGCTTAAAGAGACATGACAAACAGAACACTCAATCCTGAAATGGATCCTAGACCTGAGAGCTCTGAGAGCTGGGCTGGGGGGAACCTGAAAGGACATTACTGGAACAACTGATAAAATGTGAATATGGACTATGGATTGGGTAATTTTCCTTGTTCTTCAGAAATATGTACTGAAATACTTAGGGATAAAGGGATGTGTTGTATCCAACAAACTCTCAAATGATTATAGAAAAAAAATATATATATAAACACAGAGATATATAAAAGATATTCAGAGAATGATAAAAAACAAATGGGACAGAAGGCAACAACTGGAGTTCCTTTTACTATTCTTGCAACTTTTCTCTAAATATAAAATTATACCCCCAAAAAATAAAAATTTTTTCAAAGCCCACCAAAAATCACTGTGCTTTATAAAAAGCCTTATGGGGGGACTTCCGGAAAGATGGCAGACTAGTAAGACACGGGAATCTCTTCTCCAGAAAAATAGCTAGAGGACAAGCTGAAACAGCCCCGAAAAAGATCTTCTAGGGTTTAGGACAGTAGGTGAAGGCTGCACACCACCCAGAGGAGAGAGGGACAGAAGAGGGAAATCGCAACTACAGAACTGTGAGTTGCAAGTAGCAGCTTCTGCTGCTGACGGCACCCTCCCCCACACTCTTCAGAACTCGCGGGCCCCTGGGCCTGCGACCACAGACAAAACGGGCTTCAGGGACCTGCCACTCCTGGAAAGGGGAGAGAGAGGGACACAGCCTTAGGCTGACTCAGGTTCTGACCTGAAATCTGGGCTGTAGAGCCCCACGGAAGCATCCACACAGCGGTTTGCCCTGGGAGCCTGGAAAGGACAGGAGAAATCCCATCCTCGCAACCTCCCTCTCTTCTAGCCTGGACTAATTGTTGAGGACATCACCGGAGAGGGGAGAGAGAGCCTGGGGCTGACCCTGCTTTGGACTCCCAGGTTTGGTCTGCCCTGTCCCGAGAGCCCTTCCAGGCTGGGTGGGGCTGCGCCATTGTTTGCCTTGGAGCCTACAAGGGGCTAAAGATATACAAACCTCCCATTCTCCTCCTCTACTAACAGGGTCTGATTGTTGAGGATTCAGAAGGGAGTGGAAATATTTCCTAGCTGGGAAAAGGGGGGCGCTACGAGAGAAGTCTGGAGAACTGTCTCAGAAAGTTTGAATCACAGGGCTCCTAGCCCCCAGACAGGAAGCTCTATCACATTGACCTGGTCTGTGTCACAACAAATACACTCCGACCAGGCACTGAATTGAGAGCTGCCAACAAGCGCCATCTCCTGGCAGACCAAGGAAGTACACACAAGAAAGTTAATAA
Organism: Tolypeutes matacus; assembly: GCA_026826555.1. Lineage (NCBI taxonomy): Eukaryota > Metazoa > Chordata > Mammalia > Cingulata > Chlamyphoridae > Tolypeutes > Tolypeutes matacus. The sequence goes on from JAKSZT010054052.1 coordinate 966,793, forward strand.
GTAAGAGAGGCTTTTCCTGGCCTCTATAGCCTCCCTGCCCAAGGCCCTAGGAAACAACTCTACAACCAATTACTGGGTCCAGTGCCCAGTTTCAAGCAACCAGCAGAACAATCCTAACAATCAAGGTTGAGCCAAAAATCAAAGAGCGGTGGTAACTCACAGCCTCCTGCCACTAAAACCCCATAAAAGAGAAAGAGATAGAGCATCTAAGTAAAATACAAACTAACCAGATGCCTAAGCACCAACAAAAAATTACAGGCCATACTAAGAAAATAGAAGACATGGCCCAAGAAAAGGAAGACAGCAAAGTCCCTGAAGAGATGCAGAATTTGAGAGAACTAATCAGTGACATGAGCACACATTTCCAAAATCAAATTAATGAGATGAAAGAGAATATAGTTAAAGAGATCAATGACATCAAGAAGTCATTGCGCGAACGTGAAGAAGAATATGAAAACATGAACAGAAAAGTAACGGAGTTCATGGGAATGAAAGACACAATAGGTGAAGTAAAAAATACATTTGAAGCATACAACAGCAGACTCGAAATGATAGAAGAAAGAATAAGTGATACTGAAGACAGAGCAGCTAAAATTGAAGAGAGAAAAGAACAGAGAGAGAAAAGAATGGAAAAAATTGAGCAGAGGCTCAGAGAGTTGAATGACAACACAAAACGCAAGAACATACGTGTCATGGGAGTTCCAGATGTAGAAGAGAAAGGAAAAGGGGCAGAAAGAGTATTTGAGGAAATAATAGCTGAAAATTTCCCAACTCTCACGAAAGAAATGAACTTACATGTCCAAGAAGCACACCGTACCCCAATAAGAATAAATCCAAATAGACCTAAGCCAAGACACATATTATTCAGAATGTCAAATGTAAAAGATAAAGAGAAAATTCTCAGAGCAGCAAGAGAGAAGAAAACGATCACGTACAAAGGACGTCCAGTAAGACTTTATGCAGATTTCTCTTCAGAAACCATGGAGGCAAGAAGACAGTGGTATGATACAATTAGGAAACTGAAAGAGAAAAACTGCCAGCCAAGAATTCTTTATCCAGCAAAACTGTCCTTCAAATATGAAGGTGAATATAAAGTATTCACAAACAAACAGAAACTAAGAGAGTTTGCAAATAAGAATCCACCTTTGCAGGAAATATTAAAGGAAGCCTTAGTACCTGAAAGAAAAAGACAGGAGAGAGAGGCTTGGAGGAGAGTATAGAAGAAAGAAAAGCAGAAAGGATAACCAAAAGAGTAAAAAGAAAGACAAAAATAAGATGACATATGAAAACCAAAGAATAAAATGGAGGAAATAAATAGTGCATTTTCAGTAATATCACTGAATGTGAATGGATTAAATTCCCCAATCAAAAGATACAGGCTGACAGAATGGATAAAAAAACATGAGCCATCCATATGCTGCTTACAAGAAACTCATCTCAGACACAAGGATACAAGCCGGCTGAAAGTAAAAGGTTGGAAAAAGATACTCCATGCGAATAGTAAACAGAAAAGAGCAGGGGTAGCTATACTAATATCAGACAAAACAGACTTCAAATGCAAAAAAGTGATAAGAGATGCGGAAGGCCAATATATATTAATAAAAGGGACGATCCTCCAGGAAGATATAACAGTCATAAATATCTACGCACCTAACCAGGGTGCCCCAAAATATATGAGACAAACTCTGGCAAAACTGAAGGGAGAAATAGACATTTCTACAATAATCGCTGGGGACTTCAACAAACCTCTCACATCATTAGATAGAACAACTAGACAGAAGATCAACAAGGAAACAGAGAACTTGAACAATATGATAAACAAGTTAGACCTAACAGACATATACAGAACACTGCATCCAAACTCAGCGGGTTATACATTCTTCTCAAGTGCCCATTGATCTTTCTCCAGGATAGACCACATGTTAGGTCACAATACAGCTCTCAATAAATATAAAAAGATTGAAATTATACAAAGCACCTTCTCAGATCATAATGGAATGAAACTAGAAATCAATAACAGACAGGAAAAAAGGAAATTTGCAAACGTGTGGAGACTGAACACACACTCCTAAATATTCGGTGGGTCAAAGAAGAAATTGCAAGTGAAATCAGTAAATATATTGAGAAAAATGAAAATGAGAACACAACATATCAAAACTTATGGGATACTGGGAAGCGGCTGTGGCTCGGTCAGTGGGGCTCCCGTTTACCATGTGGGGGGCCCCGGGTTCGGTTCCCGGGGCCTCCTGGTGGGGGCAGGCCTGCCCGCGCGGCGTGGTTGGCTGACCCGGCGAGCACGGGCAGCGAGGGGGGAATAAATGAATAAATAAATAAAATCTTTAAAAAAAAAAAAAAAAAAAACTTATGAGATACAGCAAAGGCAGTCTTGAGAGGGAAATTTATAGCCCTAAATGCCTATATTAAGAAACAAGAAAGAGCTAAACTCAAAGATTTAACTGAACAACTTGAGAAACTAGAAAAAGAACAGCAAACCAATCCCAAAGCAAAAAGAAGGAAAGAAATAATAAAGATTAGAGCGGAAATAAATGAAAATGAGAACAAAAAAGCAATAGTGAAAATCAACAAAACCAAAAGCTGGTTCTTTGAGAAGATCAATAAAATTGACAAACCCCTCGCTAGACTAACAAAGGAAAAAAGAGAGAAGATGCAAATAAATACAATCAAAAATGAAAGGGGGGAATTACAAATGACCTCACAGAAATAAAAAGAATCATAAGAGGATATTATGAGAAACTATATGCCAACAAACTAGACAACCTGGATGAAATGGACAAATTTCTAGAAACTCATAACCAACCTACATTGACACAACAAGAAATACAAGAACTTAACAAACCAATCACAATTAAGGAGATTGAATCCGTCATCAAAAATCTCCCAGCAAAGAAAAGTCCAGGACCAGATGGCTTCACAGGTGAGTTCTACCAAGCATTTCTAAAAGAATTAACACCAATCCTGTTTAAACTCTTCCAAAAAATTGAAGAGGAGGGAAAATTACCCAACACATTTTATGAAACCAACATCACCCTAATACCAAAGCTAGATAAAGATTCCACAAGAAAAGAAAATTATACACCAATCTCTCTCATGAACATAGATGCAAAGATTCTCAACAAAATACTTGCAAATCGAATCCAACAGCATATCAAAAGACTTATACATCATGACCAAGTGGGATTTATTCCTGGTATGCAAGGCTGGTTCAACATAAGAAAATCAATCAATGTAATACACCACATTAACAAACTGAAGGAAAAAAACCACATGATCATCTCAATAGATGCAGAAAAGGCATTCGACAAAATCCAACATCCTTTTTTGATAAAAATACTTCAAAAGATAGGAATAAAAGGAAAATTCCTCAAGATGATAAAAGGCATATATGAAAAACCCACAACCAACATCATACTCAATGGGGAATGGTTGGAAGCTTTCCCCCTAAGATCAGGAACAAGACAAGGATGCCCACTGTCACCATTGTTATCCAACATTGTACTAGAAGTTCTAGCTAGGGCAATTAGACAAGACAAAAAAATTAAAGGCGTCCAAATAGGAAAAGAGGAAGTAAAACTCTCTCTGTTTGCGGATGACATGATCCTGTATTTAGAAAATCCTTAAGTATCCACAACAAAGCTACTTGAACTAATAAATGAGTTCAGCAAAGTGGCAGGATATAAGATCAACACACAAAAATCAGTAATGTTTTTGTACACTAGTACTGAACAATCTGAGCAGGACATCAGGAGGAAAATTCCATTTTCAATAGCAACAAAAAGACTCAAATACCTAGGAGTTAATTTAACCAAGGAAGTACAAGTCCTATATGCAGAAAACTACAAAACAATGCTAAAAGAAATTTTAAAAGACCTAAACAAATGGAAAGACATTCCGTGTTTCTGGATTGGAAGAATAAATATCGTGAAGATGTCAATCTTGCCCAAACTGATTTATAGATTCAATGCAATACCAATCAAAATCCCAACAGCTTACTTTACAGAATTAGAGAAGGCAATTACCAAATTCATCTGGAAGGGTAAGTGCACCCGAATAGCCAAAAGTATTCTAAAAAAGAAGCGCAATGTGGGAGGAATTTCACTGCCTGACCTTGAAACATATTACAAAGCTACAGTGGTCAAAACAGCATGGTACTGGCATAAAGATAGATATATCGATCAGTGGAATAGAATTGAGAATCCAGAAATAAACCCTCACCTATACAGTCAACTGGTTTTTGACAAACCTACCAAGCCCACGCTGATAGGAAAAAACAGTCTCTTCAACAAATGGTGTTGGGAGAACTGGATATCTATAACCAAAAGAATGAAAGAGGACCCCTATCTCACCCCCTATACAAAAATCAACTCAAAATGGATCAAAGATCTAAATATAAAAGCCAGGACCATAAAACTACTGGAAGAAAATGTAGGGAAAAATCTTCAAGACCTTGTAGTAGGTGGTGGTTTCTTGGACCTCACACCCAAAGCACGTGCAACAAAAGGAAAATTAGATAAATGGGACCTCCTCAAAATTAAACACTTTTGCACCTCACAGGACTTTGTCAGAAGGGTGAAAAGGCAGCCGACTCAATGGGAAAAAATATTTGGAAATCACATATCTGATAAGGGTTTAATATCCAGGATATATAAAGAGATGCTACAACTCAACAATAAAAAGACAAATGACCCAATTAAAAAATGGGCCAAAGACTTGCATAGACATTTCTCCGAAGAAGAAATACAAATGGCAAAAAAACACATGAAGAAATGCTCAACATCACTCATGATTAGGGAAATGCAAATCAAAACTACAATGAGATATCATTTCACACCTATCAGAATGGCCACTATTAAAAAGACAGAGAACTACAAGTGTTGGAGAGGATGTGGAGAGATAGGAACACTTCTTCACTGTTGGTGGGAATGCAGGATGGTACAACCACTATGGAGGTCTGTTTGGCAGTTCCTAAAGAAGTTGAATATAGACTTGCCATGTGACCCTGCAATACCACTACTGGGTATATACCCAGAAGAACTGAGAGCAATAACACAAACAGACATCTGCACACCGATGTTCATAGCCACATTATTCACCATTGCCAAAAGTTGGAAACAACCCAGGTGTCCATCAACAGATGAATGGAAAAATAAACTGTGGTCTATTCACACGATGGAATATTATGCAGCTGTAAGAAGAAATGAAGTCATAAAGCATATGGCAACACGGACGAACCTGGAGGACATTATGTTGAGTGAAGCAAGCCAGACACAAAGAGACAAATACTGTATGAATGTATTACTATGAACCAAATATATTGCATAATATATTGTTTGATTCACAAAAAAAAAAAAATTTACATGTATCCATTACATTTAATTGAGAAATGTATATATTTATTCATCTTGTGTTTACTTTTTAGTTTTTAATTGTTTATGTTTTTAATTATTAAATGTACAAAATAAAGTTATTAAAAAAAAAAAAAAAAAAAAAAAAGAGACAATGGCAAATAGATGCAATACATGATCCTGGATGGAATCTAATAATGGAGGAGAAAAGGCTCAAAAGGACATTATTAGGACCTATGAAAACTGGATTATAGACTGTAAGCTTAACTGTCTTGAACTTTATAACAATTTAAGGTGGTTACATAAGTGAATGTCTTTGTTCTTAGGATATGTACATGGAAGTATTTGTTCAAGGAGCATGATGCATACAACCTCCTTCAAAATGTTTAGAATATAGGAAAAGAGTAGATAATAGATAGATAGATAGATAGATAGATAGATAGATGGATGGATGGATGAGAGAAAGAGAGAATTATATAGCAAATGTGGCAAAATGTTAAAATTGGTGGATCTGGGTATCTGGATGGAGATATGTTGGAGTTCTCTTTATGGGTGTTGTATCATCTTTGCAACTGTCCTATAAGTTTGAAAGTATTTCAAAATAAAAAGTTCAAGAAAAAAAAAAAAAAGCTTTATGAATAGGGAGTTAGAACTAAATGGTACTATTAGCAACGCCCAGGAGGATATTTCTGAGGTAAATTAAAAAATATTTTTAAAAGTTTTCATAATTCAAATATAACTGGCTGAAAAGCACATGGTGCAAACCAGATTTAACAGAAAATAATTTACTTCAGCCAAAAGTCACAAAAATATATACACAGTTAAAATTCACTTTCCAAAGTCAGAAATGCCAACTTAGGTAGTAAGCCATTATTTCATAAAGCGTAGACTATTATAATTTGAAGGGAACTTTGAGATCACTTGATCTAACTTCCTATTCAAAGGAGAAGGATGTCACTCAAGAATAAATCATTTTGATTAAATATAAAAATTGACATCAAATATTAAATTTACCTTTTGTAGCAAATCTCATGAATAACCTATTTCCTTTAGCAAGTTTGTTAGCTGGACGAAGATCGTTTCTTAACAGAGATTCTTCTTCTACCTGAGATAACGTGTCCAACTTAAGAAAAAAGAGCATTTTCAATGTAAAAATTTTAAAGTCTTTTTCTATATCATACTTCTTCAGTAGCAATCTTACCATTAAGAAAGCACTCTACTTTGAATATTCAATGGCATTAAGTTACTAGTTCCTCTGCAGAATATCTCAGTCAGAGGCCTGCCTTGACCACCCTGTCTAAAAGAACAGTCTCCATTATTCTCTATTCTCTTCCCTTCTTTACTTTTATTCATAGTACTCATACCTCCTGACTTTATATTATATAGCTGCCTGTATATCTGTGTACTGCCCATCTGATCCCCCACCAAAATTTAGGCTCCAAGAGGGCATGGACTTTGTTTTGCTTAACTTGGTTTTGCTAAATCCCTAGCACCTAGAATTTGGTGTCCAGTAAGCATATAATTAAAAAAATTTTTTAAATGAATACACTCTAATATCTCCAACAATAGCATATAATCTATTTAAAAATATGCCATTACTTACTTTTAATTCTGATAGGTAACAGAAAAATATTTCTCAATAAAAATATATTCTTTTTTATGCAGGTGTGGGTACTATCCTAAGATCTCAAGATCAATCATTTTAGCCACACAAACATAAGGACCAAGTACATGGATGAACTTTCAGAAGGCTTAAAGGTGAAAGTAGAAGAAAAAAACAACTTAAGCTTTTATAATAATAAACCTTAAATACAAAAGACAGTAAGCAGTTTTTTATGATAAAACCTTACTTTGCCCTATTACTAACCTCTACATCACTTGAGTTCTCATCATCAACTTCTCCTTCTTCAGCCTCATCATCATCTGAACTGTCTTCCTGTTTGTCTAAAATGAAATGTGAGGAAGAACATGAACATTAGCATGACTCCAGCTCATTTATTTTTAAAAGTCCAATATTTTATCCTCCAATATTTAATCCTAGGCCAAAGCATGACGACTTATTTCAGAAGTAACTGGTGAAGAGATGCTATATAACACTGCACAGAAACCCAAAGGCCCAAGACAAGACTGTGTAAAGAAAAGAACTTTGGGCCCAAAGTCCTCTCCTTTCTGTTCAGTTACCTTTTTTACTTTTCTCAGATGACTTGTCCTCATTGGCATCCCTGCTTCTTATCTTATCCAGGGCTGGAAGAGAGCTCATATTGATAAGGGCTCGGGTGGCTGTCATTTCATCCAGCCAAACCACATTACCTAAAATAAAATGTAAAATAAAATGCTACATTCTATCCATACTATAAGTTTTCTAAGAGCAAAGCCTGCATCATATTCATTGCTGTAGCATTATCTAGCTATAGACTGGCATCAGTGAATGTACAAACTAACTATCGAAAGGAAATATAGAAAGTAGTAATAAAATTTCTTTGATAAAATTAGCCTAGAGCTGCATTCCATAAAGTAATTGTTAAATATTCCATGAAAAAAGGGCTCTGTATATATATATATATATATTTTTTTTTTTTTTTTTACTGGGAGGTCCCGGGGATCGAACCCAGGTCCCTCCATATGGGAGACGGACGCCCAACCAGTTGAGCCACATCCGACCCCAAGGGCTCTGTATATTAAAACTACCTGGCACATGGTAGGTGCTATAATAAATGTTAGTGGCTCTCGATGATGATGATGTCAAACAAATTTGGAATAACCTTCACACTGTTGCCCCCTACAGGGGAGCCCTCTGGTGTTCCTTGTCATCCCAAGATGCTAAATGATGTTCCCTCATTGTAAAGTGTGGGTGATGATCGTATCCACAGTGAAGGCAAGAGAGCTACTGGCTTTGCAGCAACCAATTTAATTTGCCTCTTTAAGGGAGAGGATTTAGCAAGGGAAAAACATTGAGAAGTTCCATAAATAAATCTATCTCAGTTTAAAATAGCATTTGTCAAATTTATGTTACCCCATCTTAGTCTGGGAAATTAAAGTCTAAAGACTCTTGCTTCCATCACTAATATGCCAAATGGCCTTTGGCAAATTATTTCCCATCTCAGTTTCTCAGTTTCTGATGTACAATATGAGGCAGTTGGGGGACGGTTGTGGCTCAAATGGTTGGGCATCAGTCTCCCATATGGAGGGACCAGGGTTCGATCCCTGGGACCTCCCGGTTAGGAAAAAAAAAAGGCACTATGAGGCAGTTGAACTGGATAATTCTAAGGGTCCCTTCCACTCTAATATCACTTGGTTACAGTTTTAATGAATTTAATCAGCAGTTAGCAAACTGTGACCACGGAACAAATCCAGTCTTCCCTTTACCTGTTTTCATATAAAATGTTTCACTGGAAAATAGACTCATTCACTTGCATGTTGCCAATGGCTGCTTTCATCCTACAATAGCAGAGCTGGAAGATGTCAGAGAGACCATGAGGTCCGCAAAGCCGAAAATATTTACTACCTAGTCCTTTACAGAAAGTGTTTCTGATTTGGATGATTTGGAAAAAAGGGGAGGGGGGAAGAAAAATCTTTTGCTCAGTCATATTTCTTCTTCTTACAATGAAAACACTGAATCAACAACTTCCTAAGAGAGCAGCTGGGAAAACCAGGCTGCTATCTAAGGTATTGAGTAGTGGATCAGAAGACTGGGCAACAAGTAAAGCCACACTAGAAGTGAGTCAGGACAAGAAGCTAACAGAGGAGTTACCAGAAGTGAGACCAAACCTGAAATGAGAAGAGAAGTTAAAAATGTTAGCTCACAAGGTGGACAGCTCACAGATTAGAGCAAGTAGGTAGAATTCCAGGAAATAGTTCCAAGCAGGAAGAAGTAAATAGTCTGATACAGTGTCAGAGGGTTCTGGCCTCATACTAGGTCAGAGACACTGAGAAAGAGCCAGTCCTCCAAATGGCAAATTGTAACAACAAAGTCTAAAGCCCTGAAAACACAGTCCCTAGTCTATGCAGTTGAATCTACCCCTTTGTTGGGAAATTCCGGGTGTTAAAGAGACCTCAATTGTGTACACCAGACTGAAAAACCAACCTCAAGGCCCTGGTCCCCACCTCTGACCTGGCTTGGAATACCCATGGGGTATGAGCTGACAAACTGGTTAAATGGACCATTTTTTCCTCTCCAAGGCTAACGGCAGAGGTTAGGCACAGGTAAGTAGTCTGGGCAGTAATCATTCACCATCTCGGATGGCAAGCACTCTTAAAATCATAAACAAAAGCATATTCAGCAGAAGATATGAGCGTACTTACAGGAAGTATCATCCAACCATTCGATGTGAGCTGGAGGATACTCTTTAAAATAGGAAAAGATATCCTGGGTACTCATCTCATCTACTCCACAAATGTAGATGGTCTCTAGTCTCACTCTGGGGATTGCTAGAAAAACAAAAAAAACAAAAGAGATGAGAGAATTTTCCCATCCATTATTGCCCACCCCACCAATACCCTTTCATAACAGTTCAGATATTATGTGTTCAAAAACCAAATATGCTGAAAAAATACAATTATTCCAAAAGAAAATGAGACATGACAATAAGGTGAACTATTTTATTTTCATCACTGTACAACTGCATTAAAAAATGATTTAAATCAGAACATACAGACTGAGAAAGATTAAGCAAATTGTGTTGATAAAACACATGAAATTAACCTCTAATAGTCAAAGCAATACTAAACTGGACAGGATTATTTGACAAGCTGATTCTAAAATTTGTAAACAAATATCAAAGAGAAATATGCAATAGTCAAGACAATTCCGAAAAAAGAAGAATAAAGGGGGGCTGCCCCTGTACATATGAAACCATACTATGAAACTACATTAAAGAAATCCTACAAATCCAAAAGAAAATGAAAACCCAAAATAAAAGTGGCAAAGGATATAAGCAGGCAATTCACACAAAAGGAAATACAAAAGGCCAACAAACATATGAAGAGATGGCCAACTTCACTACTAATCATAAAAAATGCACATTAAAAACAAGAAAATACCATTTTTCCCTGACCAGATTTTTTTAAATGTATGTCTTTTAGTATTAAGTATTAAGGGTTGGCAGTACGTGGGAAAAGAGCCACTCCCCCTGTTGGTAGGAATATGAACGGGCACAGCCACTCTGAAGGGCAATTTGGGAGTATCTATTAAAAACGTAATTTAACACAAACTCTAAAGACCTAGGAAATCTACTCCTTAGTATCTACCTTAAATAAACACACACATATGGCTTCACAAAGAATTTCATACAAAAATGTTCATTGCAGTATTATTTGTAATAACCCAGTAGCTATCAGGGTAATAAATTATGGCTTCTCCTTATTAAATGAATTATTATAGAAGTTATTATGCAGTTAAGAACAAGGAGGGGAAGCGGCTGTGGCTCAATCAGTAGGGCTCCCGTTTACCATATGGGAAGCCCCGGGTTTGGTTCCCGGGGCCTCCTGGTGAAGGCAAGCCCGCCCGCACGGCGTGATTAGCTGACCCAGCGAGCACAAGCAGCAAGGGGGGGATGAATGAATAAATAAATAAAATCTTAAAAAAAAAAGAACAAGGAGATAATTTATTATATAACACGCAAAGATTCTAAGACACATTACTGAATGAAAAAAGCCAGTTACAGAAAACTGAGTGTGATGACAGTAGAAAAGATAAAAACATAAACCACTACCACATATTTTCTAAGGGTACATATTTGTGTATACAAATGCGTAAGAAGAGGCCTGGTAGGATTCATACCAAACTGATATATTTACCACTGGAGATGGAGAAAGGTTGAGGACTGTGTTCAAAAAGGGACCTTAGCCTTATTAGAATTGTGTTAGTATTTTACCAAATACTTTAAGTATATTATCTCACAAAACCTTTTTTTACTGTGAAATATGCAAATATATCAATACAAATAAAAAATAACTTAACTTTCAAGTATACAATTCAGTGAACAAAAAATAATTTTAATATGCCTGTATATCCTCCACTTAGCTTTATGTTTAATTTCTTTAAAAGATCTTAGGCAAGTAAAACATTATGTATAAAACTTGGGCCCATGTAACCTGTCCACATCTTATTTCTCTCTCTCCCTCCTCAGAAATAATTTGGCTAAGAATTCAGTGTCCATTATTTTCAAGTATATTTTTGTAACATATATTACTTTTATTTAAAACAAACTTAAAATACATGTGAATCTTTCAGATGAAAAACTTGGGGAAAAAAGGGTTTTTTTGGTTAATTCATTCTGAAGAGAGGGAGATGGGCATTGAGAGAATTTAGGTAGGTGCGCCCAGACTAAACCAGTGAGTACCTTCCTGCCAACCCAGATCTACAAAGATGGGGATACCATCAAGTCTTAGAAACTCCAGCAATTTCTTACCATGACCAGCAGTGCAAGAGTGAAGAGATGCCCCAGTCCAACGCAAATGACAGAGGCGTCCCAACTGGACAGCCAGAGTAATAACATGCAAGATGGAAAACTGAAGGGTTTAGCCCAGGGAGCCTTGTCAGTTCTTCAAGCTGAAAGCTGTGACTTGATAACAAAAAGCCTATGGGAGGCACAACTCATGCAACTCGTATGAGCACACCCATACTCCCGAGTGTGTACTTTCGTTTTACGTTAAATTCTCCTGCTACTATATGACTAGTCCTTGAATTATTCTCATGACTGTGTCAAAAATCCTCCCACCCTAGGTAGGGATCTTTCTCCCAGAACTCCCAGGGTTTCTCCAACATCAAGAGAACCACGGTCTCAGAACTAGATTGCTATTCTCTGATGTAATCTAGTGTGCATTCAATTTAACAAACATTTATTTCTCTTTGAAGCCATGCTGTCATCTGCCCCTTGGTGCCTTCATTCTCTCCAATCTGGGTCAAGACCATCCCTGAGTCCTGCATCACTGTCCCTCTAGTTCTTGTCTCACCCTTTCCCAGGCCTCAGTGCCTTTCTTTAAAAGGGCTTGAAAACCCAGTATGTGTAGATGCTGGCTGTGGAGTGGGGTAAGCGAATGCTACAGAGGGAGGTAAGATCTAACAGGGGTCCTCTTTTCTTTGCAGCACTCGCTGCCACTATAGAGTTGTCCTAGAGGAGTGCAGGTTTCAAGGTAGCAGAAACACCCATTTGGATTATCTTTTTTTTTTTTTAAAACCAATCAATTTTATTGATACATATTAATAAAGCATATAATTCATTCAAAATGTGCAATCAATCATATGTGGTATAATCACATAGTTGTGCATTCATCACTGGATTACTTTTTTACATTTTTTAACGAAATATTTCTAGATAAATCAGTAAAAATGCTATGGCAACAGTCCCTCAGCACCTGGCAGGGAGAAAAGGCAGTATCCTGGGGCTTTGAGGGGGAAGAGGAGGGATGGTGGAGGAGTGGCAGCCATGCAGGTCGAAGAGGAAAGCCAAAAAGGGCTCCAAGGTCTCCCGCAACCCAGAAGGGGAGGGCACTGCAGCTAGCAGTGCTCCCCAGGCCAAGGAGGCACCACAAGACCCCGTGCAGGGTGGAGATGCTAACAAGCCACTAATTTCCCTTCAGGGTGCCTTTCCTGTCCTCAGAGGCAGAGGTTGCCCACCGGTCCCTGGCCCCAGATGCTGACCCTCAAAGAGGGAGGGTTCAGAAGAAGCTCACAGTGACTGTCAGTGAGCTGGCTGTTGGACTAACTGCTGAAGAATCTGGTCTCCTCCAAACTTCCATCACCTCCTTACACAACCCGCCTTCCCTAGTGGTGCAGACCATGCAGCATCTTAGACCCAATGCTTTGCTAAGCCTCAGCCAGGAAAGGGGACTAACTTGGTGTCCATTCCCAGGCAACAATGCATCCTCCCCAAGCCAGTGATTCCTGGAGTAGTTGCCACTCTATTATTGGGCCAAATGTTTGCCTAGACTGGCCTTAGGGCACTCAGTCTACTTGTTTTGTTTAACGCTTAAACATTCCTACAGAAAATAAAACTAAGCTACTAAAAAATGCTGTGGAAAAAAATTCAAAAGAAGCAATATGAACATAGGACACCAAAACCAGTGGGTGTAGAGGTGGGAAAGAGGACAAGGCTGGAAAGAAAATCAGCAAGAAATTCCAACTTCATTCTTCCTTGGCACTGCTGCCACAAATACGAAGAAAAATGCTTTGAGAAATTCGCACCCTCCTCCCTTCATACTAGAGCTTAGCCAAATGCAGCAAAAGCCAGGCTCTGAAGGGTGCTTTGGGCCTGAAGTACACCCTCGCATTTTGAGGGCCTCTGCTCTAGCACCTCCATCTCTGAGCATCCTCCGTCTCAGACACCTGGTGATCCCTCTACCCATGCACAGGGCCTGGGACTGGGGTGGTGCAGCGCCCAGATCTCTGCAGTGTCCCCTGCTGGTAGAGCGGCCTTCTTGCCCTACCTGCTGGGTTCTCTGCTTTGTTCATGTTATTTTAAATCATGCCTTTAAAAAAACTCGGACATGTAATATATATGTATATTAAAATGCCTTGAAAGTTTGGAAGAATAAACAACAAAAAGCTAAAGTTGTTTTCTCTGTGTGGTGTGATTCAGGGGGATTTTTATTATTTTAATGTTCTTTATGTTTGTTAAATTGTCTACAATTTAGTGTATCATTGTGTAATGAGAAAAAAGTAGCAAAAAATGTTGCCTTCCAATTATGAAAAAAATAAAAGTATTACTCTGTGATTTATTCTGGTACTTGGATGGTTTCATTTTTACATTTATATCTTTGTGTTTCTGGAATTTATTTTGGTTTAAAGAATGAATTACAGATCTGACTTTTTTTTTCTGGAATACTAACTAGTTACCTCAACTTCTAGCAACCTAAATGTCTATCAATAGGCATCTCATTAAATAAATTATGCTGTACACTGGAATACTATGTAGACATGAAAAAGAATAAGGGACCTTTATGCCATGTGCTGATAGAACAGATCCTCACAACATGTTATTAGTGAAAAAAATCAAGGTAGGGAACAATTTGTATAAAGTGATCTCAATTAGGTTAAAAAATAATATATGTAAAAAGACTATATGTATGGTGTATGTTTCTTTTTTTTTTTTTTTTAACACTTTCAGAACAGATACAGAAGAAGTTATCTGTTAACTCGCATCCAAGTTTTATTTAACTCGTTAATGAGGGAACCAGCAAAAAGACAAAAGAGCTGGCTTAAAGAGCATTTTATTTTATTTATTTATTTATTTATTTTAAGATTTTATTTATTTATTCATTTATCCCCCCCTTGCTGCTTGTGCTCGCTGGGTCAGCTAACCACGCCGTGCGGGCGGGCTTGCCTTCACCAGGAGGCCCCAGGAACCGAACCCGGGGCCTCCCATATGGTAAACGGGAGCCCTACTGATTGAGCCACAGCCGCTTCCCTTAAAGAGCATTTTAGAAACAGGGATTTATATAGTCATTGAGAAGAGGACTGCTAATTTAAATATGAGACAGGTTAACTTTCTAGGACAATAAAAACCAAACAGTAACTTCTTTACTGGCCAATAAAACTTTTAATAAATTCCTAAAGGTTATCCTCTGAAAAAAAAAGAGTCTATGTGAAGTCAAGTGATGGTTATGTACAAGGTAACAAAGAACAGGGAAAGCTCTGGTGGTGGCAGAAAGAACAGACTGAAATTCAAGGAGAAAATATCTGATAAGAAGGATCTAACCATATATACCATTAATCAGACAAGCAGGGAAATAAAGACACAAAAGCAATGACAAAAGTAAATGTCAAGAGCATCATAGTGTTGTTTTAACAGAACATTTCAACATTAAAAAACAAACAAACAAAAAACCCACCAATAGTGAAGAAATAACCTAAAAACCAAAAGGAAAAGAGTGTAAGGACGAAAAATTCTGGCTTCAAATGCCTATATATTAATGCACAGAGAATGGGACACACATTTAGAATTAGACAACAGACAATCTCATTCAAAAGAAGTAGATAAAGAATAAGCAGTATCACAGTAGATATAAACTAGTCTCCATCAGTTGGAGGACACAAAAGGTTCATCCTCTAAAGAGTACCAAACAGCAAGATCCACTAGAGATGGGAACTCTGTTAAACTCAATTTTGATGGAAGACAGCCAAAAAAAAATGTGCAATACTTCCTCACCTTACTGACAATGCCACTGCAGAAAATAAAACAAAGCAACAAAGAAGGCTCCTACAGTTATGCCCAACTAAAGAGAAAGGGCTAATTGCTGAGGGGACAGTGAACAGGCACTGGGGAATGAGAACTGGACATTTACTGAGTGTTGACTAAAAGCCACGTAGGGACGGCATCATCTTGGATTTTCTAAAAGGCAAAGAAGACAGTGAATGGTAGGTAGTGAGACACAAAGCTCATATCTTTGGAAAAGCAGAATTCAGAAAATCCCAAGAAAAAGTAGCTAATCCCAAAGCCTCAGATAAGAATGATGAAAAAGAGCCAGAACATACTAAATAAGATAATTCAAAGTATCAGAGATGATCCCAAGGAAAGAGAAGGAAGGAAAAGGGATCTAATGCAAAGCTTAGGTGAGCACAACTTAAAAAAAACACATATGCGAGATGGATAAAAGGTAAATTACTAATGACCAATGTAAAAGAAGAACACAAATCTGAAAGACTAATGTCAGGCTATATAATAACATGGAAAATTCTAATGATAGACTGTCAGGTGAATGTAAGAAAAAGCAATATGACTACAGAGAAAGAAAAAAAAGAAAGAAAGCCAATGCCCAGAAGAGATTAGAAGGAAATACACAAAATGTTAAAAATGACTTTGGTTGGGAAGCGGCTGTGGCTCAATCAGTAGGGCTCCCGTTTACCATATGGGAGGCCCCGGGTTCGGTTCCCGGGGCCTCCTGGTGAGGGCAGGCCCGCCTGCACAGCGTGGTTGGCTGACCCGGCGAGCACAGGCAGCAAGGCGGGGATAAATGAATAAATAAATAAAATCTTTTAAAAAAATGACTTTGGGTGGTGGACTGTGGGCAACTTTTCTTCTTACTCTACTTTCCAAATTTTCTTCGGTGAGCATGAATGTTTTTATAACTTCTAATGAAGAAATCACCAGATGTAATTTAATAGGAAGAAACAGAAAGGTCATTTTTTAAAAGTACCCTAAATCTAAGACGAGAGAATCTAAGATGAGTGAATTCCCGAGAAAAAGACCTGGGTATTTTGGTTGACTAGAAGATCATAAGACTATGAAATGACTGGGATAGAGATGGGCCCATCATACTCTCCATGAATCCAACCATATCTGCAATGTACATTTCGCCTTACGAAGGACATTTAGAAACTTTATAGAGTCTGGAGGAGGAAGATCAGAGAGCCATTTCATATAAAGAAAACCTAGGAGATGGGCCGTAAGCCTGTACTTCTAGCACCTGAAGATTTATCGTGTGAATGAAGAAAGAACATGTTGCTCTGAGAGTCATACTGTAACTAACAGACTGAAATTACTGAAGGGCATTTTCTGCTCAACACAAGGAGGTGGGCTGCCTCATAAATAATTGTCATGCCATAACTGGGAAACATTCAGGCAGAGACCAAAGAACTATTAGGAACTTTGCCAAATTTTGCAGTGCTGGGCAGGAGGTCGACCCAGATGACCTCTAAGGTCCCTTCCAACCATCAGAGTTTTGATCTTAGGGATAAGGAGACCAAAGTTGCTTGACACCGAGTCACTCGAGAATAATAAGGGAGAGGGAAACGGATGTGGCTCAAGCGATTGGGCTCCCGTCTAACATATAGGAGGTCCAAGGTTTGATTCCTGGGGCCTCCTGGTGAAAGGCAAGCTGGCCCGCATGGAGTGCTGGCCCGAGCGGAAAGCTGGTGCAGCAAGATGACACAACAACAACAAAAAAAGAGACACAGAAGAGAGACAGTAAGAGACACAGCAGACCAGGGAGCTGAAGTGGCACAAGAGATTGAGTGCCTCTCTCCACTCTGGAAGGTCCCAGGATCGGTTCCTGGTGCCACCTAAAGAGAAGACAAGCAGACACAGAAGAACACAGAGAGAGCAGACAGCAAGCACAAAAAACGAGGAGGGGTGCGGAGAGAAAAAAATAGAATACTAAGGCAGTGGATGTGGCTCAAACAGTTGTGCGCCTGCCTCCCACATGGGAGGTCCTGGGTTCAGTAGCTCAAAAAAAAAAGTTGTTTTTTTTTTTATTTTTTTCAGGAGGCACCAGGAACCAAAACCAGGACCCTCCTATTGTGGGAAGCAGGTGTTCAATTGAGCCACATCCACTCCCAAGACACTCATGATGCAGAATAGCCTAGTAGAACATATTCCAAATTGTATCCCTGAATAGTGGCAGAGCAGTTAATAGCACAAGCTTCAGTCAGACCAACCTTCAAATCCCACCCTTGCTACATACCTAGCTGTGGGACCTTGGGAAATTTACTCAACTTCCCAGTGCCTTAGTTTCCTCATCAGTGAAACGGAAATAAATAGCTTTCCCTCACAGCGTTGCTGAAAGAATATGTTAACCACATAGCAGAGTGTCTGGTATACACTAAGCATTTAGCAAATGGTATCTTTTATTATTATTGATGTTGTTAACAATAAAAAGAATTAATAACTGGACACCTGGTGTGGCTACAGGGGTCAAGAAGCTTATTCCAACTTCCCCATCCCCTCAACAGGCAGGTCACGTAGATGACTGCTGGCATGAGAGAATACTGGATAATGATAATAATAACTAATATTTATTGGGTACTTACTATGTGTCAGGAACCATTCTAAGAACTAGAACATGTTACAGCCTCCCAATGATCCTATGAGGTAAAACCTTTCCAGATGAGCAAATGGAGGTTCTGAAAGGCTAAAGAACTTGCCCAGGGTCACAGAGCTAGAAAGTGACAGGTCAGGATTTGAATCCAGGCAGTATGGTTTCAGAGTCTGTGCTCCTAACCATAAAATCAATGTTTCTCAAACCTGGCTGCACATACAAATTATCTGGAAGAAAAGAAACAATACCTATCTCCCAGCCCTATCCAATCTCTCCAACCCACTCCCATTCTGATTTAAATCTATCTGGAATGGGCAGCAGTATTTTTAAATTTCTGAAGGTTCAGGATCCTAGGCCACGCTGCCTCCTAGATGAAGAGGTTGTGTTAAGCATCCGGCCCTCAGCTCATAGCCCAAGCAGACCTACTGCCTATTCTTCCAGGATATTCCTTTTTTTTTTTTTTTTAAGATTTTATTTATTTATTCATTTATCCCCCCCTTGCTGCCTGTGCTCACTGGGTCAGCCAACCACGCCGCGTGGGCGGGCCTGCCCTCACCAGGAGGCCCCGGGAACTGAACCCGGGGCCTCCCATATGGTAAACGGGAGCCCTACTGATTGAGCCACAGCCGCTTCCCTGGGATATTCTTTAGAACTATTAATCAAGGTTGTTTTAAAGAAAAAAAGAAGAAAAAATGTACAAACAATTTTAAAATTAACATTTAATCCTGACAGCAATCCTATTAAGGTAGGTATCATGTTCCCATTTTATAGACAAAAAGACTAAAAGGTTCAATAACATCCCACAGTCACAAAGAAACTGAGGCTAGATTCCAGGATGGTATGTCATCCTAAAGAACTCTTAACAGAGGTGAGGGAGAATTTTGAGTGGGCGATTAGGGATGCCTCATGGAGGAAGTGACAGCTGAACCAGCTGATGAAGCATGGGAAAAGGAAGGCTGCATCAGCCAAGTAAATGGCAAGAGCAAGACAAGGATCAAGATGGCACACGCGAGGGAAGAGGCTGTGGCTCAATCAGTAGGGCTCCCGTTTACCATATGGGAGGCCCCGGGTTCGGTTCCCGGGGCCTCCTGGTGAAGGCAAGCCCGCCCGCACGGCGTGGTTGGCTGACCCAGCGAGCGCAAGCAGCAAGGGGGGGATAAATGAATAAATAAATAAAATCTTTAAAAAAAAAAAAAAAAAAAAAAAAAAGATGGCACACGCGATGTTCATGGGACTTGAAGCAAACAGGCATAGGGAGACTACAGTTCTTCAGGGCAAAAGAGTGAGAGGACACAAAGGTGTGCTTGGACTCGGACTGTGCTGGGGCACGAATGCCAAACTATACACCTGCCTCTAGCCTTCACAGGGCTTTTCCTTTTTTTCGCTTTGCCTTCAACCAAGCAGAGGTTCTAATCTCAGCTCTGCCACTAACTGTATGTCTTTCTCTGGGCCTCCTCAGACAAGACAATCTCTTTTTTTCCAACTCTAACACCTGAAACACAGCTAACAATATCTCAATCTTAAACAGGTGGCTTCAGAAATGGAGACTTTACAAGTCCCTTTCTTTGGGAGTATTTGGATGAGGATTGGACATGCAAGGCAAGCCCAGGAGCATGAGTTGATGCCAGAGAAAAGTTATTCTCTGGGGAAATGTGGAAAAACTCCCCCAATACACCCTGTACCTTTCTTCATCATGTCTCGGTCCAAGGCTACATTTCTTTGGGAAAGATTTACTTCTGATCGAAAATGAAAGCGCTTGGCTCGCTGTTCTTTCTTTTCAATTGCTTCCTAGAAAGTACAAAAAAAAAAAAAAAAAAAAAAAGGAACATGAAAGAAGAAAAAGTTAAATCACAATTACAACTTAATACATCAGTGACAACCCTAAAATAACTTTTTTTTTTTTTTTTTTTTTTAAGATTTTATTTATTTATTCATTTATCCCCCCCTTGCTGCTTATGCTCGCTGGGTCAGCTAACCACGCCGTGTGGGCAGGCTTGCCTTCACCAGGAGGCGCCGGGAACCGAACCCGGGGCCTCCCATATGGTAAACGGGAGCTCTACTGATTGAGCCACAGCCGCTTCCCAATCCTAAAATAACTTTGAAGAAATAAGTAACACTGTGCCTTGAATAATTTTTACTGAGAATTGGATATTCACATTAAATGAGGGAGTACACTAATATTTCTGCTGTTGTTTTTTTACTTTTTTTTCTTTATAAATTGATTTATAGGGGGTCGGATGTGGCTCAACTGGTTGGGCGTCCATCCCCCATATGGAGGGACCCGGGTTCGATCCCCGGGACCTCCTGGTAAAAAAAAAAAAAAAAAATTGATTTATATTTACATTTTATATAAATGGAATCATACAATATGTTACACACCATATTAGATCATAGTAATGCAATCATACTGTTTTTGTCCTTTTATGTCTGGCTTGCTTCACTCAACATAATGTCCTCCAGGTTCATCCATGTTGTCATATGCTTTACAATTTCATTTCTTCTTACAGCTGCATAATAGTCCATCGTGTCAATACACCACAGTTTGTTGATCCACTCATTGGTTGATGGACACCTGGGTTGTTTCCAATTTTTGGCAATCGTGAATAACACTGCTATGAACATAGGTGTGCAGATGTCTGTTCCTGTCACTGCTCTCAGTTCTTCTGGGTTTATACCCAATAGTGGTATTGCACGGTCACGTGGTTAATCTATATTCAACTTCTTTAGGAACTGCCAAAGAGTCCTCCACAGTGGCTGTACCATTCTACATTCCCACCAACAGTGAATAAGTGTTCCTATCGCTCCACATTTTCTCCAACATTTGTAGTTCTCTGTCTTTTTAATAGTGGCCATTCCGACAGGTGTGAAATGATATCTCATTGTAGTTTTGATTTGCATTTCCCTAATCATCAGTAATGTTGAACATTTTTTCATGTGTTTTTTGCCATTTGTATTTCTTCTTTGGACAATGTCTATTCAAGTCTTTTGTACATTTTTTAATTGGGTCGTTTGTCTTTTTGTTGAGTTGTAACATCTCTTTTTATATCATGGATATTAACCCTTACCTTGGACAAGTGACTTCCAAATATTTTCTCCCAGTAATACTTGTATAATTTGGTAAAAATCTCCATGATGATTCAATGTCTATTACTGTAGGAATTCAATACATATTCGCTGGTTGAATGACTAGTGCTTTAGCAATTACAAAGTTCTCTGATATTTCATTTATTACCAACAATCATATGAACAGACTACAACTAAATCTCAAAAATCCCAATTTTCCAGGTGCAGAAATTGAGGCACAAAAAGTAAAAAGGTGTGCTGGAAGTACTTCAATTAGTAAGGGGCAGATCTGATTCCAGTGCTATTTCTAGGAGCCTCCATCCTGCGCCCCATCCCTTCACATCCTCTGTGTGGATGGCAGTCACACCTATCTTCCACATTCTGCCTGCCTGAGCAGTCTACTCCCTAAAGCTATTTCTCCATTTAAAAATAACACTGATGCAAAGAAACTCCTCCTTTCTAGCCTTGTGTCCACAGAATTGCTGGTTTTCCTGGTTAAATGACAAGAAGCATTGAAGCCTCACCAAAAAAACAAAATAATCAGCTTCATAATCCAGGCCCAACTATGGGCTTCTGATGGCTTTTAGGAATACTTTACTAATTGTCTATTGACAATTAGTAATTGTCAATAGGCAATTAGCAATTGAAGGTCTGATTACAGAAAGCTTGTGGGGATTGGTAAAGCAGCAACACTTCTGTTATCTCCCAATAGTTATGCTAATTTTCTTTGCTGAAGTCTTACCAGTAAAAACAACTAATCTAACTTTAGTAATAATGTGAGCACCAACTCAGGCTACCACCCTTTTCCCATATAATGGCAAACTTTATAGGATTAAGAACAGTATAGTCTACTTTTTTTTCGATTATAATATGAAAACATTTTCACTTTATTCCATTTTCTGCTTGCTAAAAGAGGATCAGTTTTTTTTCTTTTGGCCTTTAAGCAATCTTAGATTGAGACCTGGATGAAATATAAATAGGTAAGCATTACATATTTACTTTTTTTTTTTTTTTTTTTTTTTTAAAGATTTTATTTTATTTATTCATTTATCCCCCCCTTGCTGCTTGTGCTCATTGGGTCAGCTAACCACGCCGTGCGGGCGGGCTTGCCTTCACCAGGAGGCCCCGGGAACCGAACCCGGGGCCTCCCATATGGTAAACGGGAGCTCTACTGATTGAGCCACAGCCGCTTCCCGACATATTTACTTTTTATTTTTGCTTTTATGCATACAATCTAGCAATATAGTACCATTATTCAGAATATTATTCAAATTCTGCTCCTAACTTAATTGCATACATCAAAATAGAAAGAATATCAGCAAGGGGGGGATAAATGAATAAATAAATAAAATCTTTGGGAAGCGGCTGTGGCTCAATCAAAATAGAAAGAATAGCTAAACTGTGTATGACAAATCAAAGTAACACCTAGGTATTGGCTGTTTATAATAAGGGAAATAATAGGTTTGGTTCTTTGAGCTGTTGCAATGAAGCTGGTAATTTAGTTAATAGTTATCACTAATAAAAGGCAATATATTTAGGCATTCTGAGAATACTCTCAGAATCTAAGTTTAGAGAGCCACAAAATCAGGAAATCCCATTTTTCTAAGCCTGCAACCAGTGATGAATAAAAACATTTACTAAGGGCCTACTATGTGCCAGGCACATATGAAACAATGTTTTGTTTCATTTAAAATAGAAACAGCATACATTTTTAAAGAATGAATATAGCATAAAAAAGCATTCCCAGTGCAGAACTTTTTCTTGAAAATGGTTAGGCAAAAGCATGTGGGTAGATGGTTTTGTCTTTCCATGGATGTGATAAAACACAAATACTGCCTGGATGTTTTCAGACTGCATGAGAGCCATGTTGTGTAACACAAAATTAAAAATAATAATAACCCAGCAACAAAAGAAAAAATAAGGTAAACAATATTTACTGTTCTGCAGGTCTTAGGACTCAAGTTCATTAAGTTCACCCACTTTTCAAACTAAATAAATAAATCAGGCTCTTTCTTACCTTAGAGGTAACATCGATTCCCGTGATGAAGCTGCCAGCCTTGTTTTCGTATCTTCTACTTGTGTCCTAACACAAAAGAAAAGGGTAAGAAAAGCTGACAGCAACTGAGGAAAAACCCATGATAATAGACACAGCCTGATAACTGATTCCTTTCAGATAGTCATTCTGTCCAGCAACTCCTCCCCCACCCATGACATCCCCTTATTATGAGGAAGCTTGTTTCGATGACTCCAGGGTAGCAATCAACCACTCTGAAGAGTTCTCTCTAGATCAGAACTCATCCAAAACCTTAAGTAATTCCAGCAGCTGAAGGTATCCATGTAAATGACAATGTGAAGGCTTTGGTGGAAAAGGTCAAAGATGAGGCATAGTAGCTTTGCATCTTCTCAACCCAGACTGGACAAATTCCCCATGCCAGGCCACCAGGCAGAGCATAAGCCTCCACCAAAATGCAGAAAATATAGACACCTACAGCTCATGGAGAGAGCTGTATAGCTCAATGAAAAGAGGATGGATCTGGAGACAGGATTAAAATTGTAGCTCTGATGTTCACTAATTATATGAAACTGTATAGTTCTTTTGACCTGTCTGGGCCTCAATTTCCTCCATGGTTTCTGCCTACCTTCCTAACATCTTTTACTACTCTCCCATTTGCACCACGGAACTTTCCATTTCTCCAACAAAGCAACCTTGGTCCCATCTCAAAACCTTTGCACTTGCTGCCCCTCCCCCCTCCACATCTTCTAAATCTGCACATGATTGGTTCCTTTCTGTCATTTAGGTTCAGCTTAAATGTCACTATCTCAGAGGGATTCCCTGACCATTCTATCACATTCTCCTTCCTGCTCTGCACACCCTCCCACCTCCTGCACTCTCAATCCCATTATCATGTTTTATTTTCTTCACAGCACTTACCACTATCAGAAATTGTTTACTTGTTTATTTTGTGTGTCCCCCAACTAGAACATAAACTCCACATAGTTCATAGTGGAGGACGTGAAAAATGCACATTGAACTGAATGAATGAAGGTGTAATACCTACTTCACAGCTGCAGTGATATTTAAATGATAGAATGTAGTAAAAAGCAAAACGCTATTATGCTAATTGTTGCTATCTCTAGTGAAACCTACCTTAACCTTTTTCCATAACTTCAGTTTAAAAGCAAGACTTGCTGACATGTGGTAAAAAGTAGATCATGCTAGGTTAGAAATTAAGTGCAGAAGAAGAGCCATCCAGGCTTGTAGCTCTAAGAACCGGACATACAACTACCAAACCATCAGCAAAACACCTCTTACTATCCCCTGCGGGATAAAAAGGACCCAGGGACCACTATTGGTCCCGATACTTTAGTTTCATTAAGGGTCAAATGCTGGAGCCACGGTGTGGATGCTACACAGCAGTGGAGCTGCCCAGAGGCAAGATGACCCTCAGGTCACTACAGAAAAGTCGAGAGAGAGAGAGAGAGAGAGAGAGAGAGAGAGAGAGAGAGAGAGAGAGAGAGAGAGAGAGCCATTTTTAACAGATACCAACTACACCAAAGCAGGACCCGCAGGGAAACCTGAATGTTGGCGCCAGGTAACAGTCCCTTCTGGGCCGCTCCTGGTTCTGTTCCCGCCCGGGGCTCCCCCTTAATCTCAAACCCCCACAGACAAGCCCAGCTCCTCCTCGCTGGCTCCGACGTGCAGCTAAGGGGGTGTCCTCAACTAACCCCTAGCTCTCCAGCCCCCTCAAACCCATTTCCGGGCGCCCCGGAGTCCTTTCTCTCGCTCCCCCACTCCCCTCAAACCTAGCGCCCCTGCCCCTCCCCCCAGGCGCTCCCTCCCTTCTCTCCCCCTCCCTCGACTTCCCCCGCCCGGGCGCCAGCCGCTTCCCCTTCCGGCCCCCTAGGGCGCCAGCACTCTATCCGCGACCTCCTCCTCGACCCCCGTACCGGGATCAGTTCCTTCAGCGAGCGCCGCACTGGCACTATCTCCAGCTCGCCCTCCTCCACCTCCATGGGCTCCGGCTCTCCACGCTCCAAATCGGGTTCTACCTCAGACGATGGCAGCCCCAGGGCCGGCACCACCGGGGCCTCAGCCTTCACCGACACTCGCAGGCCCCGTACGGCCGCCATCGCCGACCGCCGGCCGCACCACAGAGTGCCCGCCCGGCACACCCGCCGGCTAGAGCGCCGCCGCCACCGGCCACAGAGGAGCCGCCACCTAGAGTGTCGCTTGCTTCGTCCAGACGGCGGCGCTCAGCGCCTTCGCCCCCTGGTGGTGAGAGGAGCCCGGGGCGGGCTGGGACGGGACCTGGAGAGGAGGGGGCAGGACCTGCTGGAGGGGGCGGGGCTTGAGACCCGTGTTGTCGGGGACTAGAAAACACCTAGACTTGAGGAGTTAACCTGTAATAAAAGCTAACTTTACTGAGTGATCACTCTGTGCCTGAAGTTGTTCTAAGCTCTTGAATCTTTACAACAACCCTACAAAGTAGGTCCTATTATTATACCCATGTGAGGAAACTAAGGCATAGAAAACTGCAATTTACTCAAGGTGACAGGTTATTAAGGGGTAAAACCTGGATCTGGGCATAGGCAGTGTGGCTCCATAGCCTAGAATGAGATGTGGTACATCCCCACTGTGCAGTCTGTAGGTTTATAAAGTATTCACCTTGCCAACCTTTGTCTCTTGCAAGTCTCTCAATAATTGGTCCATTTTATAGACACAAAAGTTGAGATTCCAGGAGGTCAGTAGTCTGCCCAAAGGCCAGGGCCTGAACCCCAACTGGCTGACTCCTGAAAGCCTGATCTACTGTGGACCTCTGAGCACAGTTTCCATGCAGACAATTCTAACAAGAGCCTGGTTGGATGAGGGAGGGGATGTCCTCTAGGCTTCCAGGGGGTGCCACTGGTCATTTTTTGCTTTGGATCCCGGCTTTGCATTTTCCTCCCTGTGTAGGCTTGGGCAAGTTCCAGCCTGTTTCCAAACATCAGTCTTCCCATCGGAGGAGTGAGTAGGGGGCACCCTAGGGTCTCGCAGGCGTTTCCAGCTCTGACCTTGGAAGAAGAAAGAATTCTGTGTCAAGGGGGGCTGTGATCAGCATCAGACACAGCTGGGTTCCAAGCTGCCTGGCTCTGCCCCTCACACCATGTGTGACCTTGGGCAAGCCACTCAACCCTTTGGAGACTCTGTTCCTTTCTCAGTAAAAGGTGACAGTATTATCCACTTCCAAAGAGGTTGTGAGGATTCAAATGTGATAATCATATGGGATCCAACAGAAGGGTGCAGCACATGATAGTTTTTCTTAAGTTTGACCTAAGCCACAGGATAAACACGAGCTGGAGCGCTTTAGAGAGCTAATTTTGCTTGATTCTGAATGCGACACAAAGAAAGCATAAAGTTGCATTCATCACAAGAAATGGATAGAATGCAAAATTTGTGTAGATTTTTAAGAACACTTCAAAGAAAGTTTGTGTTCAGGTGACAGCTACAGGCGCCACCATTACACTTGCATTCTAGGCTGGTGGGAGTGGAAAGAGAAGGAACAATCCCTTCTCAGCTGTGGACACCAGGAGGCCAGCATAGAGGGCAGGACAGGCCCCTCTCCCTGCTGAGTAAAAGCCTGGCTGCTTGGGAATTCAATTCATTGAGGACTCTGGCATTGCACAGTGCAGTTCAGTCCCCCCGGGGAGCTCTAGCTGGCAAGTAAGTTAGGAATCCAGGACAAGCCAGAGCATCAGGCAATCAAACAGCAGGGCTCCTAAGCTCCTCTCAGGAAAGCTCTTTGTGTCTTTCCCTTTTTGGGCACCGAAACACACCCCCACCCCCACTCCACCCCACCCTTCCCGCTCTCAGTGCAGCCTGCTGAGGTGGGGCCACAGAGAATTAGGGCATGGTAAAGAATAATTTTTCAAAAAATTAAAAATATGACTCTCATACAAACATAAAATGAACATATCAAAGGTTTTTCTCAACTAACAAATGAGGAAACTAGTAAGATATTGAGACTAGCTCCAAAGAGAATTTGAAGAATGGATATTTATAGAGTTAGTCAGTCAAAGGAATGTCAAAATGAATCTAACAAGACAAGTTAATGTCCTACTAAGCAATGAACTATATATAACTTTTGGGGTTCCTTTTCCTACCAGACAGAAAACATTTGCATCACTACTATTTACTTGCTATGAATTTTCTATAAATTAACCTCTACCCTTATAGAGTTGTAAAAATGCCCTAATCATAGTAAATAGGAAGAGAAAGTCAAAAAAGAGACTCATCCCTATAAAGAAAATCAGATAATTCCCAGGTAGATGAGGCATGTTGGATAACACCCAGCACTACACTGACAGGACATCCAGAAATCCCTTTTTACTGTTTCCAAAGTTTGGATAGTTTTTATTAACAGAGGAAACCAACAGAGTTGGGACAGACTGGAGTTTCAAAAGGGGGAGCCATCGATGTCAAGGCAGCCGTAAGTTCGCAATGGAACTTGGCTTGGGTCTAGTGGTTTGTTGGCCATGGGTGACCTGGAGTAGACCAATGTCCATGAAGGGGAAGGCAGACTAAAAGGCTGTACAACTTTTTGAGAAGTTCATGAAGGGGGAGCTTGGGGAAGGGGGAAGGGTATTAGCTGAGTCTTCAAAAAGGTTCCTTTTTTACTTATTTTTTTAACTGAAAGTGGCTACTCCCTCTCCTTTCTCTCTCCCTTCTCAATCCAGTAAGGAAAGGAATAAAATCAATGGAGGGGAGTTGGCCAGCTTCCCACACATGAGGTCCAGGGTTCAATCCCCAGCTCTGGTACCTAAAAAAAAAAATCAGTGGAACCCTTCCTGAGGCAACAAAGGGGGAAGCCACTAAAAGGTAATATAGAAAGAAAAAAAAAAGATAATATAGGATCTCATAATCTGTAACAAATATTCCACCACAGTGTGGTGTGTTGGTGAGGGGGTGTTGTATGGGAATTCTACATATGTGCATGATTGTTTTGTAAGTTCACAGCCACTATATCAAAAATATATTTTTTTAAAAATAGGGTGGGTTTGGGGAAAATACACCAAATGTAAGACAGGGACTATAGTTAGTAATATTTTGATGATGCTCTTGCATAGTCTGTAAGAAGTGTTTCACAACAGTGCAAGGTGTTGATGGAGGGGTGATGTATGGGACCCCTGTATAATGTTATGCATTTTTATTTTCTAAGTTCACAAACTTTCCTATACACTTATTGTTTATGCATGTTCATGTATGAATGATATGCTTCAATAAAAAATATATTTAAAAAAAAAAGGTAATATAGGGGAGCGGGTGTAGTTCAGTGGTTGAGCACCTGCTTCCCATGTATGAAGTCCCGGGTTCAAAAAAAAAGAAAAGGCCATATAAGCTCCAAAGATGAAATCAAAGGCCACTTGAGGACTGGTAATGAGGTCCACCAACCTGAGGTGGTGGCCTGCTGATCAAAGCGGAGATGTTCTTCAACACGGTTTAAACTGGGCACACAACCCCCGGGCCCTCAGTTCTATCCTCGGAACATGTGCAGGACGGTAGTTAAAGAAAGGGTCATGAGGCAGCTAACCCTGGGGGCTGGGCTGTATCCATGTCCCCCACCCCTTCACAGTTCAACCACTGAAAGGACTGGCTTCCCTCCTTCTCCACCTCCCTCACCTCCACTGGCCACTCGGCGCCCTGGTCACTAGTGGCCAGTCCCTAGTTCCTGAAACCACACGTGCAGTTGCCTGGTCTCCCTTTCCTCGAACTGCTCCAGCTCCAGGGCCCCTGGGGATTCTTCCTCCTCCCCCAACAGTAACAGCCCCCCAGGGCTCATCCTGGCCCCTCTTCAGTGTGAGCAGAGGCTGCTGCTTGGTGGGAGACTGTGGGGTACAGGGATGAGAGTGCAGGTTGTCATTTAAGCTTGGAACAGAGTGGCATGGGCACCTCACAGGTCCAGGCTGGGGGGTCATGGTCAGGTGTTTCAGAAAGATCACTCTGGCAACTGGTAAAAGGATGGATCTGAAGGAAATAGGGCAGAGACCAGAAGACCGTGAGGAGGTGAGAGATGGTGGGGTCCTAAACTGAGGGGCAGCAGTGACGGAAGAGACCCACTTACTGGCTCTGGTGTTTGGGGAACTTCTGCTTGGTGCAGCCCCCCACCCTGTGGGGCTTTTTCAAGACCACCAGGAAGCAGGCAGGAACAGCCTGGGGCAACTGATGACCAGGCTGGGCAGCTGCTGGCCTTGTCCCCTTCTTGGTGCCCAGCTCCACCCAGCTGGAGGCTCCACGGATGGACATATACCAATGATGCAGGATGTGGTGAGCCCGGGGCCTTCTAGGCTGGTTCCCAGCAGCTCCAGAGGCAGAAGGTTCTTTGATTTATTTTTAGGGTCTCATTTGCAGCGTACTTACCATGGGCCGGGTAGCATTTCAGGTGCTTGGCATAAGGACTTCCTTTATCCTCATAAGAATCCCAAGGAGGTGCTGATTTAACACAGACAAGGAAACCGGGGCTGTGTTTTGCCAATGATTTGCCAAAGGTCACAAGGCTATTAAGTGGCAAAGCTTTGGTTCAAACTCAAGACCGTCTGACCCAAATGATGACCACCTCTTTTCATCATTGCAAGAGGTCCCTACTATGGCAGGGAGCTGCAGGGCTCAAACACCCTGTACCAACACCCAAGTGCAAGGGGGCGCAGAGGGCACTGGGCCCGTGTCACAGTTCCCTAGAACCTGCGGGGGCTCTACAGGGATCTCCACCCACCTGTGTCAGACCTGAGCCTCCCTTAGCCCCTGTAGGAGGCGGGGCACCCACACAGGCTGCACATTTTGCTCCCAAACACCCTGTTTCTCCCGAGGGGCCATGCCACCTGCCCAGGAGCCTGGGCCACATCCTGAACTGCACCCCTACCCCTCCAGGACCAGCCCTCCTCCTTCCCTCCCCCCCAGAGCTCCTCCCACTACTGTCCAGCTCAGGGACTTCAGGTACCACCGAACCTCCCCAAAAAGCAGGCAAAGCTGGCTGGTGAGAAAGT
The DNA here is from genome assembly GCA_026826555.1 of Tolypeutes matacus. Taxonomy (NCBI): domain Eukaryota; kingdom Metazoa; phylum Chordata; class Mammalia; order Cingulata; family Chlamyphoridae; genus Tolypeutes; species Tolypeutes matacus. The sequence goes on from JAKSZT010054052.1 coordinate 996,993, forward strand.
ACATCCAGAAGCAGGAAAGATACAAAGAAAAGTTCCATTGTTGTTGGGTTGTTATTTTTTTAAACTCAAGAAAGGGCTTTTATTGTTTTTAACTCACTTCCTAGGAAGTTAATTTTTAAAACACTCTTATGGAGTTTGTTCATCACTTGTGCTACATTCAAAATCAACACTGCCAACCCAAACCCTCGGCGATGGGCTGAGTACCCCTTCTGGCTCTGGCACGGCCCTGAACTTGTCTGATTTCACCCAGAATCTGAGCTCTCCGAGGTTGGGTCCCATCACTCTAGCTGCTGGAACCTCAAGGAAAATTTGCTGCTCTGTGACTGGCCTTTAACCTGCCTCCCATTTACTTAAGCTCTAGGTGACACCACCTTTGCCTTAGTGCAGAGGGACTAGGGAGAAATAGGGACCCATTGACAATGGGCCGCATTCTGCTCAGAGCCTTAAACAGACAGACAAACTGTATTACAGATGCATGTACCAGTACAAGACATGCATGTGCTGTGTGCAGCCGATGGGCACACACGCACGTGTGTGTGGAGGCACGGAGGACACCCACAGGCACAAAGGTAAGGCAGGCGACCCGAGGGAGCCAGGCCCCAGGACCCTCCTCCAGCCCAGCTGCCCTTTCCTCCTTCAAACCAGCCCCTACTGCAATACAAAATGCAGGTGGGCGGGCAGGCAGCTCAAGTCCCTCATTTGGTCCGTGTATCCAGGGGAGGTATCAAGTCCTGCTTTGTTTTCCTTTGGAGGTCAGCCTCTCTGAGCCTTTGGTCAGTAAATGCTGAGCCAGGAGCCGTTCCCCAAGAGAAGATGAAGTCTGCTCCTGAATGGCCGTGTCAACACACACACAGGAGCGCTGAGCTGGCCAGGGCGTGAGGCAGCTGACACCAAGGCCGCCAGCCAGTCCACACCCCTCCAGGGTCCTGCTTCCAGTACTGCCTCTGACCTGGGCAGGTGGGCAGCTTCCAGCGTGGGATCGGGGGTGGGAGTCCAGTGATGTCAGCAGGTAGAGGCCATAGCTCTGGTCGTCTGGGCTCCCATGTCTCTTTTGCAGCCACGGCTCTGGGGCGCTACGAAGGGAAGGAGGAAGGGAGTGGGCAGGGGAGGTGTGGTGCTCTTGGCTCAGCCTCTGTTCAGAGCTTGATTCAGCTCAGCCTGGTCTCTGGGTGGTACCGAGGGCGAATCACAATCCAGGAAGCGCAGCCCAGTCAGCTCAGCTGCCGGTTATGGGGGTGGTGTGTGCGTGTGTGCTGAGAACCACCCACAGGAACCAGCAGGAAAGCTCAGTAGATGTTCCCAAGCAGGGCTTCAGCCCCAGGATAAAAACAAAAGTAAAAAGATAACAAAAAGGAATCTGAATTCTCTGATACCGGTCTCCTCCCCAGCGAGGCCCAGGCATCTCCATCGAGGGGTGAGATCCTCCACTCCAGCGTTCTGAGCAGACAAGCAGCTCAGGCCTCAACCCCCTGGGTGGGCAGGGAGCACCCCTCCGTGTGTGTGTGGCAGCCGGGTCCGCCCGCCACCAGCTCCAGCTCAAGGTGTCTGCAGTTGGGGAAAGCGGGCCTCCATCTGCCCTCTTGGTTTCCAGCCTCCTGGCCCTGGGCCTTGACAACCAGGGCACCTAGCTTCCCCCACAAGGTGGGTCCCGCCAGGGAGAGCCAGGATGAGGAGAGGGGCCTCCCGGAGCCCTGCTGCCCTCGCCCTGCCTCCAAACCCGATGACACACATTCCGATCCTGCCCCTGGGCGCGTGCGGGTGGCATGCAGCACGACAGGGGGAGGGTGGCTGTCGGCATGAGGGCGGTGGGCTGTGGGAGGCGCAGGATGAGTGGCTGCCGGTGGCCCTGGGCGCATGCAGGGGCTCAGGATGCAGCCTCGTCTTCTTGGACATCAGGGAGCTCCGGGCTCTTTCCTCCTTCGCCATACCCTTCTTTCCTGTTCAGGGGACACCAGGGGCAGAAGGACCTCAGGGCTCAGATGTGCACTCAGGGACACCCCCTGCTTGCTTGATGGCTTTCTCACACACACTCACACCAGGCATTCATACTGTACAATCTCTCAAGCCCACTCTGGCTGCTCCCCACCTTGTGGCAGTCTGCCCTCAACCTTCCATGGTTCCCCACTGACCTGAGATGAAGGCCTTCAGGGCCATTCCAGACCCAACCCAGCCAACCTCCCAGCATCCTCAGAGTATGGGCCAGGTGACAGCCAGGTACTGGGCTTCCCTAGATTACCCCCCGCCCTCCCCCCAACAGTCCTGGGTAGAGGGGCTTTTATTTTGTATTTTCTTTGCCTTATTCACAGGGCAGGGGCTGTCAGCCTTGGGCTTCTGTCACATAGTCAATGGAGTCCTGTTTCTGTTTTTTCCCTAAGACTCTCTTTTTAAAATGGTCCCTTTAAAAAGGAACAATCCCAGTTAGCTCTACTGTAGTTTCAAAAATTATCCCAAAGCATAAAAAACAGAGTCCATCAAGGACAAATGCTGGATGCTAAAATGAGGTAAAACCTGCTTTTCAAAATTAAACTGGGGTAGCGGGTGTAGCTCAGTGGTTGAGCACCTGCTTCCCACGTATGAGGTCCTGGGTTCAATCCCTGGTACCTCCTAAAAAAAAAAAATTAAACTTGGGTCACAGAACTATAGAATTGTACAGCTGGAAAGTATGAAGTCCAATGTCCACAAAGGGCAGCAATGGCTGTGTTCCTTGGATTCCTGGTGCCCAGCACTGAGTGTGCCCGAATTAGCTGCTCCAGGTGTCTGTAACCTGCAACTGACTGGTCCCACCACTAGGGGGCGTTGAGTCACAGGCACTCAGAGAGGGCAACTCACCCCCCACCCCCAGGTTGGCTCAGCACAGTCCCAGTTTAGGGCTGTTGTCTGGACATAATTACCAACAGCTTCCCCTTTCACTTTCAGACTGGTTCCAACCTGATGCTGATCTATATGTGATGCCCCTGTGCTAAGTCCAGTTCCAGCATCAGACACCGGCCCACCCAGATGCACCCAGGAAGACCCACCCCATGCCGCACTGAAGCGACGGGGAAACCGCAGCTTGGGACCATCAGGGTCTCTCTCAGAGCCCCCCTCAACCATCAGCCGGGGGTGAGAGGCTGGTAGGTGGGCATTCCTGAGTACAAGCAGGCCTGGCCACCACGAAGGGGCCCAGCACCTCTGAAAGGCCCGCTGGCAAAAGGGATGTCTCACAAGGAACAAGCACACGGGCCCCAAAGTGAAACTACGCCTCCCTGAGAGGTGGAGGTCCCCGGGCAGTGTCCCGCGCTCACTCTCTGAGGGAGCAGGCTAGGGACACAGCTCCCTTCACAAGCCAGAGGAGGGCCACGGATAGCCCAGAACCCCGATCTGATCCAGGACCCCTAGGGTTTTCTCTCTGCAGGTCTGTGTACAAACTTCATCACGCCTTGTGGACATCCCAAACTGACTTTTATTGGAGTGGAATAAGGTGGAAAACCTGAGGACGAGGCTCACGGAGATCTAGGGCAATGCTTTCCTGGCCTCTCCTAGGAAGTGTTGAACCCCCAAGCCTGGGTCATGGGAGATGCTGAGCAAATGTGAGCCCACTCAGCAAATCTAGTCACACTTACTTACTGGGCACATGGCCTCAGCAATGGCCACTTGGGGAAGCAGCTAACACTGCCCCGGGGCTAGGAAGAGTGCAGTCCTCCTCGGGGGAGCCAGCTGTGGCAAGCAGACAGGGGGCCTGTCTGCAGACCTCTACCAGGATGCCACGGGCCGAGCAGCAGATTTGAGGCCCTCAGAAGGTTCAGCTGGCACCCAGTGGGAGAGTGTGACACTACCAGGCTTCCCAGAGAAGGAAGGATCTTCCCATCCCCATAGAGGGGCTGAGAGAGCTCCTCATCCCTGGAAGTGTGGGAGTGACAGAGGGATGCTGGGCAAGGGCCTAGAGCAAGGGGTGGGCCAGGAAGTTCCCTTCTAGCCCCACGCAGCCTTGAGGACAGGGGTGCTAACAAGGCCCCACCCAGAGAGATCCCTGTCAGGCTCAGCCTGATGACAGCGAGATGAGGACATGTGCTGCAGCACACCCACCCCCGACCCCAGGGAGCGTCCTGAGGCCCCCACTGCCAGTACTTACATCAGTAAGTTTCCTGGAGCAGACATGGATCGCTCTTCCCTCCGTGCCTGCGGCTCAAACGGGTTCCCAAAGGATCGCTTTCTCAGCATGGACTTAACCAGGATCTGGGGAGGACAAGTCGGTGTGAGCAGCTCAGGCCCAAAGACCCCTGGCAGTGGGCAGCCTCCGCTCTGAGTCCCCATGGGCAGAGGTGGACCCTGCCAAGGGTCCCATTTCAATCGGCAGAGAAAGGAATGAAAAGCCTGCCCAACGGAGGAAGGGGCATGGGCCAGAGCCCAGAGAGCTGACAGCTCAAAGAGAATTCCTGGAATGACGAGGAGCCATGTGCCAACTGGAGCACAGGTCACAGGGGCCAGGAGCAGACCAGGGAGGGACTGGAGTGCCAGGCTAAGAGTGGGGCCTTCATCCTGAAAGCACAATCAGAAAGCACCTCCTAGCTGCGGCAGGAAGGATGGAGTGGAGCAGAGGTGGGGCCAGGCAGTGCAAAGGGGAGGCTGCATGCAGGGGCCTGGGAGAGCCGCTCAGGGCAGCCACCCAAGGTCGCCAAGGCTGCCGGGAGCGGGAGCAAGAGCGGCACCGCCCTAGCTCTCAGTTTCTGTCCCTCAGCCCCAGGCCCCTCCCCACGTACTCCAGACTCACACTCCCCTGCATAGAGCCAGGGGGCATTCACTTGCTCTGCCCTCCAGGCATCAAGCCAATCAGCGACAATTTATGTAGCGCCTGCCTACCACACATGCCAGACACTATTCAAGGCACTGGGGCTACAGCAGTGAGAGAGTGAGGCACAGCTTCTTGCCCTCACAGGGCTTACATTCTACTTGGGGGACAGGCAGTGAATCAAGTAAGACAAATCAGGGAAATGGATATTATGTTAGTAGTCAGTGCTAAGAAGGAAAAAGTAAAACAAAGAAGGGAGATAAGGATGAAATTTTAGAAAAAAGGGCCAAGGAAGGACTTCTGAGAAGGCAACTTTGGAGAGAGGGAGGAAGGGAGAGCCCTGTGGTAAGGGAGGAGCACCCCAGGCTGAGGGAAACGTTCAAAGGCTCTGGGGCAGCAATGCTCGCACATGCTTGGAGCCCTGTGATTGGAGCCAAGCTAATGAAGGGAGGAGAGGAGGAGACACGGTCAGCCGGGCAGGCTGTGTGGGGTCTTGCGGGCACCGTCAGGGCAGTGGCTCTGAGTGAGTGGGGTCTGAGCTTACAAGTGATGGGATTGTGCTGCTAGGCCCACCGTGGCCGCTGAGTTGAGCATTACTGTAGTGGGAGCAAGGGGGAAGTGGAGGGATGACCTGGGGGGCTGTCCCAGTGGTCCAGGAAAGAGGCAATGGTGGCTAAGAGCAGGGTGGTTAGTGGGGACCTCGTGGGGGTTCACTGGTTCCAGGGCACCCAGAATGCCAAGTAAGCAAATGAGGCCAGACTTTAGTCACCTGATCCTGGCGGGGGCCTGGACCCCACAGGAAGGGAAGCACACAGGCCAGACCCCAGACCCGGCACTGGGCCAGCACACTCTCTTGGCCTTGTGTTCACCCTGACTCACTCTGATACTGCAGGGCAGGGCACCCTCTTGCCCCCACAAGGCTCTCAGTATCCCACTGTGAACAGAGAGGCCCTAAGACCGTGTCCTGCAATTACTGCAAAACCCCCAGCAGCCATCAAGTACCACAGTAAGGCCTTCCAACCATTAATGCAGAAGATGTGCAGAGGGAAAAACTACATGTCAGAGGAGAATTGGGAGGCATACAGGTGGTGTCTAACTGGCATGCAGGGGTGAAGCTCCTTCTCCAATGCAGAGCCTTCTAGAATTCATGCCACAGGAACATTTCATTAGCACGCCCTCAGCACCTAGTACTGTCCTGGCAAACAGGAGGGGATAATAAATGTTTGTAAGGAAGGAAGGGAAAGAGGGAAAAAGAAAAGGCTCCTTCCAGAGGCAACGAGGGCTGAGACACTCAGCAAGGGCCAAGGGCCATACACTCCTTTAATGTCTCCCCACCTGGAGGCTGAAGATTGTAGCCTCTTTCCCGCCTCCGCCTCCAGCAGAATAGGCCCTACAGGACCTAGCACAGAGCAAGCCTCAGGCAATGCGCAGGTCCTCCTCAGCCCCAAATCTCTTGCCCGTCAAAGGACCTTCCACCCCTCGCCCTCTTACCACTGTGGTCCAGCTGGGGATGAGCTTGATGGAGTTCTTCACCTCCTCCTCGGTCACCTCCACCACGCTGCAGTGCTCCTCCTCCGAAGGAAGCGGCTCCTCCCCATTCTTGGTCACCCAGGGGTGCAACTGTGGAGGCCGGAGAGCAGGGAGAGGTCAGGGCCACAGGCAGGTGTTCCTCGGCAGTCGTCCCTGAAGGGGACCAAAGCCCTTATACCCAGAACTCAGATCTAAGACATAAGCCCTGGTGAAGGCCTTTCCAGAAGGGGAAACTGAGGCCTCTTTTCCATGTCCTGGCCCAGTCCAACCCAGCCTAAGACCTCTGGTTCCCTAACCTTGATGTCTGGTACCCCAATTCTCGTTTCAGGATTCTTGTCTAGCATGTTCAGGATTAGGTCCTTGAGCTCCTCGCTGACCTTTGGCCTAAAGAGCGGGAAGGAAGGAATGAGGACAAGCCAGTGATGAGGTCCCTCCCTTCCCACCTCTCCATCCCCGACCTGCCCAGGTGAAGGCTGACCCAGGAACAGCCCACATCCCCTGATAAGCGCATGCCAGGGCAGAGGCACATCCAGCCCCCATTTTTCAGATGGGCAGATCCAGTTCCAGAGAGCAGGAGGGACACCCATAAGCCACTAGGACAAGGGAGAACTGCAGAGCAAGTTCACAGATGTCTGACTCCCCTGAGTATCAAGTGGTGTCCCTCAGGGTGGAAGTCAGTGAGGATAATGTGAGAAGAGCTGCTTTATGGCCTTCACACTCACTCACCATCTGATCTTTTCCTCCGCCTGGGAGGTGGCAGGAAAGGTTCTCTTTCATTTGAAAGGGGAGGAAACTGAGGCCCTGAGAGGATGGCTGTGGGCAGGGGAAGGGGGAGAGCAGGACTCTCAGCCCCACATCCAGCTGGGATGGTCTCTGCCCAAATTTCAGGCTTCTTGGGGATCCCCATACTCCAAGTCTAGGGAACCCACTCTTGAAAGTGTTGCCCTTGGGTTCTCTCTGCTGTCCTAGACGCTGGATCCCTCTGCGCTGGAGAGAAAAATCTCCCTGGCAGGGGCTACAGCAGGAGGAAAGGCCTGGAGGCAGCACATTACAGAAGGAAGGGGACAGATTCCAGTGGATGAGCAACGTGGTGGCAGGGCAGCAGGGACAGGACGTGGGGGGTCCTTGAATGCCAGGGCTGGGACCTTGGGAACTACAGAAAAACTGCAAGCAGAGGTATGTTCAGGGTTGTCAGGCTTCATCAGCATTGCCATGATCTAACTGTGGTGGCTGGACTAGGGTGAGACCAGCAGCAAGGAGACCAGAGAGGAGGCAGCTGGACAGGTCTGGGGAGAGGTGCTGAGGCCTACACTAACTACATGGGGTGGGGGGCTGTAGCAGTTTGGTATTGCTTATGAATTCCAAAAAGAAACATTGGACTGTGTTTGTAAACCGGTCGGTTCCTCTGGGCATATTAAATTGTATTAAATTCAGAGGTTTCACTTTTACTTGATTAAATTATGAGCAAGGCCTTGTGACTGTAAGCCTCTACTCCCAACAAATACCCTTTATAAAAGCCAACAGAGTTCTGTACTTTGCATCAAGTACCAGACTGACTAATGCAGGGGCAATGGAGTAGAGATATGTGAGCAGTGAGCTCAGCAGTTCAGGCCCTGAGGGAGCAGGAGTCCTCCAGGACAACTCCCAGGTTGCTTTCTGCCCTGTGCAGGTGGCAGAAGGCCCTGAACTATGAGGAGCCAGGGGGTTCAGGCTGGTTACCATGGTAGCCAAATCCGTGGTAAGAAGAATGATGGAGGCACAGGGTGGCCTCCCCGGTGAGGGCCTCCCATGTGGGGGAAGCAGAGGCTCCCCTGTACCCAGGGGCCGCGTGGGGTTGGTGCCCCCAGCCCCACGGAGGCCTACAGTGAAGCAGTGGTGCAAGTGTGTGACCTGGGGCCACCCCAGGTCAGAGTTCCCATCTGTGAAATGATCCGACCCTGACATCATGGGGACCCGCGGCTCCACAGCCCCACCCCTCCATCTGCTCAGGGGCCCCACCCAGGGATCTGCAGGCTGAGTGGGGCCCTCAAAGGGCAAAAGTGCCAATAAACCTCATACACCCCTCCCCAGGGGTGGGCGCGAGTCCCCGCGGTACCCCTGGGCGGACAACTCACTCCTCAAGAAACACCACGGCCTCATTCTTGATCTTCCTGTGCAGGGCCAGGATGTAGTCATCAATGAACGGGCACTGCAGGGCGGAGAGGCAGACAAAGGATGCAGGCTGAGGGTCTCCACCCATGGCAGGGGCACCGGTCCCCCTGGTGGGGCCAGGGCAGGCAGCAGCTCTGGGCTCCCTATCAGAGTAGGAGAGCCCTTGTCTAGTTTCAGATAAACTCAGTAGGTGCTCAACAGATGTTGACTGAACCAACGCATCCTTGAGGTAGCTACGAGGCTGGGTGTACCCACGGCCTTGCTGTGGCCTGTAGCAAGGCCTCCGCTCTCAGGGCCTGGGAACATGTTCTCGGAGAGTCGCTCCTGCTCCCCAACATCCCAGCATACTCCCTAGAGTGGGAGCACCTGAGTACAGGGATCTCAGCCAACTTGTTTTTGGGTGTCCCCAAGGCCCAGCCTGACCCAGAGTAGAGGTCAAGCCCTATTTGCTGAATGAATGATTGAGTCTATGTGGGAATGAATGAATGCACAAAGGGATGGAAGGACAGGGAGCACTCGGCTAGAGAGGTGGCAACACACCACCCACACATGCCCTCGGGATGGCTGCTGTGCTGGACTCCTTCCCCAAGGGAACAAGAGAAAAGCAGACGTCCCTTCACCCTCGGACTTCTCTGAGCCAGGTGGGCTCTTTCAAAAGTCACTTTACTTAAGGCTACAAGGAAGGGCATGCATGCTCTCCCCATGCCTGGCTCAGCAGGGCCCAGCTCATGGTGCAAAGGGTCTGGGCCTGCCGCAGCCCTGTAGCCCACCAGCACTCACCTTCCCATAGACAAAGCAGTACAGCGTCACCCCGGTGGCCCACACATCCAAAGCCTAGAAGGAAACACGCTCACATCAGTCTGCTGAAGGGTACAGGCACCCCTGCACCAGTGGACTGTGAGAGAGGGCATGCAGGGAACCTCCTTCCACAGTCATGTAGTCACTCAACCAACACTCACAGGCACCTGCTCCACGCTGGGCGCTATGCTAGCAGGATAGGACCCCTGCTTTCCAGGGGTTCTGAAAGACCCACACCAGATACGTTTCTAACTCAGGTACAAAACCGCTTTCCTTTACAGGGTCACATTTGCTGGCCCCATGACACAGATGTATCCCAGAAATCATGGTGTGTACTGAACTTATACTCACTAAAGCAGCACCAGCTTTAAGAGGTCATCCCTTCTCCAAATAATCCACTGGCGAAGCTACCATCCACCATCTTTCTGGGACTGGAAGCAGCCCCCAGCCCCAGCCAGGGCCCCGCCCTCCCCTGCCATCTCTACACCTCCTCAATGCCCCCAAGCACTGGTGGGGGACCCCGCACCCTGGGTTCTAGGTTGTGTCTTTCGACATTTCCTCTCCAGAGCCCCACCTCCCTCTTCTCCTGGTGTCTGCTTTCTCTCTGATATGATTCTCAAATTTCTACCCACCTATTTCTGCCAAAGATGCAGAATCTGAATCCAATCAGGGACAAACACAAACAGACAACATTTTACAAAGTAACAGGTCCATTCTATTCAAAATGTCAAGGTCGTGAAGGACAAATTGAAAGACACGAAAGGGACAAGTAAACGAAATGAGGGACCCTGGGCTAGGAGAAAACAAAGCTATAAAGGACATTACTGGGGAAGCGGCTGTGGCTCAATCAGTGGGGCTCCCGTTTGCCATATGGGAGGCCCCGGGTTCGGTTCCCAGGGCCTCCTGGTAAGGCAAGCCCGCCCGCACGGCGTGGTTAGCTGACCCAGCAAGCACGAGCAGCAAGGGGGGGATAAATGAATAAATAAATAAAATCTTTAAAAAAAATAAAAAATAAAAAAAATAAAGGACATTACTGGAACAACTGACGAGATTTGAATTAGATGTAGAGGTAAGATAAGAGTATTTTATCATTACTGAATTTTTATTTTGATCATTGTACTTAGGTCCTGTAAGAGAACATCCTTATTCTCAGGAAATATCCACTGAAGTATTTAGTGGTAAAAGGGTATAATGTCTCCAACTTAAGTCTCAAATGGTTCCGAAAAATGTAATATGCATGCAATACATAGAAGGACAACGAAAAACTAAATGGGGAAAAAAACAAAATATTGTATGTAAGATACAAACTCATTGAGACAGAAAGTAGAGTCCAGTACCAAGGGCTGGGGTGGGGAATGGGGAGTTAATGCTTAGTAGGTCCAAAGTTCTGTTTGGGGTGATGGAAAAGTTCTGGTAATGGATAGTGGTGATAGTAGCACCACACTGTGGAAGCAATTACCACCACTGAATTGTACATCTCAAAGTGGTTAAAATGGGAACTTTTAGGGTGTATGTTTATGTTTCCAGAATAAAAATGTAAACAACAACAAAGAGCTGTGCAAGATCAAGAGTGAACCCTAGTATGAACTATGGACTACAGTTAACAATGTAATTACAACATTGTCTTGCTGCTCAGAAACCTTTGGGTACTGCCTCTGTCTGTTAGGAGAAAGCCCAAACTCCCAGGGCCTCTAAACTCTGCCCAAACCCCGTGTGCTCACCGCGCCAGCCCCCTCTGTGCTCTTGTACATCCTCTGAGCTCCACCTCCTGCTCGAATCTCCCCATTCTTCAAGACCCAGTTCAAACCCTGCCGTGTCTGAGAAGTCTGGGGTGAGGGAGTCCCAACTTCCCCCTAAAGGAGAGCTCTCCTGCCCTTTTCTCCAGAAGCTCTTTTGACTCTCTGTTCTATAGCTCAGCCCAGAACCCAGCCCAGAATGACTAGCAGTAAATATCCATAGGAGAGATTTGGGGCCATTTTGCTGGAAAATGAGAGGAGGCCAAACTCGAGGAGTTTGTCAGACTGCAAGGAAGAGGAGGAGCATTTGCTCTCTAGCTACAATACCCTGGCACCCTCCAGCTGGAAACCAGGGCCCTCCACCTGCACCCCAACCCAGCCCAGGTCCTGGGAGCCACCTTTCCACTGAAGCTCTGGCCGGAATCAGAAATGGCCTCGGGGGCCATGAACGCTGGGGTCCCAGCAGTGCTGGACAGCTGCGCATCGTTGCCCTCAAACTGGTTGCTGACGCCGAAGTCGGCAATCTTCACGTGCCCGTCATCCCCCAGGAGCAAGTTGGACGGCTTGATGTCCCTGTGCACAATCTTCTGGCAGTGCACTGCAGAGAGAGGCAGCTAGAGCGGAGTCTGGGGGACCGCGGCCCAGAACCTGCTCCCTGCCCTGGCCCAGCTAGGAAGGCCCATCTCAAACTCCAGGAGAGAAAGAGCCCGTGCACACACTCAGCTTATAAGGACATCAGAAGAAGATTTGAGTGTCACCTGCACCACTATGCAGATGAAGAGCATGATGTCCAGTCCAGTCTTTAGAAGCAGAGCCAGGGCTGGAATCTTTGGAGTCTTCCGACTCCAAGCCCAGTGCTCTCTGTGATCATCAAGGCACTGACGGTGTTATTGAGGAGAGAAGCCAGAGGAGACAGGGGCAGGGACCTCTCCATGGGGGGTCTCTGGCACCTCCCACATGCATGCTGCTGTAGGTCCAAATCCCATCCCCAGTCGACCCCCAACCCCAGCCTGTACAGCAATGTCTCTGCTCCTGGCACTAGGGGAGAACTGTGGGGACCGGGGATCCAATGGGAACGCTGCCTCGGCCCCAGGGACTCTAGGCTGGTAGGCTTCAGGGAAGGAGGGCATCCCAGGCCTTGGGACTGTGGGTGAGGGGTGGCCTCTCTAGTAGCCTGGAGGCTTGCCCTGCTTCTGGGGTTCCAGCACCTGACGCCACCCCATCTACTTGTGGGCTCCCCCTGGACCAACAGACCTCAGGCTGTGGAACAGAACGGAAGACAGAAAGGGAGGAGGAGAAAGGCTGGGGACAGAGGGAGTGACAGTGTCATATAACAATAACAGAACCAGTGACCTTCTGCTGATTGCCTACTATGTGCCAGGGGCACACCAGCATCTGCACACATGCTCAAGCCCAGAGGCTCAGGTATCAGCTCATGGAAAGTGGTCTCAAATTCTCATCTCAGACCCGGGCCTCTCCCCTCAACTCCAGGCTCTGCATCCACTTGGATGTCCAAAGGACACTTCAATATTAACATGTCTAAAACTCCATTTCTCTGCTCGCAACCACTCCCACCCCCAAACAAAGCAAAACAAAAAAACCCAAACAAACCCCTGACCCCTCCCTCCAGTCTTCCTATTCATTTAATGGTCTATTACCAGTTGCTCAGACCAAAAACCGAGCGATTATTCTCGACCGCTCTTTCTATCATACCCCACATCCCATTCATCAGCAGGTCTCATGGGCACAACTTCTAAAACACATTCCAGATCCGACAGCTTCTCACCACCTGCACAGCCACACTTGCCCCCTCTCCTAAGAACTGGGCCTCCCTAACCACAAAGCCCGTCCCAGGGCAGCTTCAACCCCCCCTGGCAGGTCTTCAGCATCTTGGCACCTCCATTTGCCAGGCTGTCCAGCCCCTGGCACTGACCAGAACACTCCAGAAAGCCCTTTACCAAGCCCCTGACAAGGCTTTAACACAGAGCCAAGCGGGGTTAGTTTGTTTTGGGGGTGGGGGGAACAGGGATGGGAGACAACAGGTCCTCTGCTGGGGAGAGGGGCCCAGAACAGGAAGAGGGAGGAGGCTGGTACAGGGTTGTGTCCACTCTGTCCACATCCAGGGTGAATGACTCCGTTCCCACGCCTCTAGGCCCTTGCTAGGGACTCTGCAAGGCCCTCCACTCTCGATGCCTCGGTTTTCCCACATGTATAATGACAGTACTAGTCTGCAGGCAACAGTGCACCTCAAAGGAGATAAAGACAGTCCTGGTTCCTGTTACTGCAGGTCAAACCCTAGGTGGGTCCCTACACTGTTCCCCCAGGGAGAGAACACCCTCCTCGCAAAGTGAGGGAAGATTTCAGAGAATGGCACCCTGCTCGCCTGCTCAGGCCAAAACCCTGGATGTCTGGGGACTCTCCCTCTACCAGCCAGTCACCCAGTACTGGCCAACCCTCCTTCACCACTCCTCCCCACTGCCACTGCCCTGACCCAGGCCTCACCATCTGTCACTCCTCCCAGGCCAGCTGGATGCCTCTCCCCCTCCCACCAGCCACCACACAGCTGCCAGGCAGAGCTTTCTAGGATGTAAATCCCATCACGTCTCTGCCTGAAGCTCAAAGCCCTCAGAGGTTCACTCATGGCATGTCTTGGACAGTGTTTCCAGCTTTATCTTTCACTACCCCTACCCTCCACCCACTGGATGCTTCACCCAGCTTGAACGCCTCCCCAGCCTCTTGTCCCCCGCGCCTCTGCCTGCAGTTCTCTGCCTGGAGCACTCTCTCCCAAGCACCCCCTGAACCTGGCTTACTAATTCCTACTCATTCTTCAGGACCCTAGTTTAAAGTTGCCTACTCCAGGAAGCCCTCCCTGGTCCATCTTCCTACAGCCCCTGTGCCTCCCCAGGCTCGGCAAGCACCACACCACATTATCCACCTACTTAGGTACAAGATCCTTAAGGACAGGCCTGGATCTCTGTCATTTCTGTTTGCACAGCATAACATTTAGGTACTCAATAAATGAATGGATTTCAGAGCCAGAGGTTAAGCTAACATCCTCCTGCCACCACCCGCTGGACCAAAGCCAGGTCAGACCCCTCGGGGCAGCTGGACATAAATTCCTTCCTTTCCACAACTCTTGAGGAAGAAACTAAGCTTTGGCTAGGATCTTAGAAAGCAGAGGAGAGGCGAAGGCAGACACTAAAGGCGCAGACCTACGTGGCGGTGAAACCTGGCAGCGCAAAGAATCTGGCGCATGCCCAGTGAAGTCTGCCGCCACGCCATTCCCCTTCAGCAGGCTTCTGACCCCGCCCACCGCCCCATACCCGCCCCCTCGCTGGAGCTGATTGGCAGATCAGCGTGGACTGACAGAAACAGCTCAGCCTGGGCTCCGCCCTCTCCCGTGTCGCCTTCCCCTCTCCTCAGTCGCGCACTCACAGTACTCCAGGCCCAGAATGATGTCCCGCAGGTAGAGGCGAGCTTGCTCCTCGGGGAAGGGCTCGTCACAGGGCACTTCCATGACCGGCCTGTGGGCAGGGATTAGAGGGAGGGGGCGTTCAGCAGGAATCAGGACGAGTAAAGGTGGGGCAGCAGGGGAAGGGGGACAGCAAGGACTGGGGACCTGCCAGGAGCCCTACGTGCTCAAACAGGTTCCTAAGAACCCCAGGTTTTAGCTGCTTCTCTCATGACAAGACAACTTAAAAACACACAGCGATACCACCGGCCTTTTCGTTATTAAAATTTCAAATTAGCTTTATCTTAGTTTCTGACTGGTTCGGTGTTCCTTCTAAGTACTTAATTATCTGTAATCACACAATTCAGAAGACGCCATTTATGGAATCGAATTGTGGGTCCAATCCCAACAGAGTCGTGCAATCAGTTTAGTGGGTGGGTGGCAACTGTTTTTTTTCTAATGAAATAGAATGTATCAGAGGGTATCACATGAAAAGGAAGTATGCTGTTTTATAAAACCTTGGTTTTAGTTATATACAGGTGGCAATGTAAAAGCATATTTCTTTTTTTCTGAATGGAGATCAAACAAGTTTGAAAATCCTGAGTCTTAAAGGGTATCAATACCACTCCCACCCCCACCCCAGACAGGGACAAACCTCCACCTGCATTCAAGGGCAGTTAGGCCCACTGGTCTACCCAGCCCTGTGCCCACTACTCCATGTGGTAGCAGTGAAAATGCTCAGAAAATACCCTGAGAAAGCCAAACAGGGTGGATAGGAGTTAGGGCCCTGCATTCTGGCAGTGACTTGCTGTGTGGCCTTGGGCAAGTCACTTACCCTCTCTGATCCTCAGCTTCCCCTCTTGTAAACAGGAGGGAATGGCATCCCAACCACCCAATTCACAAAGTTTACTGTAAAGATCAAAGAGCCCTTTGTGATCTGAATACAGGTGGGAGTTGTGAGTCCCATCTCCACACCTGTACTTTCCTCCCCTCTCCTCCATATCCATAATATCTTCTTCCCAGTTCCTCAAGGCCTGGCTCAAACCTACTTTCTCTTCCAGAGGTCTCCCTGACTGTTTCAGCCTCACTAACTCCTAGCCTTTAAAGAATTGTCCTCTTGGTCTCTCATTTTCCCCCAGACCAGAGCTCCCTGAGAGCAGAGCCCGGGTCTCTGTTTCCTCCTGGAGTGGCTGATCTAGGACTGGGGACACAGGGAGGGAAAGGAAGGCCTGGATTAGACTTGACCTGCCTGATCGGGACGGGGAACTCACCCCTTTCTCAGGAGGTCAAACACTGAAAGAAAAGAAAAGAAAAGTAGGTAAGATGAGGCGAGATGGGCAAGGCAGCTGATGGTCCCTCCCAATTCTGGAGGGAAGGAGAGGGGCAGGCATCCAGGCATACTTGAGGGTGGGACAGGACAGGGGTACCAAGACACGAGAGGAAGTGAACGGTGAGTGGAGTCTGCTATGGGCCTGCCTCATCTGATCCTCGTCGGGCACCAGGGGAGGACCATCAGCATGGACCCCTTTTACAGGGTGGGAAACTTGAGGCTCAGAGCAAAGGCAGGAATTTTCCTGAAGGTCATAGCAGGCAGGCAGGTAGGAGATGGGAGTGGAAACTAAATCCTTGGCCTCTAATTCCTAAGCCAGTGCTCCTTCTGCCCCAGTTCCTGAGGCTTCCTCTGAGCCCAGCCCTGGTCCAGGCACCAGAGACTTAAATAATAATAATAACGCTAATTTAATAACAACAACAGCTAACGTGTTTGACATGTAATAACTCACTCCTCACATTAACCCTAAGATAGACACCATTATTATCCCCATTTTACAGGTGAGGAAACTGAGGCCCAGAGATATCAGACAGGTTCTGGGAACCCACATCACATAGCCTGCATCTCCCTGAGTACAGAGCCCAGATCGGATCCACTTTCTCCCTGATTAGTACCAGCCTGGCAGAGAGTGGGGGCTTGGGAATAACTGTTGAATATAACTGGGCAAGGGAATCCTGGGCTTGAGACGTGTGTTTTCCCCCTGCCCTCAGGAGGTCAGAGCATTCACACCGCCCACCAAAGGGTATGTGAGCTGCCACGGGGACAAATTGGGTCACTCACCCAAATAGAGATTGTCCTCAGCTGGGTCATCCAGGACCTGGTCAGAGAGGAGCAGACATAAGGGGGGGGCGGGGCTTAAGGAGGCCCAGGCTGGAGGTCCCAGGCCACCTTGTCCTCACCAGCTCCAGGACCCCTAGGAGGCTCCTGCAGCCACCCTGGACAATGAAGCAGGAACTGCACTGGTGCCAGACAGATGGGGCCTCAGAAATCATTGTCCCCAACTCTGGCCCACCATGTGGCATCCAGTCCTTCTCTCCTGCCATGATGAGGAGCTTACTTCCTGCTTCTGGGGCAACCCCTCACCCTCAGCGAGAACCTGAGAACATCCCTAAGCAGTCTGAACTACCTCTGAAGCCTCCCTGCAGCCCCCACCCCAAGCCGGCCCTGCCCTTCCCTTGGAGGCCACAGCCATGTCTGGTCCCTCAGTAGGAGTCTGTGCCAAGCACCCTCAGCACCTGAGGCTCCCTCTCACACCCACCACCTCCTACCTCGATCAGTTTGACCACATTCACGTGGTCCAGCTTCTTCAGGATGGCAATCTCCTGGTACACCCGCTCCAGGGGCAGCAGCTGCTTGGCCGGTCCCCCCAGGGCAGCCTGGGACCCTCTCGGGGGAGGGCGACCTGTGACCAGGAAGGGAAGTCAAGTCCCTCTTCAGGCACCTGGGTCTCCCCATGGCCCTGCAACCAGCCCCAAGCAAGAATCTTGCAAGACAGTGGTCCTGCCCCCAGCCCACCAAGCCCACTCCCTCATGCTGACCCCTCCCTCCCCATAGTCCTAATAAAAACCAGCTAGGGGCCCAGGTCTCCTCTTCTTTGGGCCCAAGGCTAGAAGCTCCTAAGGAAAGCACCAGATACATACGTGGAAAGCCATACTGCTTCAGTAACTTCTTTTTGGAAAGAACTTTCATTGCCTGAGGAGGGAGGAACAGAAACATCACTTGTGTACAGCCGCCAGAGTCTAGAACAGGTTGGGGACATGTGGACTGAGATCCAGAAAGGTGCACGGGGTGTCTGCCATTGGCACAAGGGAAACCCCAGAGACTGGTCCAGATGTGTGTTAAGCTGGGTTAGGAGGTGGCCACATAGGAGTCTAGGCCTTACCCTAGTCTCCCAACAAACCTTACCTGAGTTCTCTCCTCAGAGGAATCCAGTCTCTGCTTGTATACCCCCAGAGACAGGGAGCTCACTCCCTTTGCACATTCCTAGGGAAGGGAGCTCACTCCCTTCAAAGGCAGCCCTCCGCAGTCTTCCCAGCACAGCTTCTGCCTTCCTTCACTCCCAGGTTCTAGGGCCAGGCTTGGGCAACATCTCCCTCCCGTCCCAAGACTCACATAGTGTCTGTCTTCACTCTCATTGTAGGCCAGCCTCACCACGCCATAGGCACCCTGCAGAGAGGCACTGGTCAGTCCCACCTGGACAGGGCAACTCCCCTGGGACTAGCTCAGGAACCTAGGGCCTGAATAGCTCCAGCCCCGCCCCCCTCATCCCATCACACACAACCCACCCCCCATGCTGGCTTGTGGGCACCTATTTCATGCAGACAGGGAGGGGATTTCTGTGCCCAGGCAACTGCCCCTGCCTGGCTCAGTGCAGCTTCATGCCTCCCCCAGCCCCTCCCTATCTTCCATCAAGCACCCTGGGAAGTCAGGGAGGAGTCATCTCCCAACCCGCACCCCCGGGTCCTTCCTTCCAAGGATAAAACTTTCCTCATTTCCAGGCTGGGGGCTTCCTGGCACTGCTTCACATCGCCACCCAGAGAGGAGAAGGGATGAAGCCAAGCCCAGGGGCCTGACAGCTGCCCCCATGAAGCCCCAAGAGAAGCCCCCGCTGCTCCTGGCCTGCCCAGTCCTACCTTGCCGATCTCACTCTGCAGCTTGTACTGGTTCAGCTGCACACAGTCCTGGGGGGAAAACAGGCACAGCTTGATCCAGAGGCAGAGCTGGGCTCCCAGCTCAGAAGACTGGCCCCAGACCCCTCATTCCCAGACCTCAACAGCCTTCCAGGTTTGGATGGGAAAACTTGGCAGTGCCAATGCTACAGTAAGTGACGAGAAGCCCCAGATAATGTTTGAAAATGGGAGTGGTGAGGTGTAGCCATGCTTTGCCCCCTCAGAAGTGGTGAAAGCAAAACCATTGGTCCCTGCCCAGAGGCTGGGGTCTGGGAGACCCCTATCTGTGAGAAACCCTCGCACAAGAATTTCCAGACACAGCTGAATGAGGAGGTCTGGAAGACATAGACAAGAAAGATGAGGGGAACCCTGGGGACAGGAGATGGGAAGCCCTGGTTCCAACATAAAAAATTCAGCCTCCGAAATCTGGAGATGACTAGGTATCCAGGTTCACTTTTGGCAGGGAAGTGGCAAGGACAGGGGCAGTGGGAGTCCAGCGGCTGGAAGCCTGCTGGCACGCTGAGCAAACTCTAGGAGGCAAGATTAGAGGTGGGGGACAAAGCTAGGAAAAGACTTGGGAGGGCGACACATCATCTGTCTCCAAATCTCAAAGAGGACTTTTAGGGGATAAGGGCCTGTTTCTAGGCCTGGGCTGGGAGTGGGAATGGAAGGAGTTTTAGGAGGCAACCATTGGCTCAGATGGAGCTGCTCCATGTTGGAAGAGGTCATACTGTGAGGTAGTAAGCTCTGCAGTCCTGGAGGTGTGCAAACCAAGGCCAGATAACTGTGTGGCAGGGATGAGAACAGAAAATGGTCTTCACTGAGGCCGACTGAGGGTCTCATGAACAACCCCAACTTGGCCCCACTAACCTCTGCGTCTGAGATGGCCACGTGGTGGGACTCGATGGTAGGCCTCCGCCAGGCCCTTGGGGAGATGTGGCTGGCAGGCCCCGTGGCATAAGGCCCAGCCTGGGCCTGGAGGTAGCTCCCCACTGGCCGCTCCTGTAGGGAGAACTTCCTAGTTGAGAGGCTGGGCCGGATTGGAGGGGTTCTTGAAGCACCTCCAGGGACCACAGAGGCAGCCCTGGATCGTGGTGGAGGGTCCACACCATTCCTGGCAGGCTCTGGGCCACCATCTGCCTCCTCCAAGTGAGCCACATCGATGGCTGCCACACGCTCCACCAGCTCTGTCCGAGGGTCCTGGTAGCAGACGGCTGGGCCGCCCTCCATCACTTCAGCAGAGAGTCCTCTGTGCAGCCTTGCTAGAGACCTGAGAAGAGAGCAAAGAGGGCTTTGCTCCTGGACACCACATTGGCCGCAGGGCAAGGTGGTCAGAGCTCAGGCCCCTCTTCTGCTGTAGCCACAACTTTGTGGGTCCACCTCTATGCCTTTGCCCTGGATGGTCCCTCTGTTTGGTTTGCCAGCATCCAAACACAGGCCATCTCCTGCTAACTGAAGGAATTCTAGGAGCTCATCTGGTTCTGCTGCCCACCAGCCTCTGAACCTCAGTATCCCCACCTGTAAAAGAGGCGCTTCTGCCTTGCTGGCTTCATAGGGAAGCAGAGAGAACCTGAGTCAGGACAGACACACATGGGCAGAACCCTGGAGGCCGGCAGCACTGGGAGGGAGAGTCCAGAGTCAGACCAAGCTCCTGCTCTGCACGCAATCCAGTGACTCACTAGCCCCACCCCTGGACAGCAGAGTATTCCAAAGTTGTCCCTGGAAGTTGCAGAGGTCTCCCTGATGCTCCAGCCCTACTCACCTCCTCTAGGGTGGCCTCCCTGATGCTCCAGCCCCACTCACCTCCTCCAGGGAGGCCTCTCCAGGGTCACAGAGCGAGTCTCCTATTACTCCCTTCTCTGCCCTAGCAGAGCCTCTGGGCCAAAACAGGACCCATTAAGGGAAGGGCCTGCTGCGTTGATGACTATCAAGCAAGGCTTTGCTACACTGAGGAATTAATTCCTTATTTGCCCTGGTTTTTCCTTTCAGCTTGTTTGTGTGGCCAAAGTGTTTGTCGCATCTGCTCAGGCTGGGAGCCTTCCCCCAGCCTGGCCCTGCAGCCACCCTGGCCCTAATGCAGTCTGATCCCCAAACCAGGCCCCAGCGCAAAGCCTGACTGCAGACCTCAGTGTGAACTCCAAAGTGACCGCCAGCCTCAGCCCCAGCCACCCTCCACGGAGAGACCCTGTGCTGAAATCTGACCCTCAGACTGAGAATCGACCTCCACCCCAGGCTGAGCACTGACCCCTCCCCCAGCCTGACACCCTGCTCCCCATCTGCAGC
The DNA here is from genome assembly GCA_026826555.1 of Tolypeutes matacus. NCBI lineage: Eukaryota > Metazoa > Chordata > Mammalia > Cingulata > Chlamyphoridae > Tolypeutes > Tolypeutes matacus. Next base: position 1,017,709 of record JAKSZT010054052.1, read on the forward strand.
CAGACTCAGTATCTGCTCAGAAGAAGGAAGTGAGTGGACTCCTGACCCTCTGCCCTTCCTGTCTGGTGGTAGCTTCCTCTGTCTCCACACAGGGACTTTGAGAGCACAGGTCTCATACCTCCCTTCCACCCCTTGTTCCCCATCACCTGGCTTTGACAGATGTCGGGCACTTAGGGCTCGCTAGAGTCCCCTGGCCACTGAGGCACTGGGCCGGGTTCCAGGCCTGCCTGCCAACCTACTGTGGGGCTGCGCAGGTCCCAGCCTAAGTATCCCCATCTGTCCCGTGGACAGGTGTGGGCTAGACCCCCTGTGCTGGTGTCCTAGGAGTGGAGCCTGGATATAGCGGAGCTGATATCAGAAAGGAAGGGGGAGGGGGCCCATACCGGCAATAGGGAAAATACATGGAGGCTGGACCTGCAGGAGGAAAGGGTGGTGGGGAAGCTGGAACATCAGGTCTCCCTGGAGGTGAGGGGGTTGTGAATAGGACTAGAGGGTCGGGGAGGCTTTGGGGACCAGACCGCCTACAGGAAGGAGTAAGCAAAGGCTCAGAGGAGTGCCCCCAAGCCTGGCCAGCCTAGCCCTCTCCTCCTTGTAGGTGGCCCAGGCCCCTCCCTCCACCTTACTCCTTCCCCCTCGCTCCTCAGGCCCTGGGTGTATCTGGGGTTTGTTTCTTTCTCCAGAATGTAAGCTCCATGAAATTAAGGAGAGATAGATAGATAGATAGATTGATTGATTGATTTATAGATAGATAGATATTTTTTTTTCTAGAGAAGTTGTGGTCTGCTTTGTTTTCCATTTGTCTCTTCAGTGGTGCCTGGCACATAGTAGGAGCTCCATACATATTTGTGGAATGATTGCACGATTGCCATAGCAATCCCTACAGCCCTGTCCCCCCTAGACAGATGAGCAGGCTCAGAGAGGGGACCCCAACAAGCCTCAGGCCCCACCCCAAGTCAGAGAAAGAATGGCAGAGTCCAGTACTCCTGGCCCCTGGCCCCTGGCCCCAGGTCCGAACAGACTGGGAGGGGCAGAGGTCACAGCTACCTTGGCCCATAAAATTTACCTATGATTTCCCTGAGGTTATCATCACAGCAAGAGGTAGGGGGCATCTTCCTTTAACTCCCCTCCCCCATTTTCTCAAATGGGGACACAGGGCCCAGGTGGGGGCAGGGACGGGCCTGGCGGTCACATCCAAGTCAGCAGAAGCCTTCCTGCTCCAGCCTGGGGTTCCATGCCAGGCTCTGGAGCCAGGGTGACAGGGTTCAAATCCTGTGAGCCCCTAGACAGGCGACTTCACCTCTGTGTCTCAGGTTTTCCTCATCTGCAAAATGGGGCTAAGCGTGTGTTTCACCTGCCCAGGTGGTTGTGAGGTGAAAAGGAGTGGGCGCCCACAAAGGCTCAGAACGGGGCCCTCTGCTGAGCCAGCGCAGTAAAACCGAGTTGAGTTGTTGTGCTGCTGTTGTGACTGCCTGGGGCCGGCTACGGCCCAGATGGATGCGCAGGCGGAGGAAGACGGCTGTGAGGGCTGACGTCAGGCCTCCCCCCTCCCTCCCTCCCTCCCGATCACATTCAGGTGACTAGGCACGTCTGTGAGAGGCTGGGGAGGCTGCTGCGAGTCCCGGCGACAGGGCCAGGCCCTGAGGCAGTACACGAGCGTGGCCAGGGTGATGGCGCCTGTCTCCGTGGACATGTGTGTGCACAAGTCCGCACGTGGGAGCCTATCTGCAGAAAGACAAACTCTACCAGTGTTTTGCGTGTGTATGAGCATGTTCCTGTGCACGTGTGCATTTCCAGGTCTGTGTTACAAGTGACCCAGAAGGGGTAGCAAGGGGGTGTAGTCTGCATCCCCCGGGGGCCAACAGAAGCCTGACCCTCGGAGGTCAAGTCTCAATTTCCCAGACGGCAGTCCCCAGCCTAGGGCTGCCTGCTGGCCTGGGCCCGTCTGTGTGTCCTGGGCAGGGTCTGCCCCTCTGGGGGCTCACCCAGGGGGTCTCTCAAGGCCCTCCCCAAGCTACGGCTTCAGCAAGCGCTTTGTAGAAAGTGACTCAGCAGGTCACTAGGGCCCAAGTGGAAGGATGGAAGGGCAGGCAGACACAGGCTAAGGCCCAGGCCCAGGGCACAGCAAGGACTCCCAAGGACAGGGGGCCTCCTGGGACCCAGGCGAGTCCTGCAGCTGGACATGGCTTCCCCACAGGACTCGGGCACTCCCTCACTGTCCTCCCAGGCCAGGCCTGTGTTGCTTTGGACAAGTCACTGCACCTCTTTGAGCCTCAGTTTCCTCATATATGAATCAGAGAGAATGGCTACCATCTGCCACCTCCCAGGGCGATGGAAAGAAGTGGGTGAGATTATGGACACAGAAGCAGTTTGTTCCTGAAAGATGTGGAGCTGGGATGTGTCTGTGTCTAGAAGGCACTGAGAGAGCCTTGATGCACAAACTACAACCCTGTATCTGGCGTCCCCTCCCAGTCCTCCCATGGGAAGCAGGCCCCTGGCTCCAGATGCCCCTTTGGCCTGGCTTCCCCCAGCCACCTGGGTCCCTCAAATGAGGCCCCAAGCAGGACAGAGCAGGCAGACCCCACTCTCATCCGGGCCTTTCAAGCAGCCCCACCTGGTATGACATCAAGCATGGGTCAGGCATTCCAAGTTCTGGGAGGCTGCTGCAAACCCCAGGGCTGGGCTGAGACAGAGGACCAGCTACTGGGCAGGCGGAGAGGACAAGGACCCCTGACCAACAGAGGGCTGGCAAAAAAGGGAAAGCCACAAGAAGACAGCATAGCCACCCGGGCCAGGCACAGAATGCAGCCGTGACATCCCTAGGCTGCCCCACAGGAGCTGTGTTTATGCTCTGGATGAGCATCTGGGCGGCCCTGGCAACGGGTGCCCTCTGCAGCTCCCACCCCCGCCTGCGATGACTCAGGCCCCTCCAGGGAGGCCCAGGCGTCTGGTGTCGAGTCATGCTTGAGGATGCCTGCTGTGAGGACACCACCCCTAGCGCCCCTGGGGAGCCCCAGTCACTGAGGTGGGCTCAGTGCCAACTCCACACGGCGACCCTCAGCGCATCCTCTCAGCCTAGCCGCGGAGACTAAATGTCTCCAGGCCTTGTTCTCTGCCACTGTGCCCCTGCAGACCACACCAGGTCTGCGCCTCTAGCCCAAATCCCTCCAGCCGGCAGCCTCCTCCCCCTCCACGTTCCTGGGGCAGCTCGGACCCAACAGGGCCCAAATTCAACTCAGCATCTTCTCCAAACCTGCTCTTCCTCATCTGTCCCCATCGCAAAGATGGGTACCAACATCCTTCCAGTTCTTACCAGTCCCAGCCAGAAACGCAGGAGTCCTCCTTAACTCCTTCCTCTCCCCCAGCCTTGCTCACCCAACCCCACACTCAGTCTCCACTACTCCAACGCTGCAGACTCTCCTCCCGCCTGGCCTTTGTATAAACTGTGCCTTCTGCCAGGAACACACCTCCCTCGCCTTTGCTGCCTGGAGGACAGCTCAGATATCCCCATCTCTGGGAACCATCCCTGACCTCCCCACTGCTGGCTGAGGTCATCATGTCGAACTCCTTACAAAATCCAGATTCTGACCTCCTCTTTCCTTTCCCACTGCTTCTTCTACACCAGTCTCCCCACTGCCAGCTCACACCCCCACCCCACCCCATCCTCCACACCAGTTGCTAGAGAGAATATTTCTAACATGCAAATATGGTCACAGTTCTCCCAGACCTGGCCTTCCAGGAATTTGAATCTGGGAGACAGAGAAACGAGAGACTTCGCCTTGGACTGGGGAGCAACCAGAGATACAGATCCCTGGGGTGCAAATCCAGAGTCACTCATTCATGCAATAAATATTAGTTGAGCACCTACTATATGCCAGGCACTGGGCTCCATGCCAGGAGATAAGGCAGTGAACCAAAAAGACAAAGTCCCTGCTCTCACACAGTTTAATCTGTAGTAGGCAGCAAGAGGCCACAGATAAGAAAGCTAGGAATAAATATATGATATGACAAGTGATCCACGGTATGAAGAAAAAGAAAGCAGTGAAAGGGGGATAACCAGTAAGGGGTTGGATGTTGTCAGAGAAGTCCTTTCTGGAGCCAGGTATGAGCAGAAATCTGAAGGAAGCAAGGAAGCCAGCTGTGTGGACATCTGGGGAAGAGGGACCAGCAAGCACAAAAGTCAGGAGGGGTGGGATGGTGCTCTAGTGCTTGCTTCCATCAGCAAGGAAGTGAGGCTGACAATGTGGCTGGAGTGGAGCACCCTCATATGAGAAGCACCGAGGGGAAGCACATTTAAATATGGAGAAAAGGACCTGTGCTTGTTGGCATCAGGGAGGGCTTCCTGGAGGAGGGAGCCTTTAAGCTCTTTCTTGACCACTCAGTAGGATATCAAGAGGGCGAGGGGATGGAGGTTCACACTGTGCATAAGAGCCATTTCCTGGTTGGGACTCAGGGCCTGGTTTTGGGGGGGGTTGCTTTGTGGACTGACACTAGGCGGCCTCAAAAGCCAGGGGAGGATTCTGAGCAGGGGAGTGACTCAGATGAGGTTTAGAATGAGCCCTCTGGCTGGCTGCCATAGGAGAGGGGGAGAACGAGGGTGGGCAGACCAAAACGAAGCAGGGACCTTCCCCAAAGTTGATGAGTCGTTCTGATTGTTTTGTTTCATCCATTGTAACAATGACACGCACTAAGGCAAAACGTTAATAATAGGAAAAACTGTGTACATGTGCATGCCTGTATGTATGGAGGAGGTATAAGGCAACTCTGTACTTTCTGAATAATTTTTCTGTAAACCTACAACTACTCTAATAAAATTTTTAAAAAGTCTGCTGGCCTCAGACACAGTTTGGCACACAGTAGGTGCTCAATGTGTATGTGCTGAATGAAGGAGTGAATGGCCGAACGCCAGCGCTTCTAACCCGGCCTCCTCAAGGGCACACGGCGGGGCGTGGTACTCCCCCACTCGGGTGCCGGCCTGGTACAGACACATCCCTCAACGCGCCCACCGCGGCGCAGTCCTGTGGCCCACCCGACCCATAACCTTCTCTGCACGCTCCTGCACCTTGCAGACAGCCCCCCTCTCCCCGACAGGAGCACGCCGATGTCCGCGTGACCGGCCCTCGCACTCCCCCCCCCTCAACAGCACACTCCCGTGTCCACGTGACACACGCACACCCGCCTCCAAACACCACACACAGGTCCCCGTACACGTGTGTACCCTCCGAGCCACCAGTCCTGTGCCTACCCGGCTCCAGGAGCCGCAGCGGCCGCCTCCGCTGCCCCCCACCCCCCGCCCAGCTCAGCCGAGAGAGGACTGCGCAGCGGGAGCCGCGCGCCGCGTCCCTCTCATCCATGCCCCCGCCGCCCCGCTCCAACCCCAAGAGCCAGGGAAGGGCGGCGGGAGAAGCGCTCGGCGGAGATCCACACGTGGGTGCACCGTCTGGGCCCGCTCCGCGGAGACACGGCCTCCCACCGAGACCCGGGCGGGGGTAGGTGGTGCGCCCCGAGGACGCAGCCCCGCACACCAGAGCGGAGGAGAGGACGCAGAGGCGGTACGCTCTCAGGGATGCGGTCCCGGCTGCCGGCGCACACAGAAGCTGGCTCCGGGAGACCCGATCCCGCGGACAGAAGGGGGAGGATCCCCGCATGAACCAGGTCCCGGCTGCCCTCGTAGCCGCGGCCTCGCAGACCACCCCTTTCCCCTGCAGGCTTCAAGCAGATGTTCAGACGTTCGTCCCCTGCCGCGTCCGCCCCAGGTCACCTGCCCGCGGACCCCTACCTCGGCGCCCGGCGGCAGTCTCCGCGGCGGTGGGATCGCCGCGACTCGCTCCCGCCGCGCGTACCCCGCCCCGCCCGCCTCGCCGGGGCCAGGATCTCCCAGCTCAGACCGCCGGCGCCGCGGCTCTCGGCTGCGCTCTCTCCTCCCCGCACCCGCCACCGCGTCCGGCCGGCGCTCATTGGTCCGACTGCGCGGCCCCCCGGCACCGCCCAATCAGAACCCGGGACTCGCGCCCAGCCCTGGGGAGGCGGGGCCGCGGCGGGCGGAGGCTCGGGATGAGCCCCTCCCCCTGCGGCGGGGCCGGGCCTGGTCACGCCCCTGGCGCCCGGGTGCAGGCAGCCCAGGGTCCCCCGAAAGCCTTCCAGTTGCGGCCTGGGCTCTATAGCGAGGCCTGGGGACTGCAGGTGCTTCCCCCTAAAACTCTGCCCTACTCAGCCCAGCCTGGCAGCGCGGGAAGTGGGCAAGAGCGCCCCTCCCGGGGGTGAGGCGCGGTGCGTGCTGGGGGAGGGGCGAGGCCGGATCACAGACAAGTGTGAAGCCAAGGCTGAGGCCTAGGGGGAGAGGCCTTGAGTGGCAGGCCCAGGAGTTGGGCCTTTTTGCTGTGTGGAGTAGGGGAGCCGGGAAGCGGTTTAGCAGAAAGTGCTGGAGTCCGAGTCGAATTTATGTTTGGGGAAGGGCCCTGTGAGCAGAGGACAGGAATGGCCTAGTTGGGGCAGGGGGAATGGATTCCACAGGACAAGGTGACCTTCAAGGTGGCTCTTCCTAGAGGCTGTCTGTGCCCCCTCTCCCCGCAATCCTCCCTGGAGAGCTCAAGGACTCTTTGTTCAATGATGTTAAACCCTCCTCTTGTGAATCCCCTGGCACCTCACTCCACTAAGTGCTACAGACAGAGCCCCACATGGTTTCCTCCCAAACCTGGCCTGTGTCTGTCTCAGAAACCGGATCCAGAAACCTGGAAGTCACCCAGCCTACCTCTTTCCTGCCCCAACCAGTCAATCACCAAGCCCTGCCAGGCTACCTCTTAAATATCCCTGGAATCCTTTCCATTCTCTCCACCTCCCTTTAGCTCAGGCCACCACCACCTTGCATCTGGATTGTGGCAGCAGCCTCCTCCCTGGCCTCTGGTATCCAGTCTCATCCCTACTAGCCATTCTCCTCCTGGCAGCCTGAGTAATCTTTCAGGAACACAGGTCCCACTAGTCAGCTCCTGCTTACGAATCTTCTTTGGCTCCCTACTGCCCTGAGAATAGGTCCAATGAAAGCCTCCATGACCTCACTCCTACCTGCCTGCCTGCCTAACTCCTACTTGCTTTCAGGGCTCAATTCAATGTCCCTTCCTCCAGAAAACCTTCCCCATTACCTTCCCACTGCCTAGCATGGGAAGAGCTACCTTTGCCCAGCATCTATTTACCAGCCTATACCCCTTCTTGGCTTGAGGGCAGATACTGTGCCTGATTCATCTGGCACACAGCCTGACACATTGTAAGTGATAAATAGATGTTTGTCGAATGAATAGCTAATTAGATATGGTAACTGGGGATTTGGGCTGCTTCTACTCACTGCTCCAGCAACCTCTGGGTATGGCTCTTGTCCTCATGGTCCAGCATGGCAGCTAGAACTCCAGCCATCACACACATATTCCAGGCAGTGAGGTGGAGAAAAGGATGAAGAAAAGGGCAAAAGATCTGTACCAGCTCTCTTCTAAGGAAAGTTCCTGAAATCTGCCTCATGACACATCCACATACATGCCAATGGCTATAACTTGGTCCCTTGACCAAACCCAGCTGCAAGAAGAGGGTGGGAAGTGCAGCCTCTAGGCAGCCACATACCCAGCCAAGAACCAGGGAGAATAGACATGGGGGGATTGACTCCACCATGGAAAGGGCGGATAGATTGAGAGGCAAAACACTACTGTGTCAGACTCTCTTCTAGGTACTTTACATATTTTATTTCACCCCAATCCTAGCAGAGGCCATCATTATGCCTGACTCACAGAGGAGGCTTGGGGAGTTAAGCAACTTACCCAAGGACACACTGAGTTGTGGCTGAGCCACAGTTCAAGCCTGTCTTTTCCCTCCACACCAGGCTGGCTGGAAAATCAGGAGAGATTGGATCCTAGAAGCTGCTGGATTGAATTCTTCCAACAAGGAGGGCTTGGTCCACAGTGTCAGAAGCTGACAGATCAGGCAGGATAAGGGCTGAAGTATGTGCTTGGATTTGGCTAGTGACCTTGACAAGGATATTTAAGAGAAGTGGTGAAGGTGGAAGCCAAGGGTAAGGACACAAAGGGAAGTGTAAGTTAGGTTGGTCTTTCTGGAAGGGTGGTGGTGAAAGGAGAGAGGGCCTAGCTATAGAGGAACTCAGGCAAGAAGGAGGCAGGAGAAGGGAGGAAATATGGGACGGAAGGAAAAAAGAGACAGCCTCTATGGGAGGGTCTCTGGGCTGGTCAGAGGGGTGGGATACAGAAGATTAATCCTTTTCTGCTCATTGAAGAGGGAAAGGGGCAGGAAGAATGAAAGCAGGTGTTTTTGGAGAAAGAAGAGAAGGCAGAGGAGGGGGTTCTGTCTCCTAAATCTGAGGGAGTGTTCTTGGGTAGATGCCAAGGGCCTGAGGGAAAAGGGAGGGTCTAGCCCACGCTGCCCGTTATGGTAGCCATTGGCCATGTGTGACTGTTTTAAGTTAGCTAAAAATAAATAAATGCAAAAACTCAGTTCCTCAGTGGTACAACGTCGGCCACCTGTGGCCAGTGGCTGATGCATTGGGCAGCACAGATAGAAAACATTTCCATCATTGCAGAAAGTCTGGATGGACAGCACTGGTCCAGACAGTGCGGTGCCACGGGGTGCCCTGAGGCCCCCAGGAGTGCTGTAATCTCAGGCCTGGAGGTGATGCCCGCAACAGGGGCCCTAGAGAACTCTTCCATGCTATCTCCTCTGGGCAAGGCCTTCCTCCCTTCTTTGGGAGTCCCTGGGAACTCCCTCCTAGGACAACTAGGCTTCTTCTCACCCTTGCCTATATGAGGCCGCTCCTGGGGTTCCCTGCTAGGCCCGGGGCCAGGCTTCCCAGAGCTGCAGGAGGGCCTTGTGGAGGACTGGGGAAGAGCCCCAGTGTTCAGGGGACCCAACATCCAGTGGCCTATGGACAGAGGTGAGCTGGCTCCCAGTGCTGACCCTGCTGGGTTCAGGGCATAAGAGTGGGTTCACGACATCCTCCCCAACAGAGCAGGAGGGATCTCCGAGATTGCTCAGCTCAGTTCCCCAGTTCACTTCAGAGAATGCTAGGAAGAAAATGCAGAAGGCAGAGGCTGGTCATCATTCCTTTTATTGTCCTCCACCCCCTCACTTTCCCCAGACCCGGTGTTCAGACAGAGCCAGGCAGGTCTTGGGAGCTGGAGCTGGGCCATAGGCAGAGAACCCAGGGTCTGGCCAAGGCTCCCACCTTGACCCGAGGTAGCTGAGTAAGGGTTCATGGTCAGAAGGAGCTGTTCTAGTGTGATACATTTGGGGAGAAGCATTTCCCCATGGAGGTGACATGGCATGGACCATGTCTCTCTGCTTGGGGGTGTAGGTATATTCACATGGGTGTGTTTGCAGAGGCCAAGCTTCTCAAATACACAGTGTGGACAGTGGTGTGTGTGCATGTGGTGGGTGAGCACATCTAGGTGGTGTCTGTGCATGACACACCATGTGGCTTGTGAGCAAACTACATACCTGCTGAGGTGTCTGAGACCCTGTTCAATGCCCACACCTTGCCAAGAGATACAGGCCCAGGTGATGTGTGACACCTGAGCAGGGGCTTAGCTTCAAAAAGTTCTAGGGCAGAGGTTCTCAAACTTAGGTTTTAAAATGTCCTGGGGAGTTTGCTAACCATGTAGATCATGTGGCCCCAGCCCCTGAGATTCTGTTCAAAAAGGCTGGGTAGGCCCAGTACCCAGTACCCCCACCTCAGGGAAATCTGAGGTCAGCGAGAAACAGGGAGCAAGCAGAGCTGCTCAGCAGAACTTTCTGCGATGGTGAGAATGTTGTGTGCTGTCCAGCATGGCAGCCACTAGCCCCCCGCAGCCACTAGCCCCCTGCATCCACTGAGCAGTTGAGCTGTGGCTAGTTCAACTGAGAGACTGGATTTTTTTTTTTTTTTTTTTTTTTTTATTATGGGTAAAAATCAAAATTCTCACAATACATACAAACATTTGCATAATGATATATAAATATATGTGCATATATGTGTATTTGCTTACAAAAATGTTATTTATATATATATATATACATATATTTTAAGAGGTGCTTAGATTACCTAAAATATAAAATGGATTTTTAATATTATACTACTTTAATTAATTTAAATTTAAATAGCCAACTGTGGCTGGTGGCTGCTGTGTTGGAGAGTGCAGATCTGGAGGCCCTGGAAGATAAGACCCAGAGAGAGAAGCACAAAGCTAGGGTACAGGTGTGTAGAAGGGCCCTGAAGCCCAGCCCTTCCTGCCCAGGAGCAGCTGAGGCCACTCAGCGGCTGCCTTGGGGGTGTGCAGATTTGGAGCCGGTGCCCAGGATTGCACAGGTCTCTCCTGGCACCCACCCTGAGCTGTGGGCAACCTGGTATCTGCCTGGCAGAGAGGGCAGGAGAGCTCCTGGAGAGACGCCTCTGCCCTGGCTGGGATCCCAGCAGAGCCCCAGCCAGAAGCCTCACGCTGCGCCCGGTCAGGGGTCGGGGCAGAGCGTCAAGATGTCTTCATGTTCTCCTGCAGGTCCAAGGTGGAGCTGGTGGCTGCGGGGTCCCGCTCGTCCTGTGCGAGTGGGGAGGGGATTGAGGTCAGCCCTGGGGTGCTGCTGGGCCTCAACACAGACGCTCAGGCCTGAGCCCTTCGAAGGGCTCAACTCGGGAGTTCTCTTACCGCCACTGGCCCCATGTCCTCCGCATACTTGAACTTCTTCTGCTTGTAGTAGTGCCTCTTGGGCAGGATGTGGAGCAGCAACAAGTCACAGAGAACTGTCGCCTGGGGGTCGGGGGATGGACAGAGCACGGGAATCCAGGGGATGGGGATCAGAACCTCCAGGTCCCACCTCAGTCCCTCCTGACCACCTGGCACAGGCTGAATCCTGCCCTGCTCTTGACCTCAGTTTCCTCAAATGAAACATGGGGTGGGAGGGGGATGAGGCATTGCAGGAACCTCAGGGGGTCAAGACTGTCCCATCCCACCTCTGTGCTGCCCCGGCTCTGGGCCTCGGTTTCCTAAGATGTACTCTAGGTCTAGGGTGGTAGGGTGGTCACCTGCTGCCCAGTACTGATGGACAACTATGGACAAGTTTTGGAGTGAGGGACCTGTTGCTACTGAGATGTGGAAGAGGAGGGGCTGGCCCCCTCACAGTGACCTGGGACACCAGCACTTACCACCCCAAAGATGCCAATCCCGGAGCCGATGGTGGTCATCGTTGGGATGATGTCAAACTTCCCGGCCTGGTGGCAGGGCCCAGGGGAGAAAAGAGTTCACAGCCAGAAGGGGCTCTGGGACCAGGCTTGGGAAAGGGAGGCTTCCCCACCCTCGACTGGTAACTCAGGCTCCAGATGGGGACCCAGCTGCCAGTCTTGAATTTGCTTCTTTGGACACAGGGAGATGGTGAGGGAGGAAAGGTCACAGGCCCTGCCCTTGACATTGCCCACACCCCATCGGTTATCAGGAGTAAGAACTGCTGAAGGAAGCTCGTCCAACTCCCTGTTGTCCATAACTACAGGTACCCAGAAGGCACTCAGCAGGACACAGAATCTTCCTTTGGCTGCCCCCCCTCTATGCTGGACACTCACCTTGCCGTCTACCAGGATGTCAAAGCGAATCCCAAACACCTTGAAGAGGTGACGGTGGTTGGTGCCATTCTCCACAAAGTACCTGGCAAACCTTGGGGAAGGGGTGGAGGTACAGGAGAGGGCCATGGAGAACTGCACTGGATGTGGAGTCCCTGCCCTCCAATATTATAGACAGGGGGCAACCCAGAGAGGGGTGGGGTCACACGGGGGAGGTGCAGACAGGACTCCAGGCCTCCGAGCAGCAATTCCAGGAAGCCCTATGCCCCAACTCCTGGGCAGTCAATTTCCCCGGCCAGTCCTGGCCAGGTGGGCCTCAAGGGGACTGAGACCCGGGGACAGGGGGACTCAGCCTCCAGGGTCTTGTTCCCGGCTTGGTGCAAGGAGTTCTGAGAGCAGAAAGGGCCTGCAGGACTCCAAGGAAGGGGCACCTGAAGTTGAAGCCTCGAGACAGATTTTTCTCCTCATACAGCCCATGGAACTCGTAGATGGGCTTGCAGTGCCGCACGTGCCAATCCAGGTCACAGTCCCAGTCGATTGTGATGCCGACCACCCCGCCCTGCCAGGGACATAGGCATTTGAGATTTATTTGGGGTTTCAGGATCAAGACAGTCCTGTCTTACAGCTGATACCAGCAGCGTCTTGGAGAGGGAAAACTTTATGCTTGAGAAAAGACACAGAGATGCTACTTTGGGGTAAATGTCCTGTCGGCCTTTCTGGCCTCACCTCCTGCCCATCGCACTTCAGCTTTCTGACAGTTCCTAGAATACACCAACTTCTTCCTACCTCAGGATCTTTGCACATTCTATTCCCCCAGCTCTACACGAGGCTGAATCTTTTTCCTCTTTCAGTGACTTCCCCTAAGAAGCCTCTGAACACCACCCCCAAGTCTAAAATAATACCCTGTTATTACCTCGTGTTGTACTCTGCATGCTTTTTTGGGGAAACATTTGTCACTTTGTAATCGTATGTTTTTGTGTGATTATTTATTCACCTGTCTTCTCTAAGACTCTAAGCTCCACAAAGGTGGGCCTGTCTCTCCTTTGTTATTGGCTTCTGAGTTCCTAGCACAAGTCACAGAGTGGGAGCCAGGCAAATAGTTGATGGATTAAAGAGGAAATCTTTAAAGACATGGGGTGGGGAAAGAAAATTTGAGAAAGCAAAACTTCTCTGGGCAAGGCAAGGAAAAGGGATTGTGGCAGCGGGGATTGATAAATTGAGCAGTAGGCGGAGTTGGGGGAGGGGCAGAGGAGGGGCAGAGAACTGGGCAACTAGCCTCCCAGGAGGCTGGCACCTGTTCAAGATGGTGATGAGCGAGAAAGTCCCAGTGGGGGATGGCAGGAGATTTTTAGGAACAGGGAGGTATAAAAAATTCAGCTTTTGGGTGTTGTATTGCTACAGTGTAAACCCCCTCCAGAGCTTGGCAAACTGCAGCCGATGGGCCAAAGCTGGCCCTGCCCATCATTTGCCTATTGTCTGGGACTGCTTTTTCCCTACGATGGCAGCGTTGAGTAGTTGTGACGGAAACGACAAAGCTGAAAATATTTACAATCTAGCTCTTCACTGAAAAAGTATGGTGACCCCTGCTAGGTTGTGAACAGTTTTTTGGTTTGTTTTTATGACATCACAGGGAAAAGGCTCATGTCCGAGCCTGAGTTGAGGCTGCAGGAGCAGGACTTGCAAGGAACAATGTGTAGGATGGTCTGGAGCAGGCAAGACTGAATTCCTGTGATCCTCAAGACAACCTCGAGACTGGCCCTGTTATTGTCCCCACTTTCAGAGGCAGCAGCTTAGACACGTAGCCCTTAAGAGACTTGTCTGAGGTCATGCTGCTAATTTGGGGTAGAGCAGGACATGAACCCAATGAGACAGGTGTGTGTGAGCCAATGGGACTGCTTCTCTCAAGACCCCAAGTGGCCACGGGCTATGGGATTTGAGCTGCTTTTATGTAATACTTAAAGGCAGCGGAACCTCAGCTGACAGCCAGGCGACAACATCCGCCCACACCAGTTCATGGTTGACATCTCTCCTGAGCCAGGGAGATGCTGAGAACATGGGCCCGAACCTCGGGGCCCCCAGGTCTAGGGACAGACCCAGACCTTGACAATGCCCACATCAGGGAGGCGGTAGGGTGGGGGTATTAACTGGGCCTGAAAACTCTTTACAGGCCTGATGATGCTGGGCCCCAGGCCTCCCCGCTCACCAGGCACCGGCCCCCGTACCGTCTCTGCCAGGGCGCTGAAATTCTGGCCTGACTCTTGCACCACGTAGCCGAGCTCGAAGACGGGGCACAGTGGGTGTGTGGTCTTGTGATGGAGGCAAGTCTTCATGTAGGTGGCATCCACCTCCTCCACCAGGTTGCGCCTGTGGGGATGGAGGGTGTTGGCCGCAGCTATGTGCTCATGGGGAGGGTGCCTACCATGCCCCGGAGCTCTGGGGATCCCTCACGGGCTCCAGAAACGCCCTTTGCACAAGCCCTTGGAAACTGAAGGCAGCCCACCCCAGGGCCCCACCTCAGCTACTGCCTCCAGAGTGAAATCAGCAGGAATGGAGGGAGCCAGAGACCGCCGCGGCCACTGGAGCCCCCTTGGAAGCCCCCTGTGTCTCTGCCTGTGTTTCCCACGGACCTGTTGACCTTGAATCGTGGAAAGCTGATGCTGTTCTTGATGAAGAGAGTGAAGTTCTCGGCCTCGTGGAGAAGGGCGGGGCTGGAGGAGATGGCACTCATTCACTGACCTCCCAGGACCCCCATGTGCCCCTTTCAGAGTGAGGCCCCGTGTGGGGGGGTGAGGGAACACGGGACCTGGAGGCTGGGGTGGGGGGGTGTGCGGTGATGGTGGGCTCGCAGGCCCCTTTGGTCCAGGCTGCACAGATGGGGTGAGGGGTCAGAAGAAGGGCGGCTGGATCCTTCCCAGAATTCAGATCCTCTGTCTGGGGTGGGCCCCCCCCAGCTCCCTGGAAAACAGGGTGTTACCGTGGAACACTATCATCCACCTCCACGGGGCACCAGCCGAAGATCTCACACGTCTGCACTGTCATGTTGAAGGCCACACACTTGCCTGTGCGGATGCCTGGGATGACAGAGGAGCTCCTGAGTGCCTGCCCAGATCTGGGGGTGCAGATGAGGCCTCCTCAGGCCCCAACCCAGGAGCCCCCAGTGATGGGGCACCCAAGAGAAGGGGCCTGAGGACAGAAATGTGGCTGCATCGGGGACAAGGCAGGCCAAGGTCAAGGTGGCAGGAGGGGCAGAGATGAAAGGACTTCCTGATGGGGGGCTGCCTGGGGTGGCTGGGTGTGGAGACAGGCAGGGAAGTGCCCAGGTGGGCCTGGAGCTGAGAGGGACTGTGGGAGGGGAAGAGGGTTGGGGGGGGGCTGACCTTACCTTGGGCCTTTCTTGAGGCCTTCCCGGGGGTGCAGCCACTGTTATCCTTGCATGTGCCCCCTTCCGGATGCTAGGGGAGGGGAGAGCTGCTGGCCCCAGACCCCTTAGGTAGGGTCGTGAGTAGAGTCCCTCCCGCCCCCAGGGCCCTAGGGAAGCTGTGGGGCAGAGTCTTAGACCCTTTTGGGGTGACCCCAGCTACAGCTTCCTAACCTCCATTCCTCTCCTATACTGCTCTGCCAAGGACCTGCCCCACTGCTGATGTCAGCCAGTGGGGGGCATGGGGAAGTGGGGTAATAGGGAGAGGGGCACAGGTGGGCACTGGGAGCCAGCACCCAGCTTGGCGCACTACTGGGAGGGAAGGCTCGGCCCTGGGATGCTTGTTACTCTGTGTGAAACTATGCCTGAGAGTCCACACTGGGCCCCTGCAGGAAGCCTGTGTGGCTTCACCCTCTTCCATGCTAATTTTCTCTGTGAGTCTAAGAAGGGAGTGGGGGCAGGAGTCCTTACCTCTGCACAGTATCCTTGCACCTGATGGGGGGTCATGATGAAATTGGTCATGACCACGAAGGAGCTGTCCCCCTGGAAGTGAGGGGCAGGGGGAGAATGGGGGCAGGACATTGAGCTGGGAAAACAGCTTTAAGAACCCAACCTTGCCCCAGCAGGCCACTAGAGCCCGCTCAGCAGTCGCCATAGCCCAGGATGTCAGAGTGGGGTGATATTTCAAGCCTGCTTCTGGCTTTCATTCACAGATAGGGAAACTGAGGCCCAGAAATGCCCTTTCCATAAGCCCTTGGAAATCCAAGGAATAGCCCAACCCAGCTCTAAGCCAGGCCCTGTGGGTGCAAGATGTGCCCCTGAAGCAGCTTACCTGGGTTGGGAAGACATAGTCAGCCACGTCCCAGACTTGGGGGCCCAGGCCCGGGAAATGCGTCACGGCCAGGCCCTTGAGTTTCACAGATACGCTGCTGATGAGGCCGCTGGACGTCTGGTAGCCTTTCTCATAGACAAACACCCACCTGCGGGGAGTTGCAGGGGTGGAGGGGGTTGTGGCTCTAGGCCAGAGTTGGGCAGAGCCATTTGAGGATGGGCATGTGGCTAGGCAGGCCTCAGCCCTTTCTGGCACCTGATGGTCCTCTCCCTTTCCTCCCCAGATGTACCTCTGAGCCACTTTCTGCTCCTCAAACTACAGTTCAGGCTACCTGGAAGAGAGCCTCACTTGCCTCCTCCAGGCGGCCTGTACCTGAAGCTCCACCATTCTTTTCACACTGAAAATACTAATGCCTCAGGAGGAGGCCCACTGAATGACTCTTTCAGAGCCTTTTCCACGGGCAGGATTTTCTGAGGCTTGAGGGCATGGCCTGGACCCCAAACCTCCTTCTCCAGAGTGCTCCTGCCTTCCTAAGGCCCCCCACAGAGAAGCAGCAGAATGTGACTGTGGAGAGCCTGGACTTTGGCACCCAACAGCCTGGCTTTGAATGCCAGCTCCACTACTCACTGGTTGTATGACTTTGGGGTAAGCAAGCGATTCCTCTGTGCCTCAGTTTCCTCATCTGTAAAATGAGGACAATAGTGGTGCCAATCTTATCGATCTCTAATGGTTGTTTTGTATTAAGTCAGTTAATGTGTGTAAAAGCATTTAGAAAGGGGACTAGCCCTGAGTGTTAGCTATTATTACCTCAGCCATGGTGGGAACCCCTGGGATCCTCCACTTTCAGTCTATGAGGTTCAGTGGGTCTGACCCCCTTCCCTCCTAGCCCCAGGGCACATAACCATGGCTTGCCAATCAGTGTTCCGTCTCCCTGGCAGCAGTAATTGAATTAAGGATGGGTACATGACCCCAGGCATTTCAGCAGTGAGGCTAGGATTTTTCTGGGAATTACTGGGAGACATCCTCTCTGCTGGGTGGCTAAGCGGTATGGCTGCAAGTCCAAAACTATGGTCAGCCACCTCTGCCACCTCACTGAGAGAGAGAGCCTGAAAATGAAGGCAACCCTGAGGACAGCCTGGCCAGGAGATGGAGAGAGGCTGGTGTCATTTGCACACCTGGATCCAGCCATGCCTGAAGAACACATAAAATCACTTCTGGACTTCAAAGTCACACGAGTTAGTAAATTCCCTTCCCGTATTTTAGTCAGCTTGGGTTTGGTTTCTGTTGCTTACAGCTGAAGAGTCCTGGATAACACTCCTCTCCAGGTTATGGGTCCCTTCCTTGAGGAAAGACTCTTCCTGGAGCCTCAGGGTAACTATGTGTGTTTGTGGTACCCATCTGAGTGTGTAGTGGTATGTCTCCAGGGCAAACCTGTCAGCACATTTTGTGGCTGTGTCTGGCTATGGGCAGGTGTGTCATGCCCCCTTCATCCCTCACCCCACCTCCAGCCCACCTGTCCGGGCAGAGCTCAAAGTAGGCTACTCGCTTTCCTCTTCCCCTAGGACTTGGCCCTGGTAACAGAAATCCCCCAGACCTCTTAGTCCCAGAGTTCCTCCTAGCTCTCTGTGGGCTGTTTCCCTGCTCCAGGCCCCAGGGAGGCAGCCTAATGTTTCCCCTCCACTCCCACAGTCCACGCCCCTCCTTTCCTAGCCCCTTCCCCCAGCCTGTCCCTGAAGCCAAACTGTGCTGCCCAAGCCTAAGCTTGGTCACTGCTGCCTCCTGCAGGTCTCAGGTGGCAACAGGCAAAGCATGACAAAGGCCCCCCTCTCTGCAAGCTCAGAGACCAGAGACTGAGGCCCTTCCTCCAGGAAAGCCTCTGAATCAGCACTCAAGGCTCGAAAGATTTGTCCGAGGTTGTGGGTAAGGAGCTGCTTCCCATTCTGAACCCCTCGTTGGGTGGCCATCGACCTCTCTCTCTGCCTCACCCCTCCTGCCACATACACATTGTCTTTCTCTCTTTGCCCAGTACCGACTCCTCACAGTCTACATGGGGAAACTGAGGCTTGGAGGAGTGTCCCTCCCAAATGAGAGACCAAGCAGGGAGCAGACACCAGACTCAGGACCCCGAGCAGCACTGGCAATAGCCTGCCTGCCAGGAGCCACAAGCACAGAGGGGATGTGGAGCCACAAAGGCTGCATATCTGGGTGTGTCTGCTCCTCCTGGGTGTTGATCTTGGGGATCAAGAGAAAAGTCAAATCTGGCATCAGTGACTTCAGTTTTGTTACTAATAGAACTGACAATGGCACTGGCCACCTCCTTCCCCTGCTGCCCTGCCCACCCCGATAAAGCCATAACCGCCTTGAGCTGGCCTTGCCGTCACCACCCTGGGATGGCCATCAAGGGGCCCCATGCCAACCAGCGCCTTTGGAAGCACCCCTGCTTCCAGAAATTCTTCCCCTCCATTCTGCCCCATGGAGGACGCCAGGTGGTGAGGGGCCAAGAACGTGTCCTCTAGGGTCACACATCCGGGCTCAGGTACCGGCACTGACCCTCACCAGCCGGGCGGCCTCAAGCTCAAGGCTGATCAGCCCTGAACCACCGTTTTTATTCATTGGTAAAAATGGAAGTGACGGCACCTGCCTCAAACTGCTGCTCCATCAACAGATATTTAGCAAGGCACTACGACATGCTGAAGCCTGACCATGTAAATTGTCTAGGAAATTGTCTGGGGACACTTTCCGTGAGTTCTCTTTAAGGAAATGAGCACAGTGCCTGGCAAGCCACAGGTACTTCATAAATAAAACCTCCCTCTGTTCCTCCTTCACTGATTCCCCTTTAATGTAAACCCACCCCCATTCTATTCTCAGCCCAGGCAGAGCCCCGCGTGAGCTGTCACGGACACACTGTCCCTAGATTTCTATCTCCAGAGCAGCGCCCTTTCCTGAGACTCAATTCTACATGCTCATTTCCTCATTCAACAAATATTTATCGAGCCCATTTTGTGTGCAAGCTCTGAAAACACTGAAGTGAATGAAACCAACACAATTCTACGCTCAAGAAATTTATACAAAGGTTTGTATCTCCAACCGCCTGGTGATCCCCCACCCACACTCCCACTCAGACATCTCACATGCACCTCAACTGGGTCCTTTGGAAAACAGTTTGGCAGTTCTTCAAAAAGCTAAAAATTGAGTTACCATAGGATGCAGCAATTCCATTCCTAGGTATATTCCCAAGAGAAATGAAAACAAATGTCTACACAAAAGCTTGTACAAGAATGTTCATAACAGAATTATTCATAAGAGCCCCAAAGTGGAAGCAACCCAAGTGTCCGTTAACAGACGAATGGATAAACAAACTGTGCTATAGCCATACAATGGAGTATTACTCAGCATAAAAAGGAATGAAACCGCAAGGAAATACCACTCCACACCTACTTGAACGGCTATATCAAAATAAATGGAAAGTGAGTGCTGGCGAGGATGGGGAGAAACTGGAATCCGCCTACATTGCTGGTGGGAATGTAAACTGGCACAGCTGCTCTGAAAAACAGTTGGGTAGTTCCTCAAAAAGTTAAACATCGAGTTATCACATGATCCAGAAATTCCACTCATAGGTATATACCCACGAGAACAGAAAACACATGTCCATGCAAAAACTGGTGCACAAATGTTCATAGCAGCATTATTCAGAGTAGTCAACTAGTAGAAACAATCCACATGGCCATCAACAAATGAATGGAAAACAAATGTGGAGTATCCATGCAGTGGAATATTATTCAGCTGTAAAAAGAGATGCCACAACTTGCACGAACCTTGAAAACATTATGCTAGGTGAAAGAAGCCAGACACAAAGGGCCACATAGGGTATGGTTCCATATATGTGAATTGTCCAGAACAGGCAAATCCACAGACACAGAAAATAGATTAGTGGTTGCCAGGGGCTGGGAAGAATGAGTAATGGGGGAATGACTGCTACTGCATATGAGATTTCTTTTTGGGGTGATGAAAACGTTCTGAAATTAGGTAGTGGTGATGGTTGCAGAACTCTGTGAATATACAAAAAGAGAACTGTTCACTTTAAAAGGGTAACATTTATGGTATATGAATTATATCTTAATTTTTAAAAGAACTCACCTGGACCAACCTGAACTCATCTCCCCATAGACCTGCCCCCCACCCCATGCCCTCATCACGGGGGCTCCAGCAGTGCCTGAAGCACACACACACTTATCTTTCCGTTACATAAGCCAATCAATAGCCCCCATCTTTCCTTTTAAATCCAGTTTGAATCCGGCTTCTATCATTGGGAACCAAAGGACTCCTGACTAATCTGTCCATGAAAGGGGCGCTTCCTGTAGGCCCCGACTGGGCTGATGATCTGCCAACCTCTAAAGTCAGCCCAGAGTCCTGAGGCTTCCTCAGTGACTCCCTCTCCCCTGCCCACCACACCCTGCCTCTGTCCCACGGAACCGACACGCTCTCGGTGGAGAAGATCCTGTAGAAACGGTCGCTGGATGCGTTTCTCCCGGCGATGGCGCGTATCTCTCCTTACCCCTGATTGGCATGTGCAGAGACTTGGAAAACAAGTGGTTTCAAGACCTCAGCATGATGACGCTGGGCAGGGGTGCAGACTGAGGCTAGGTGAGGCCGAGGAGCCCAGCCTGCGGACCCCAGGCGTTTGCTCAGGACTGACTGGTACCACTACTGTGTCGCCTCCTCCGGGAACATTTCCCAGGCCCCCTCCCCAAGCAGCATTCACAAATCCCCCTGGAGACTCACCTGTGTCTGCAATGAAATTAACCCTCTCCTCCCATGACCAGAGCCGCTCCATGTGGAACCTGTCCTAGCACAGAGTCACATGTGGAAAACAGACTCAGACCCATGGCCCCCCCAGGGTCATGGATGGAGGCCCATCACACACCCGAAGCCTACCTTCCATACACCCCCACTGACGGAGAGTTCATCACCTCCCAGGGGCAGCTAAAACTGTGAGACCATCTAAAAAAGAGTTTTTTTTAATGAGGCCAGTAAAAGGGTTTATTGAGAAACAAGAAAAAGGGAAAATACACACCCAAGATATGGGTGCGGGCATGCTACAGGGTGAGTCGCACACGTGGGGCCCCGGGAGCCTTTTTTTTTTTTTTTTTTTTAAAGATTTTATTTATTTATTTATTCATTTATCCCCCCCTTGCTGCTTGTGCTCACTGGGTCAGCTAACCACGCCGTGCGGGCGGGCTTGCCTTCACCAGGAGGCCCCGGGAACCAAACCCGGGGCCTCCCATATGGTAAACGGGAGCCCCACTGATTGAGCCACAGCCGCTTCCCTCCCGGGAGCCTTTTTAAGAGTAGATCAGCCCCCTGGGACCTCAGTCCCACCTGCTTCCTCTGCTCTCCCTGGACTTCCCGGAAGATGTGACCCATAGAGATCACAGCCTCAGTTTCCCTCCTTAGAGTCGGCTGGGCTTCTCAGCATGTCTGTCTCTTTGCCCCTGTCTCATTACTCTATCTCTAAGTTCCAGGGCCTCTGTTCATCTGAGTTGTTGAGCTCCAGTGTCTGTTCTTCTGTCCAGTTCTGCCTCTGTGTCCGTTTCCCTAGCCTGCACCGTCCATCACCTAGGCATTCAGTGGTCTGACTCTCTGCCCTTCCTCCAGTGTTCACAGGGCCAGGAATTCAGACAGACGTGTCCCGTTTCAGAAAAGAGCAAATTGTTGAGCCTGAGCACAACTTCTTTAACGGGTCCCCTCCAACCCCTTCCCCATGGAACAGATGGGAAACTGAGGCCAATCACAGGCTGGTAAGGGCTCTGCCAACTCCTGCCCGAGAGGTCAGTGCAGCACTGCACAGTGGCCAGACGAGGGCGCCAGAGACAGCAGAACCTGCAACCCAAGCTGGAACTGGAGGCCTGGGCTATGGGAGTGGGATAGGGTGGCGAGGGACCTTGCTGTGAGTCCTGGACAGGTTGGTGCCCAGGATATCAAGCTCAACTCTGGAGCCATGCAGACCTGAGTTCAAATCCTGGCTTGGCCTCTTAAGAGGTGTGAGATCTTAGCTAAATCACTCAGTGTCTCTGAGCCTCACGGACACTGAGGAGGGCCATGCCACATCCCATTAGAAACTGAGTGGACCATCTCAGGGGAAAGGGAGGAGGTCCCTGTCATTGGGGTATTTGTTCAGGGCTGGATGGTGTAAGGTCCTAGGCCCCAAATAAAAGCAGGACCCTGTGATGCTCGCAGTTGCAAATCTGGATGCAGAAATAGGGAGTCATGGAGGCCGCAGCCACTTTGGGTGAGAGCGGCTGGGCCTGAGCTAGGGAGCTCTCTCTTCCCAGGGAGGGTCAGGAATGAAGCTAATGGTGGACTCTAGTGCCTGGCACCCCCATCCCCAGTTAGTCCATTGGAAAGTTCCCCGTAGCCCTTTGTGATGGGGGAAAGGGGAAGCCAGCAGAGGCACCACATCCTATGGACCTCCGCTCTAACCTAGATTTACTGCCAACTTGCCATGTGACCTGGTCAACCCACTGCTCCTCTCTAGGCCTCAGTTTCCCTCATGAGCTCAGACAAGATTGCAGATGTCAGCATAGTTTGGGAAGAGAATGGAGGCAGAGGCCAAAAGGCGTCAGAGGCTGGTCCCAGCCATGCACCACCTGACCAGGTTGAGCCATGGGAGCCCGTAGGGCAGAGGGAAGGCTGTTTGGGAGGCCAGGGACCCGGGGGGGGGGGCGTGTCTCCAGTTGGCAGGCCTGCTTTGTTCCCACAGCAAAATCGGGGTCCAGTGGCCCTGGGGCCTCCAGGAGCCTCTGCAGAGTCACTGTGAGTGACACACTCATAGCCTCAGGGGCACGTGGAGCCACATGAGGGCATGTACACAGGCACAGAGCTTACACACACACACACACACACACACACGTGTGTGCCAGCCCTGGCCAGGCCTGTCTTGGCCCCCAGGACGGCCAGGCTGACTCCAGGAAAACAGCCTTTACGTGGTCCCCAGAACAGCCAGGCTATAGAGAAGTCCCTGCTTCTGTCCCTGCGCTCCTGGGTCAGTGGGACAGGTCCAGAGATGTGCAGAGGGACGCGGTCCTCCCTGGGACCAGAAGTGACCTCTGCCCCCAGCCTGACATCCTACCACCAAGACCCCAGGTCTTCAGAATTTGAGAGTCTCTCTGCTCCAGGGGTCACGAGGGTCTGAGAAGCTCCCTAATCTAAGCAGGGGAAGCAGCAGCAGAGCGTGCCCCTCCCTGGCATCCCGTCTCTCCAGATGGGCCTGGTTCGGCTGGAGTCAGAGGCAGACGGCTTGGTGGGCTGTGGTTTGTTGGGGCCCAGCCTCGCATGCCCCTCACCACGCAAGGGCACTGAGTCAGCGCCTCAGCAGCAGCTTTGCCTCTGGCTCACCATATGACCTGGGCCAGGGGTCCCCTCTCTGCCTCAGTGTCCCCAGAATGACAGGGAGTTCACAGTGGTTTCTCTTCCTACTGAATAGTGTGTCATTTGCCAGGAAGTCCTTCCAATGGATGGAGAGAAAGAGGGACTCCTTGGCAGTATGGGGGGCGTCCCAGAGCCTGGAGGACAGGCCCAGGTGGTGGGGAGGGGGCCCAGACTCACCCGACGACGTAGACCAGAACCACGAGCTGGATCAGACGGAAGACGAGGCCCACCTTCTTGTTGCGTACCAGCACCATTCGGGGAGTGTCATACTCGAAGAAGAAGGCAGCCAGCTCATCCTGGAGCCACCGTGCCATTGGTGGGCCAGAGAGGGGGCTCAGAGCTCTGCTGCCTGCACGGCTTTCGCTCTCACGGGGAGCTGGGCGTCAACACCCAGGTCTGCAGCTGAGCTTCTGGGCGCTTCCCAGCCCCTTTGGAAGAGAAGGGCAAGGCAGTTGGGCCAGAGGTCAGGAGTCAGAGGTCAGTTGGAGACACTTGGATGGGGAGGGAGATTCCCTGGGTGATCAGATCAGCTCTTGGCCCCTGCAGACGATGGACTGCAGATCAGCCGTGCCTGTGGACAAATAAATTCCCAAAGATAGATGGGGGCGGGGCCGGTGGGGCCACCCAGGCCCGGCCCCACTGCCCCTCCTGGCTCCGCCTGAGCCCTGCCGGGCCTCCGGAAACAAGAGTCGTTGGCAGGAAACCACAGGCCACTGGCCACAGGGGACAAGATAAAGCTGTCAGCCCCTCATTGACCCGGCAGGACAGACCTGGGGTCAGAGCCTGGGAGAGGCTGGGGGGGCTTCAGGCCAGAGCCACCCAAAGCCAGGAGCTGTCCCCATCCTCAGATATCCTCCCTCTCTCCAACCCCAACCCCAAAGGTGAAGAGCTCAGTCCCTGGAGGCCTGCGGCCAGGAGGACCAAAGAGGAAAGAGGGCCGCCTCTGGTCTAGCTGTCAGAGGCTTCCTGAGCATGTGGGAGGACCCCACCCCTGTTTTGGTACCACCTTCCGACCACTATCCCTCTGCGTCCAAGACTGTCCATGCCCAAGCAGCCTCCACATTGGGCTGGAGTCTCCACCCTCTACCTTACTTCTCCCACCATCTGTCTCCCACCCCCCACGCACCTCCCCCTGCTCCCAGGGCAGAGGGAGGCAGGTACCCAGGCAAGGCCAGGGCCACATCTGTCACACATTGCCTTTAGGGACCCTAAGCCCAGCCAGGAGCCTGAAACCCGGGTCTAACATCCCTGGCTTGGCGGCCACGTCCTGGCTGGGGGCTTGGGTAAGTTGTCTTGCCTGAGCCTACTTCTTCCTCTGCAAAATGGGCTGATAACAGCACTTTCTTCACAGGTTGAGACCCCTGGGGGGTGGACACTGACAACACTGAGGGCAGAGAATTTGAGGACGCTATTGAGTTTGAGGTACAGTCCCTCTGTAGCATCTACTCTCCACCTGGGGTGGGGGGCAGGGGCCAGGCAAGTGTTAATTTTCAAGCCCCCCTCCCCCCATGCCTCATTTGGCAGATGAAGAAACTGAAGCTCAGAGAGGAGAAATGAATTGCCAAAGCTCACCATGGGTGGTGCTGAGGCTCAAGCTTGAAGCAGGAACCTCACCAACTGCCCCAGAGGAGCCACCCCTCCAAGCAGCCCACCCCAAGGGGTGATAAGGAACCTTCTTCCTGGGAGGCCATTAGCAAGAAAATCGCTTGGGGCAGAAGCCAGGCCCTAGGCTGGGAACCACAGCTGCTTGTCTAAGCATCCAGGTGCCCTTCTAGCACCCCCTGCTAGTCCTCATCTCCTCATCAGACATCAGCTCACCTGGCGTAGAGTTCCAGCTAATGCAGTGGTGGAATTCCCACTAATGCAGTGGGGATCTCTCAGACGCCACCTTCAAGAGGGGCTGACCAGAGGCACATCCTGGGCTTTTCTAAGGAAAAATCCAGAGATGCCGAGAGCCTGAGTGTGGCGTCCTATCCTCTTGGCCTGCTCTTGACCCCAGACAAAAGAGCCTGCCCCTTTCCCAGCTGACCCATGGCCCTTAAAATAGGAGGCTCCAGGACACGGGCTGCTTAGGATGGGGCGTAGGTGGGCGCTGAGAGAGAGTCTGTGTCCCCGTGCCAATCCTTCCCCTACAGGCACTGCACACGCAGGGAGTGAGGAAGGGAGGCAGGGAGGAGGGAAGGAAGGAAGGAAAGGAGGGAAGAAGGGAGGGAGGAAAGAAGGGAGGGAGGAAGGGAGGCAGGGAGAAGGGAAGGAAGGAAGGAA